>WEDG01003585.1:0-430781 GCA_017591395.1 Schistocephalus solidus | reverse complement strand
CGGGCGGACATTTGGTGGTGGATGATCGAGTCATAGCGTGGAGGCACACAACACCGGAGACCCTCACCTGGTTTAGCCCGCCGGTCGTGACGGTTGCCCGGGGTGTGGCCGCTGGGAAGAACCAACTTCGAGGAGCCACAGGTGAGAGTTGGGTACCAGTTAGGGGCGGCCACAGGGCATTCACCACCTGTACGAGACAAATGGGCGACCAAATGCAAGCTGTGTGGTGCTGCCCTAACTGATAGTACCCCACACCCACGCACGACAGTTCGACCAGTCGTAGATCCGACGATAGTCCACCGTATGCTCCATGGGAAAGTGGAGCAGGGACGATGACTTGCGCGTGATTTAGTTTAAAGGGATAGTAGACTTGCGCTGCATCTACCACCTCTCTCCTCCTCCCCACCTGAGCCCGGTGTCAAGACAGAGTCAAAGAAGACTGGAGGCTAGAGAGGACGCAGAGTGGCTGGCGCGGCTGGGTTCCCTACGTCCTAGCCACTAGGCGTGCCACCACCTCCATTTCGGCATTTGTTATGGGAGCGCAAACCCGAAGTACGCCTACCGTTCCTTAATGTGGCCCCCGTGTTGGTCCAACGCATCTACCACACGCAGATTCTACCAGAAAAAGAAAGCATTTGCGTGTGGTAGTGGTTAACTGTACTTAATTCAGATGATGAATATCACTTGTGGGAGCAGGAGCTACGTTTTACATGAAGGCACTTTCTGTCGGTGGTTCGGAAAGTTCAAGAAAGCCTCTTTCTTCATTTTCTTACACTACGACAGATTCTCAATTGCTGGAATTGAATGGCAGTTTTCCGGCTAAAACACCAGCGACCCTACGGTGGGCTGGAAATTGGCAACTAAATTACCCGAAAGTGGACAACGCGGTGGAGTCAAATGAGCTTGGAGGTACGCAGGAGGAGGACCGGAGTTGAAGGGGGTGGGGTAGTGGAAAGTGGGGAAGGTCACTTTAAGGAAACTGGGGAGGCAGGCTCGACCGGCAACAGCGGCTTAGAAAGATGCGTTTAGCGGAATAATTAAATTCTCGCAACCGTGTGCCCAAGTGTGAGAACTATCCAGATGGAGGGAATTGGATTGGTCGTAGAGACAGCTGGCGATAGCACCAGTAGATGGGGAGATCAGAAAGAAAACAAAGCGATGGCCGGGGCAGAAAGGGAAGGATGGTAGCATTGGTGGCTGGGAATGTTTGGGCAGTCTTTTGTTGCAGGGAATCGGCGGCAACGCACACATAATCCGAACTAAAAACAATTATGCTCTCAAAATTCATGCTTCCGAGAACAGGTACGAGAAATGGGCCACGGAAACCACTCACCGGCGACGCAACATTGGAGTGAATAAAAATGGAATGTTTCTCAGCTTTTGTGGACACCATTTCGACTCATGTAGAAGGTGGAGGCAGATCTAAGTAGTCCAAAACTCCCAAATGAATGATCGTCTCGGAGTCAACAGGTAAGGGCAGCGACAGATCGTAAACTAACGGAAGAAGCCGATCGGAGAGGAGACTTGTAGCGCGAATTGACAGTTTTTCCGGCACGCAGCCCTGCTTCACTCCGTTGGTCACTGCCAATGCTTCGGATACCGTCCCGTTGTCAGTGCGCTGTCATCCCATCATGAAGCTGACGCACGATATGCGTGAACCACTCAGGACAGCCAAATTTCTGCATGACTTTCCACAGTCCGTCACGATTCCCCGTATCAAAGGCATTCGTCAGATCCACGAAGGTAGTGTAAAGGTGAGTTCGCATCTCCTGGCACTTCTCTTGTAGCTGACGGGTGGCAAAGATCATATCGGTTGTTCCGCGGTGTCGGCGGAAGCCACATTGGCTTTCCGGGAGCAGGCCCTGTTCTAGGTGACCGTTCAGGCGCTTGAGAAGGATGCGGGTGAAGGTTTTTCCGGCGACGTTGAGCAACGAGATGCCTCTGTGATTATCACAGAGTTTCCGGTTCCACTTCTGCTTTTAGATATGGACGATGGTCACCGTCACCCGTCGTGCTTGTAGCCTTCTGGTGGGATTGCGTCGGATCCCGGTGCTTTAGCGCTGGAAATCTGCTACACGGCCCAGATGACTTCTAGTAGGAAGGCGGCAGATCCAGGTCATTGTTCGTGTCCAATTGAGGGAGTTGGTCAATGGCAGCATCGGAGATGGCTGATAAGCAATTAAGGACACTTCTGAAGTGCTCGGCCCAGGGCTTCAGAATTTCGGATTTCTCTGTCATCAGTGTTGAGCCGTCACAGCTGAGCAGCGGTGCGGGCCCGTTGATGTAGGGGCCGTACAGTAGATTGCCTTACTCATGTGATCTCATGGGTTTCACAAGAAATGGCCTCTAATGCGAAATCAGTCCATGCTGTGTCTCCCAAAGTTTTAAACCAGTAAAGAACCGACCGTTTTTAAAAAGAAGGCATTGATCGTTTTGTAAATTAAAATTCATGAACATTTAAATAATCAATTCTCACTAAAAACATGAATTTAAAATAAGAGCTTTATTACAAATCAACCATATAAGCCTAAATATAAGTGTGCATAAGGTGGGAGAGGCGCATAAAAACGGGAAAATAATATAGAATAGGAAAAAATTTACAAGATCATAACTTTGTAAATTGCCCTTTTGCATTTATGATATCAAAAAGTCTGTCTGATTTGTAGGTAGCCTGGTTGCCTACAGTAGTTTGTTTCATGTGTGCATGCAGCACAGCATACAGCACAGCATCCTCAGCATCCAACTGCGATGGAGCGGCCACCTGGTAAGAATGGACGACGAGCAACTACCCAAACGACTTTTCTACGGAGATGTCGCTACCGCTGCTCGCCGATAGGGGGTCAAAAACGACGCTACAAGGACACTTTGAAGAAATCGCTGAAGCAACTGCAAATCAACCCGGCGACCTGGAAGGACCTCGCCCAGGATAGACCGGCATGGAGAAGATCCGTGAAGACTGGTTCAGCAATTTATGAGGCCAACCGGATCGCCGCCGCCAAGGCTAAAAGAGCGGCACGAAAGTAACCAGCGTCCCGGACCAACACCGTTGATGCCCAGTCCCTGCCCTGCCAACATGCCTGCGCTGTCATCGCATCTTTCGCGTTAGAATAGGCCTGGTTGGACATCTTCGGAGGCAATGCACCGACAATCCTACTATTCCAATTTCTACGTCAAATGCTGCCAACCCTCCTTCAGACTCACCCACCCTCACTCCTGGCATCAATTCCATTGCTCCCACCATCATAGAGACCACATCGCCTGTTACCCCCACCACCGCAACCACCACTGCCTTCGCCTTCACTACCACCACCACCATCAGCGATGGAGACTCTCTCCTAAACTGTCCTCAGTGCGACCGCACATTAACCTCACACATCGGCCTGGTCGGTCACTTGCGAATCCATTGTACAGAGACAGGTGAACCAATGCCTGAAGCACCAACACACAGCAGAGATCGTCGCCTCCAGTGACCTCACTGTCCTCGCGCATTCATTCATCGCATGGGCCTATTCTGTCACATGCGCATCCATAACAGCGGAATACACCACAATGCCGACAACACCGAAACACCATGCACACCCTCCGCTCCTGCCATTCTAACCGCCACTACCAACCCCACTACTATGAATGACATCCCCCCTGCCTCTACCGATTTCCCGTGCCCAAACTTCACCCGAAACTTTAACTCACGCATCGGCCTGGTCGGTCACCTGCAAATCCATCGCATGGAGACTGGTGAACCAGTGCACATTTACACACCGCATGGGCCTATTCGGACACATGCATATTCACAAAAACCAGCGGGAAACCACCGGAGGCTAAGCCAAATCAGCGCGCACTATCTACACTAATACATAGACGACACCCTCACAATCACCATTTACCAGAGTATATCACGGTTTCCTAGAAACCGTGGCTTGGAAGGCTGCCAATCTGACGCTTACACCAGACCACGCCGTCGGCTCAGTTTATGTGCTCTGTGTGTCGAGTGGCTGACCAGTGGACTGGGATTCAGACGGCGATGGCTGCTCCATATCCCCTGGGTTAGTGAATCCTGGTGTGTGCGTTTTGCGGGCCAGGTCGTGCTGTGGCGCGCGAAGACGGGTATGCCAACCCGTCAGCCAATGCGCCCACTCCCACCTCAGACAATTGACTGGCTCGGATGGTGGTCAGATTGTAGGGGGTGGGGGAGAGAGTGAGGTCAACAGCTCAGCGCATTTTCCTCACTATAAACAATCTGACGCGCTTGAAACTATCATGGTGCGCTAAAAGCCTTGACTTGGAAGGTTGCCTACTAACGGGATAACTAGGACCGCGTGGTCAGCCGAATGTGTGTTTTGTGTGGAGTGGCTGACTAGCGGACTGAGAGTCAGGCTGTAATGGCTCCTTCTTAATGTGGCCTTTATTGCACTCCCACTCCGTGGGATCCGAGTCAGGTGTGGTGGTACACTGAGGGGCGGCTCCGACCACGCCAGCCTCTTGCGTCCTCTCCCGCCTCCGGTATTCTTGACTCTGTTTTGACACCGGGCTCTGGTTGGGGAGTAGGAGAGAGGTCGGTAGCTGCAGCGCAAGGCTACTATCACTTAAAACTAATTCACGCGCACGTCACCGTCCCTGCACCAACCTTCCGTAGAGCATACGGTGGACCTCGTCGAAATCGACGGTCGAACTGTCATGCAACACAAAATCAAGTTATTCTTCCATGGAAAGACCTTTTTTACCCTATGCCAGTTTCTTTTGAAAATTTCAAAAATGTTTTCGACCTGATTCAAGTCCGGGTTATTCGCAGGAATAAAAATATAATGCAGACCAAACGCGCAGAGACTGGCTTATGTCAAAAAGTTATATTGTCGTTGTAAACGTTTTCAAATTCATACTTCTATAGGGCGATGAACTGGGGCATTGTTAATTCTGCATCAACGTATGTCGTTATAGCTGAAGGCATCCTTTATAATGTTGAGGAACACCTAGCTATTAAAAGTACCCACTGTCCACCGCCAGATCGGACGTTAACCAAATTTTATGGCTATACATACCATCAAACGTCAGCAGTTCTTGAAAGAGTCTGTTGATATAGCGTGTTCTTTGAGGAAGTATTTCCCACATATGACCCTCTGGGTCGACTTTACCGGCTTATCTAAAAATAAGACCTCATTGCAGAAGTAAATGCTCCTCCAGAATGAGGGCCTGTAATCAATGAACTTATGAGCAAATAAAAAAACCTCTTTAATATGGTTCCTACTTAAAAACGGTTTGATTGTGGTATTTGCCTGGTGCAGTTCAAATTCCTGCATCCTTTTCCTGATTATGGTCACAGAGAACCTCGGCATATGTTCCCTGTGAATGGTCTTAATGGGCAAATAATGAAACTTTTTAGTGTAAAACGAAGAAAATCGTCATCCTGCTTACTTGGGAACCTTTTTGGTCTGCCTTGCTTACATCTAATGATCCTACCGTGCATAGATTCAAAAAAAATGAATCTATGCACGGTAGGATCATTAATAATGCGCCACAGAGTGACCTTACTGATATCTAAAATACTAGCTAACGACTCATGTGGAACTCCTTCTGCTGCAAGTTTCCGTATTTGTATACAGTCAACTGCAACTAGTTACTGTCTGGACATCTTTCTCGTACGGCATGACAGGGAAAAATGCCGGCAGGTCGCAGCTTTTCGTATATATGCTTATTTACAGTTCTAATTATCGGCGCGGTAAAACAAAATACACTCACACAACTTCATCATTGCATTTTTTGGCACAAGACGTCATAAATTTGCAAAACTATATTTTAAAACCTAAATCCGTCCTTTTTTACCCGAAAACAACGTGATTAATCATATTTGCATTTCCCTGATTTTCGTGATCGTGAACTCAAATTTTCAGTTCCCTCAAATGATATATTTTAAATTTTTCTAGCTTATATTAATATTCCTTTATAGTAAAACGAACACAAACAAGAAGGTTTGGTCCAAAAATTGTGATAACATAGGGAAATCCCTGGAAATCAAGAAAAGTTTGATTTCGCCCCGTTTTGCCCAGTATTGCCTTAAATAAAGAGAACTGAAATGAACTCTTTTTTAATAAATAGCTTTTTGTGCCTTAGATCAGTACAAAAAAATTAATAACCTCAAATATGTGCCGTACTACCACCTTAAATTTTGCGCATGACATTTCATGAGTTAGGCAATCTACCGTAGATGACAGTGAAAAAGTTATTTATTTCATTGCGATCCGCATACCCCTGGATTTCCTCAGCCTTTCGGATCATCCAGGCATCCTGCATCTCCCGCAGCCGTTGTTGTACAAGGCGCCGGCATCTGAAAAAGGCGGCTTTGGTGGCGTCAGTCCGAAGGTCCATGTAGGCTTTGTGTAGTCTATTCTTCTCCACGAGTAAGTTGCTGATGTTGGCGTCATTGTCATCAAACAAGTCCTGGTGTTGACGGCGTGCGCGTCCGAGGACTTCGAGGGTGGTGGACTGGATGCCGTTTCGCAGTTGACACCATCGTGTCTCCATGGTGGCGTTATTATCTGGAGCGTGTAGGTACTCAGGTTTCTGGGTAATTTGTTTGCTGAACTCAAAACTGTGAGCAGACAGATTTAACAAAAGAGTATTTAACTTACCTGGCGGTCGCTTAGCTTGGGGCCTACGTCGGGGTTGAAGTCCGAGCCTCATCTGGGAGATGACGAGGTGGGGATCCGTCCAACCATCGACATCGCTGATCGCCTTGGTTATCAGCACGTCCTGTCTATCTCGTCTCCGGACGAGAACATAGTCAAGCAGCTGCCAGCGCTGCGACCGAGGGTGCATCCACGTGGCCTTCTCCCGCGTCGGAAGGCGGAAGAAGGCGTTGGTCAGCAGGAGACGGTGTTCCACACACGTTCGCAGAAGAAAAAGGCCGTTATCGTTACAGCTACCGAGACCGTGGGGAACCAGGACTCCTATCCACGAGGCACGGTCTGTCCCGACGTGGGCGTTGAAGTCACCAAGGACAATTAACTTTTCCGCCTTCAGCACAGTCGCCGGCAAAGCGTGCAGGTCCTCGTAGAATTTAACCTTCACCGCATCAGAGCACGTCATTGTAGGAGCGTAGGCGCTGATGATGGTGGCGAACTGGTCTCCCCGAAGAGGCAGGCGGAGGCTCATCAGGCGATCATTGATACCCTGTGACAGACAGGGCAGACGTCCCACAATGTTGTTGCTGTCGCCCCCAACATAGGAAGTTTTGAGAGGGGGGAAGTGGGAAGTTCGGGAGTCAGACATACCGAGTGTGGAGGTACACACAACACCGGACACCCTCACCTGGTTTAGCCCGCCGGTCGTGACGGTTGCCCGTGGTGTGGCCGCTGGGAAGAACCCAACACACACACACAAACATGATAGTTCGACCGTCGATTTCGACGATGTCCACAGTATGCTCCACACCAGGCAGAGCAGGGACGGTGACTTGCGCGTGAATTAGTTTTAAGTGATAGTAGCCTTGCGCTGCAGCAACCGCACTCTCTCCTCCTCCCCCACCTGAGCCAGGTCTCGCTGACACAGTCAAGGAGACCGGAGATGGGAGAGAGGGCATAGTCGCTGGCGCGGCCGGAGCCACCCTGGAGTGCCACCACACCTGGCTCGGATCCCACAGAGTGGGGGTGCCATAAAGACCACATTAAGAGAGCCATTGCAGCCTGACTCTCAGTCCGCCAGTCAACCACTCCACAAAACATACATGGCTGACCACGTGATCCGAGTTATCCCGTCAGTTGGCAAACCCTTCCAAGCCACGGCTTTTAGCGCACCGTGATAGTTTCAAGCACGTCAGATTGTTTATAGTGAGGAATATGCGCTGAGCTGTCGACCTCTTCTCTCTCCACTCCCCACAGTCAGACTACTGTCCGAGCGGTCAGTTGCCTGATGTGGGAGTGGGCGCATTGGCTGACGGATCGGCGTGACCAGTCTTCGCGCGCCACAGCACGACCTGGCCCCCATAACGCACACACCCAGGATTCACAAACTCAGGGATATGGAGCAGCCATCGCCGTCTGACTCCCCAGTCCACTGGTCAGCCACTCGACAGCACAGCACATACACTGAGCCGACGGCATGGTCTGGGGAAGCGTCAGATTGGCAGACTCTCAGCCACGGTTCTAGGAGACCGTGATTTTTATCAGGTACATTAGGATGATTGTGAGGGTGTTGTCGATGTATTGGTGTAGTTAGTGCACTGATTTAGCTTAGCCTCCCGGTGGTTTACCGGAGGTTGTCAGGAGGCGTGCATGTGTCCTAATAGGCCCATGCGGTGTGTAAATGTGCGGGAGCAGTGAGGGCAGTGAAAGCGGGCGCGTCGACTGTGGGCGTCGGAGCCCCAGGCACTGGTTCACCAGCCTCCGTGCGATGGATTCGCAGGTCACCGATCAGGCCGATGCGAGCTGGAAGGTGTGGGCGCAGTGTGGGCAGGAGAAATCGGTAGGAGGCTGGGGATGTCATTCATGGTAGTGGGGGTGTCAGGGCGCCAAGAATGGCAGGAGCGGAGGGTGTGCATGGTGTATCGGTGTTGTCGGCATTGTGGTGTATTCCGCTGTCATGGATGCGCATGTGACCGAATAGGCCCATGCGATGAGTGAATGCGCGAGGACAGTGAGGGCAGTGGAGGCGACGATCTCTGCTGTGTGATGGTGTTCCAGGCACTGGCTCACCGGTCTCTGTACGATGTATTCGCAAGTGACCGACCAGGCCGATGCGTGAGATGAATGTGCGGTCGCATTGAGTACAGCTTAGGAGAGATTTCCCATCGCTGATAGTGGTGCTGGGGGTGGAGGTAGTGAGGGCGAAGGCGGTGGTGGTTGCGGTGGTGGGGGTAGCAGGCGATGAGTAGATGGATGTGGTCTCAATGATGGTGGGAGTAATGGAATTGATTCCAGGAGTGAGGGTGGGAGAGTCAGAAGGAGTGTTGGCCGAATTTGACATAGATATTGGAATTGTCGGATTGTTGTGCATTGCGTCCGAAGATGTCCAACCAGGCCGATTCGCGCGCGAAAGATGCGTTGACAGCGCGGGCATGCTTTGGCAGGGCTTGGGCATTGGCGGTGTTGGTCCGCGCTGGTGACTTTCGCGCCGCTACTTTTAGCTCTGCGCAGCGGCGATCCGGTTGGCCTCATAGATCGCTGAAACTCAGCTTCACTGATCTTCTCCATGCCGGTCTATCTCGGGCGAGGGTCCTCCCAGCGTCGCAGAGTTGATTTGCAGTTGCTTCAGCGATGTCTTCAAAGTGTCCTTGTAGCGTCGTTTTCTTGACCTCCCTGCCTGCGAGAACTGTATGACACATCACCGCTAGAAAAGCCGCGCCCGGCAGTCGCTCGTCGTCCAATCTACCAGGTGGCTGCTCCAACGCCAGCTCGGCCCGTGCTCAGCATGGCTATGGACGCCGAGGGATCCGGTCCGCTCCAGCACTACGTGTCCGATCCCGTCTCTGCCAACCTTCAGCTTCAGCACTCTGCTGAGGCAGCTGGAGATCTGCTTTAGATCAGCTTCCCGGCTCGGCGAGGTGGTCCAGCGCTATCCGCGCTCCGTCCGCAAAGGAGTAAGCCGACAAGACGACGGCCTTGTACATCTTCAGTTTGCGTTCAGGTGAATACCGTGGCGATTCCACACGGAGGACTCGCAGCCGGCCGAAAGCCCGACTAGCTTTGGAGATCCGTTGGGCAACCTCGTCATCGATTCTCGTGTTGCGCGACATCGTGCTTTCCTAGATAAGCGAAGGTTTCCACGTTTTTTGAGTAGAGCAATCGCTGACATAGATTCGAGGAGCATTGCATTCTGCGCTGGGTGGCGGCTGGTGCATGACAACCGTTTTGGCTGTACTGATTGTTAATCCAAAATCGGCGCAGCTCCGGCGAAGAGGTCCATGCTCCTTTGCATGTCCTCCTCTGTCACGGTGTTAAGGGCGCAGTCGTCCGCGAAGAGCAAGTCATGGACTGTAGTCGTAGACACGCGCGTTGGAGCCTGCATACGCCGACTGTTGAGAAGGTGCCCGTCAGTTCTGTAGGCGATGCGGATACCAGGCTGCTCATCACGGTAGGCGTCCATCAGCATAGCCGAGAACATGAGACTGAAGAGGGTGGGGCCAGTACGCAGCCCGGCTTCACCTGTTGGTCACTGCGAATGCTTCGGATACCGTCCCGTTGTCAGTGACGCGCGCCGTCATTCCGTCATGAAGCTGACGTACCATGTGCGTGAACCGCTTAGGACAGCCAAATTTCTGCATGACTTTCCACAATCCGTCACGATTCACCGTGTCAAAGGCTTTCGTTAGATCCACGAAGGTAGTGTATAGGTGAGTTCGCATCTCCTGACACTTCTTGTAGCTGGCGGGCGACAAAGATCATATCGGTTGTTCCGCGGTGTCGGCGGAAGGCACATTGGCTTTCCGGAAGCAGGCCCTGCTCTAGGTGACCGTTAAGACGATTGAGAAGGATACGGGCGAAGATCTTCCCCGCGATGTTGAGCAACGAGATGCCTCTGTGATTATCACAGAGTTGCCGATTCCCTTCCGTTTGTAGAGATGGACGATGGTCGCGTCTTTGAAATCCTGAGGAACTTGTCCTTGGGTGCCACATCTCCTGGAAGAGTGTTGTGAGTTCTGCCATCAGCCGGGGCCCACCGTGCTTGTATACTTCCGGTGGATTGCGTCAGATCCCGGTGCTTTACCGCTGGAAATCTGCTGCACGGCCCGGATGGTTTCTGGTAGGGAAGGCGGGAGATCCAGGTCATTGTTCGTGTCCACTTGAGGGAGCCGGTCAATGGCAGCATCGGAGATGGCTGATGAACAGTTAAGGACATTTCTGAAGTGCTCGGCCCAGCGCTTCAGAATTTGCGATTTCTCTGTCAGCAGGGCACACACACACACACACACACACACACACACACGACAGTTTGACCGTCGTAGTCCGACGATGTCCACCGTATGCTCCATGGAAGGGCGGTGCAGGGACGGTGACTTGCGCGTGATTTAGTTTAAAGTGATAGTAGCCTTGCGCTGCAGCTACCGCATTCTCCTCCTCCCCACCTGAACCCGTTGTCATGACAGAGTCAAGAAGACCGGAGGTGGGAGAGGACGCAGGTGGCTGGCGCAGCTGGAGCCGCCTCTGGGCGTACCACCACTCCTGGCTCGGATCCCACGGAGTGGGAGTGCCATAAAGGCCACATTAAGAAGGAGCCATTGCAGCCTGACTCTCAGTCCGCCAGTCAGTCACCCACACAAAACACACATTGACCGACCACGCGGTCCGGAGTTATCCCGTCAGTTGGCAACCTTCCAAGCCACGGCTTTTAGCGCACCGTGATAGGTTCAAGCGCGTCAGATTGTTTATAGTGAGTAAAATGCACTGAGCTGTAGACCTCACTCTCTCCCCCACCCCTTACAGTCAAACCGCTGTCCGAGCCGGTCAGTTTTCTGCTGCGGAAGTGGGCGCAGATGCTGTTGACCTCGTCTACGTGTACTTCGTACACGACCTGCCCCCCCAAACACGAGCACCAGGATTTTACACAACAGGGGTTGAACGACTTACATCTCACATGTGTCAGATAGCCAGAGGTCACGTTAAGAAGGAGCCATCGCAGCCTGACTCTCAGACCACCAGTCAGCCACTCCACACAACACACATTGGACTAACTGCGAGGTCTGAGTGTAATTGTCAGTTGGCAACCTTCCAACCGCGGCGGTTAACGTTACCGCACACTCTTCTCCTCCCCCACCTGAGCCCGGTCTCACGAAACAGGCAAGAAGACCGGAGATGAGAGAGGTCGCAGGTGGCTAGCGCGGCCGAAGCCGCCTCTGGGCGTACCACCACACCTGGCTCGGATCCCACAGAGTGGGAGTGCCATAAAGACCACATTAAGAAGGAGCCATTGCAGCCTGACTCTCAGTCCACCAGTCAGCCGCTCCACACAAAACACACATTGGGCTGACCAGGCGGTCCGATTTATCCCGTCAGTTGGCAACCTTCCAAGCCACGGCTTTTAGCGCAAAGTGATAGTTTTAAGCGCGTCAGATTGTTTATAGTGTGGAACATGCGCTGAGCTGTCGACCTCACTCTCTCCCCAACCCCCACCATCAGACACTGTCCGAGCCGGTCAGTTGCCTGATGTGGGAGTGTTTTCCCACACACTCAGGTACTGAATGGACATATTTGGACACAGTAATGAGCACCTCCTGCTACTTAAACGACAACGTCCGGTATGCAGCTCATCATGGTCAATAACGGTGAGTTAATTATCGGCGCACGTGGACGAAGGTCTTCACGCCACCTCAGTCGATGTGCCTGCACCCATGTCCGGCCCTCTTTACCTTATTTCGTTCTCCGACCACCGTGTTTGTGGCAAGATCGAATTTGGGCATGTTTCACAATTCAATACTGTGACCTCTCCGAGACGGTTCTGGACCTCAGTTTTGTGATGGACGACCTGTCGCGTGTGCATCACGTGGACTCCAGACAGTTTCAATTTCGGGAGTTGATTGGCTATCAGAATAATGACGGCCCCAGCGATATTTTGCGCGCGCGGTTGAATTCGCGCATGCTCCTGAAGTGTTGATCGGGTCAACCCCGCCATGATGTCTCTGTCGGGGGGTGGGAAGCCTGAGGAGCCTGCATGGTCAGTTAAACCACCGCGTACACACGGCGGATGTGGGGAGAGGGAGGTGGCCGCTGTTCTCCCCGTCGCTCTCTCCATGACCCAGTTAACACCAAGCCCACCAATGCTCACACCGAAGTAGGTGATTTTTTCGCTTGTGACAAACAAACGACTAGCAGGAGAGCAAACGCACGATCATATACTAACTAGCACACTCTCCAGCGTTTTCTGAAGATATGCAAAAGAAACCCACATTCTTCACTTTTATGAACGCCGGGAATCAACAACAGGAAAACCAAATAGCTGACTCAATTACAGTTCGGTTTCTGACCCGTGCAAATTGACGAACTTTGCACGAAAAGCCTTGTAGCACACAAACGGCCCAGGCCACATCCCCGCAAGATATACTGCGTTAAAGAAACGACCGATATTCAAAGGAACGCATAGTTTGGTTTGTACAGTATCGCTTGTTAGCTAAGAGCTAATTTATTTTATCCAGACAATCAAATTAAAAAAACATATTTATAACAGGTCGATTATTTAAGGCCTTATATAACTGACAACACAGAAGGAAAGTATGCTACAATGACAGAATAATTAAAACAATAAAAATTCAAGGTACTAATAATTTCATGATTTTCCTTTTTTGTGTAACTTCCTGTAAGTATGGAGGCAACAGAGACTAATATGTTATTAACGGTGATTTGGTCTATAAGCACAAATCCAATGTGTATATTTACCCTTCCATGAACTACGTCCTCTAGAAATGGAAAAAAATATTTATGCAGCGTAACTTCGGGTTTATTATTTGTATATATTTACAGGCAAGTTTCCTCTACAAAAAGGCACATATTAACATTTTTATCTTATTGCAGGTGGTTGTGCACATTGTTTCAGCGAGGAAAAGTACTGATAGCCGTTTCTGACCGCAAAATTTTGTATGTAGAGTTAGAGGTTGTTTTTAAATGACCTGACACTGCAATGATACACACGTTTGGTTTTTTTGTTCTCTCAGCACCGTATTAGTCAAAACGCACTAATGAACATCCTATTCCAATTATTTATGGTCGAGACAGATACAAGTTTTTGAGCGAATAATCAGCAAAAGGAAAGATGGCGTACGCCAACCATTAACGATTTCGTTAATTGGTCGAATGACAATAGTGCTTGATTTTCCTCCACAACGGGTTACACTTTAGGTGTACAGGACCGAAGCGGGGTCCTGCTGGACCACGACACCCATTTATCTGAGAGTACCGAGTCAGGACGAGACTGTAACTGCTGCCAGGCATGCGTGTGGTGACACGCCTCAGACGAAGGCCTCCAGGTCGCTTCAGTTCCTGAACCCAATCTCATTACAGCTGACTGACAGACTCCGACATTCGGCTTGTGCGTAGAAGATGGAAGATGACACTGGAGTATTCATCCACACGGCCCGTCAGTCCGCTTATCACTGTTATAACTCAGACGCGCCCAAATAAACCACGAGGTGGTAATAGACGTAGTTTGGAAGGCTGCCACCTGATGGGATAACTCGGTATTCCCCAGAACCGAAACTCAGCCTGCAATGACGCCGCCTTAGTAATAATGAGAATAATTGTTTTATTGAGTATCCGTGTGGTTACGGTCACAACGGTGACCTTTCTGGCACTCGCACGCACGTGGCACGCGTATAAGGGTTGTTTAACCTTGTAGGCCATTGTGGTACACCCACTTCTGATTAATTTAACAGTGTTCTGCCATCAGTGCAAGGTGGGTGAAGGAGGGGCGTGCGATGGATGCTGTGTAAGGCTGCCTCGTTACAAACAAATTAACGCGCAAGTTACAGCCGTTGTACCCACTCTGTTGGTCACATGACCGACATCACTTGCAAAGGTTGGACTATCATCGTCGCTGATTGAGGCTGTTGATGAGGATTTTCCAACGGCAAAAATGCCCCAATTAAATGGACATTAGCCAGGATGACAGACATTTCCTACGATTTGCACAAATGCCATACTTTCGCATTGAAAATATATGGGGCATCATGCGAACGGGCCTAACACCAAGGGGGTGCATTTTATTTGGGAAGCCTGTTTCCTTTTCAGCTCAGATCAGATTTATTAAGGTGACGACTTTGAACTCCCTAGTGGTTACAATAAAATAACAAATTGTAAAAGCGCTGACACATAATGGACGTTAGACAACGGGTTGTCTCCACCTCTCTCTACAGGGCATCTAAAGGAACAATCATAAATTAATATTACTTGAAAATAGGAAGTACTATGTTTAATAACATGGAACCTGTTGGCGGGATGGCACGGAGAAAACGTGTTAGTTTCTGATGTCGTGATGGTACATTTGGCCATACTGGTCCATATTCCGCTTAAAACTGTCAACGGACGGGGACATGATGATGTCCGCAGGTAGAGAATTCCAGGCCTTCATCGCTCTCCTGGAAAAGAAAAATTTTCTTGCGTCCAGTCTTACTCCAGTCACACGTAGTTTGATAGGATGTCCCCTCACAGTAGCGACATTACCCAGCTCAAAGATCTCGCTGAATGCGAGGCAACAATCCTGATCATGCAGCCTGCGAAAGGTTTGTTTAAGGACACAGCGTAGCTTTCTATAGTCGAAAGGAAACAGGTCAGGATTGGACAATCGTATCTCGTAACGCAGGTAGCCTAAACCTCGAACAAGCTTGGTTGCGTGTCGTTGGGCGTTTTCAAGGGTTCTGCAGTCTTTGGCAGCCCACGGTCTCCAGACTTCAATGGAAAATTCTAATTGTTATCACGCGAACACTCTGAAGACCTTAGAAAAGCACATTTCGTCGAATTTTGCAAGGACTCTCTTGATTAGATGCAAGCTGGACATTGCAGATTCTGCTAATTTCGAGCAATGAAACAATGTCAATTAAGTAGTTAGATCGTAATCGTTGTTGATAACTCTGCTCCACTATGAGGCCGACCATTTTCTTCGGCGAAAGATGAGACTCGGCAACTCCAGGTTCACTTTTGCCGTCTACGATGCTGCACTCAACCTGTCCTGTCTGTTGTATAATACACCACATTCATTTCATACAGAGTGGAATGTCCCTTTACAATGCATTATAACTAACTGCATCCAATATAATTAAAGCCCACTGGTCGAATTCTAAGGTTGCTTGAAACTGCTGAAGTGCCGAGGAGCGTTAATAAAAACATCGGGATTCGCGCGAAGTCGGTAACGCAAAAGTTAAAATGACATAACAAGTATCATTTACTGAGCAGCAAGCAAACATTTCTCTTCCAACATTTTTGTCATACTCATTACATTGGTATCGACTTGGGTCAAAAAATATGTTTGCGATGCATGTGAGTTTATTAGCTATGCAGTTGTAGCACTGATTATCGTGCGACAAAATTCCATAACATTTTGACACATCGGGATGTTGGCTTTTGAACGAATTCCTATTCGGCCATCTGCAAAAACCATACTCGGTAAAATGACTAGTTATGTAGTAAGCTTTTTTTATTGATTTTCAATTTACATCTAAATTCGAATGCATTTTATAGAAAAAATGGACAAATGCGTTATTTGTATTCGTGTGGTAGTAAATCACATTTTCTTTAAATTGTAAACTCGAAAAAGGGTCGCTTACAGTCTGGAAGAAGTCTATACATACGAGATTTATTTAGACCGCGAAACGTCTATTCATGTCACAATTTCCTTACATCGAAACACTTAAGACCCCCTAGTTAGCACAGGACGAATCATTGTAGTTTTGATCCGCTGCAGATCCGAAACCATTTTATGCTCACTACCGATCATATCTGAAGAGCACACGCCAAGTTGCAATCGGATACTGTTGGGCACAGCAAGGTGTATCCTAATTCATGAGCTGTCTTACGGCTGACCTATGAGCGTGACCTGGAAACGCATATGGTCTATATAAGCCGCTTGGCTGAAACATGCGATCAGCGAACGACTTCGCTCTCTGTCTACAATGCAAATCATCCTGTCAGTCTGGTCCAGGCTATTCGTACTTTTGACCCTGTTGAGGAAATCTGCGATCATCGGATATGTGGCCTTACTCAGAAAACGGGACACGTATTCCTTTTACATGGCCATTGTGGAAATAGGGGTTTAACGATAGGGATAAATGAAGCTGACAGAGATTAATTTGTGGTAAACGAAAGTGAAAAAAATTAGTTCTATGCCGTTCGTTTTTTCATACACAAATAAAGCGTCAAAGCACGAGTGAGCGACTTTAAATACTCGAAATTAGGAGGCGGTGATAACTAATCACATCCACGGGGAAAGTAAGAAAACATATTTTGTGAAAACTGACTCTGGCAGTGAACGCGACTGAAGATATAACTTACGCATTAACGCTAATATCTTGACCCTCAAACTCTAACCGTAAACCTATGTCTAAAGCCTAACCCTAGCCCTAAGATTACCCATATTCCTGCAACACCAAGCCAAACACTAATCGTCTTAGCAACACGTTAAGGAGTCGTGACTACGAATGAGCGAAAGGGAAGGGTGGTTACCTTAAACCTACCCAAATAATCTAAGTAGGTATTTCGATAAGGATATGGTGTGTAGTCAGGATGCGTTTAATGAGCAAGACTCGTTACTACCTTTGTTTAAGTAGGCGTTTCTCGGTTAATTCCGTCCTTGGTTTAGGATAGTTAGGGCCGGGATTAAAGTGAAGAGTATGTTTACAATTAAGGTTTGGGTTTGGGTTAATGTTAGCGGCCTGAATCCTAAGGCCCCATCCATATAACCCCATAATACCACTTAATCACGTAAGACACATTCCACCGGTTATCAGCTGCTAACCCAATCTATATCCCCTACCCTTGGAGCATTTCTTATAATCAAAGCCTGTGTGGGGCTGTATGCCGATCTTAACTAGGAAATTTATTTGGGCTACACATTATATCTCTCCAGTCCTCCAAAAGTTTTCTTTTAAAAGGCTGGCCCAAGTAACTGCCGTCTGCGGCGCCTGCTTTTGAAAAATTAATACATCCCCGGACTTCAGCTTATATACAGTTAGTAAATCTAGAAATGGTGTTTGTACTTCAACCATTTAATCTCTTTCGGGGGATTATACCAGTCTACTCACTGCCTACTCAATACTCCTACTTCTCAATAGAATACTGCCCTTATCTGTCTAAATCCGAAGCTTCCAACATGAATAATTCCTACTAAGTTAAACATCGTTATTGCTGTCGTCCATATAAGGGCAGACTATCTAAGGGGAACAATTTTGGGCAGATCGAAGACTTGTTTTTTTCATCAACTTACGATATGAGATGCGTTCTTAATGTCCTTTTGAAAAAAGACTATTTAATTCCAGGGAAAAACCTTTTGGTTCGACTTAGTGGTGTGAGCCCAACAATTTCGACTTGTTGAGGACAGTGACCACTATGAATGACAATGGAACTATGAATCACTACTGTCGAAAAAAACGGGTGTTCCGGTCAAGGTTTTATATTTCTGTAGTCCATTGTAGCAAAACCTCTTCCTGTCTAATTTAAAAAGTAGATTATCCCAAGTACGCAAGGAATTAGCAAACTGTGGCTTAATCTTTTTCGGTATGCATACTGGCGTCAATTTTTGGCGTGGGGACTTGGCACATTATTTGTATTTCACGTGCGCAATCCACTATTTGAGCACGAACAATCAAACATTTAAGACGAAAACACGTGAGATGATAATCAAAGAAAGCATTTTCATTGCCCTGAAAATCACTGAACTTAGTTAGACTCGCGATCAGTAGATGCGTCAGCAGTACGTCTCGACTTGCATAGAATATCGATTCTCCTCTGAGATTTTGAGTTCATGTTAATACTGTGTTGTGGAAACTTGCAATGCAAAAGTTTATTGAGATGACTGGAGACATTATTGCATTTACACACATATCGTAAGATATATCAGAAATGCATTTCATCCGCGAAAACAAATTGCTAACATATGCCAATTTATACTTCTTCTAGCACACATTTCTTGATGTCTGGGAAGTGGATTTCAGGGTGCTTTGTGAGGTATTTATGACATTAAACCTCTCTAAATGGACTATGGTTTTGGTAAAATATACTAAAGACAGAGACTTGGCTAACATCAGTTAGCCAGCAGGCATGTCAATCTCAAACATCGTGTTTTTTTCATCGGGGACCAAAAGTACGTCAAAGGCTAAAAAGGTGTGACCAACTTGAAAATTCACGAGTACAACTCTATTTTCCGACGAGCCCTTTTTTCTTCAATATATATATATATATATATATATGGAATGGAACCGACAAAGACAAGGGAGACCGGAATGGCCATTTCTGGCTTATTAGCCGTCATCAGCCAGTCATACCCAATCCCAAGTGTGGCACACCTGGGATTCGAACCCGCGACCTTTGGTATTTGAGTCGAACGCTCTACCATTGAGCCACGGGCTCGTTGTTTTGTCGGTTGTGATCGGGAATATCATGATAGTGTGGGGCTCACCGATCTGCTTAAGGAACATGCATGTTCCGTTGTGCCCTGGAGCTCAGACTAGAGCCCTCGCAGGCGGTCGCATAGCGACGTGTAGCATATGATGGAATGGAACCGACAAAGAGAAGGGAGACCGGAATGGCCATTTCTGGCTTATTAGCCGTCATCAGCCAGTCATACCCAATCCCAAGTGTGGCACACCTGGGATTCGAACCCGCGACCTTTGGTATTTGAGTCGAACGCTCTACCATTGAGCCACGGGCTCGTTGTTTTTGTCGGTTGTGATCGGGGAATATGATGATAGTGTGGGGCTCACCGATCTGCTTAAGGAACATGCATGTTCCGTTGTGCCCTGGAGCTCAGACTAGAGCCCTCGCAGGCGGTCGCATAGCGACGTGTAGCATATGATGGAATGGAACCGACAAAGACAAGGGAGACCGGATGGCCATTTCTGGCTTATTAGCCGTCATCAGCCAGTCATACCCAATCCCAAGTGTGGCACACCTGGGATTCGAACCCGCGACCTTTGGTATTTGGAGTCGAACGCTCTACCATTGAGCCACGGGCTCGTTGTTTTTGTCGGTTGTGATCGGGAATATGATGATAGTGTGGGGCTCACCGATCTGCTTAAGGAACATGCATGTTCCGTTGTGCCCTGGAGCTCAGACTAGAGCCCTCGCAGGCGGTCGCATAGCGACGTGTAGCATATGATAGAATGGAGCCGACAAAGACAAGGGAGACCGGAATGGCCATTTCTGGCTTATTAGCCGTCATCAGCCAGTCATACCCAATCCCAAGTGTGGCACACCTGGGATTCGAACCCGCGACCTTTGGTATTTGAGTCGGAGCAACTCTACCATTGAGCCACGGGCTCGTTGTTTTGTCGGTTGTAATCGGGGATATGATGATAGTGTGGGGCTCACCGATCTGCTTAAGGAACATGCATGTTCCGTTGTGCCCTGGAGCTCAGACTAGAGCCCTCGCAGGCGGTCGCATAGCGACGTGTAGCATATGATGGAATGGAACCGACAAAGACAAGGGAGACCGGAATGGCCATTTCTGGCTTATTAGCCGTCATCAGCCAGTCATACCCAATCCCAAGTGTGGCACACCTGGAATTCGAACCCGCGACCTTTGGTATTTGAGTCGAACGCTCTACCATTGAGCCACGGGCTCGTTGTTTTGTCGTTTGTGATCGGGAATATGATGATAGTGTGGAGCTCACCGATCTGCTTAAGGAACATGCATGTTCCGTTGTGCGCTGGAGCTCAGACTAGAGCCCTCGCAGGCGGTCGCATAGCGACGTGTAGCATATGATGAAATGGAACCGACAAAGACAAGGGAGACCGGAATGGCCATTTCTGGCTTATTAGCCGTCATCAGCCAGTCATACCCAATCCCAAGTGTGGCCCACCTGGGATTCGAACCCGCGACCTTTGGTATTTGAGTTGAACGCTCTACCATTGAGCCACGGGCTCGTTATTTTGTCGGTTGTGATCGGGAATATGATGATAGTGTGGGGCTCACCGATCTGCTTGTGAGCAATAGGGTGGTTGCTCTGGTAATGCAAAATAATTTCCGCATAAGCTTCCTTGCTGTAAACCGATGTTTGAAATGTCCCGTCAGTCTCTCGCTGTACGAGGACGTCAAGAAATGGGAGTTTACTGTCAAATTCTCTTTCGAGCGTGAAGGTGATACCTGGTAACGTTGAGTTTATAATGCTATGCAGCCTTTCTAGTTGATCCTTTTTAACGATAAAAAACGCGTTATCCACTTTGCGTATCCATAATGTGGGGTTAACTAGTGGTAAGGCTGTAGCTTCTAATTTTTGCATAGTTACTTCAGCCAAGAAGGCGGAGATGGGTGAACCCATAGGGGCTCCCTTTAGCTGTTTGTAGTATCTTTGTGAGAAGAAAAAAATCGTTTCCAGGCATAGATCCAAGAGTTCCAGTAAGGCCGATACAGAAACATCCATGTCATAAGACTGCAGTAATTCTTCTGTGTATCGCCTTGCCAAATCTATTGGTATGGGTGTGAAAAGAGAGACAACATCGAAAGATACCATTATTTCATCTTCTGCAATCTGGAGTCCTCGCAATTTGTTCAGAAATTATACAGAGTTTTCGATAGAGGTTTCACAATCCCTTGTCAATGGATGTTACTTGTGGAATAGCCACTTAGAAATTGTATAATTGGGTGCACCAATTAATGATACTATCGGTCATAATGGTACTTTGGATTTGTTAACCTTAGGTAATCCGTAGATTTTAGCTATGGTCGGTTCAGTTTGTCTAAGGGACTTGGCAATATCTTCTGATATTTGCTTCTTCCCTGTAAGACGCTTTAAAACCCTTTCAATAGTTGAATTCTGCGTTGTTGTTGGATCAGTGTTAAGAGGTTTATAGGTTGAACTATCTTGTAACAACGACAGTAGCTTCTCATCGTAGTCCACTGTGTTCAAAATGGCTGTTGAACCTCCTTTGTTCGCAGGTAGGATAACGATGTTTTTATCGGTTTTAAAGTTTTTAATGCCTTCTTCTCTTCGTGTGATAGGGTTGAAAAAGGATTTCGGTTCCTTAAGGCATGTACAGTGCTATTCCGTATTGTGAAACGTTCATCGTATGTAAACGATTCTGCTGAAATTATGGACTCTGAATTCGCAAGGAAATCTAGGTATTTTGAATCAGAAAGATTGCATTTAATTCCTCTAGAAAGTATTCGTTCTTCGGTTATTGTGAGGCTTCTGGATGACAAGTTTACAAAATTTGTTGACTGATTGTGGTTCGTGTAAAATCTATGGGAAATAGCCATCCATTTCTTGTCCAAAGCCTCTCTCTTCTTCTGCCGTTCAAATGTTGGCAACACAGGTAATCGTCTCATTTAGAGATTGAAATAAGTGTCTAGGAAGTTTATCTCGACAAAACTGTAATTATTGCTCTTTAGAAGTTTTTAATTTCTGTAGTCTGTGGTGAGCATTTGAAATGAACGCGCCGAGCATGCTTTGTCTGTATCGATTTGCATTCTGATATCCTTGGGTAGTTTTTATGGCAGGTTTAATTTGGATAGACTTGGGCAAAATCTTCCTTTCTCGGTGATCCACACCTGGGATTTGGTATGACTGGCTGATGATGGCTAATAAGCCAGAAATGGCCATTCCGGTCTCCCTTGTCTTTGTCGGTTCTACTTAAAAATCATATGCTTCACGTCGCTATGTGACAGCCTGCGAGGGCTCTAATGTGAGTTCCAGGGCACAGCGGAACATGCATGTTCCTCAAGCAGATCGGTGAGCCACACACTACCATCATAGTCCCGATCGCATCCGACAAAACAACGAGCCCGTGGCTCAATGGTAGATTGTTGCACTCAATGACTAAAGGTGGCGGGTTCGAATCTCGGGTGATCCATACCTGGGATTGGGTATGACTGGCTGATGACGGCTAATAAGCCAGACATGGCCATTCCGGTCTCCCTTGTCATTGTTGGTTCTACTTAAATATATATATATATATATATATATGGCTTATTAACTCTCATCGACAAGTCGTTCGCAATCACAGGTGTGGATCTCCCGACGCAGATGTCGCCTTTGCCATCTGGAACGATGTCGTCGGACGACTGCCCTGTCCGCCGCAGGGCAGCAACGACTGATTGATGATCCTGCGTCTGCCTCTTTGGTGACCCATATTCGCCACCATTATCAGAGGATACGCTCTCTCCCCCCCCCACCACCACAAGGAAGAGCTCCGAGCTCTGCGCGGAACATCGTCTCCTGTTACCCAACACCTTCTTCCGCCTTCCGAGGCCGGAAAAGACCACGTGCATGCACCCCCAGATCTCGGCGCTGGCAGCTGCTGGACAATGCTCTCGTCCGGAGATGAGATCGACAGGACGTTCTGGTGACCAAGGCAATCCGTGGCGCAGAGGGTTGAACCGATCACCGCCTTGTCAGCTCCAAGATGAGCCTCCAACTTCAACCTCACAGAAGGCCCCAAGGTAAGCGACCATCAGGTAATTTAAATACTCGTTTGTTAGATTTGCCTACTCACTGTTCCGATTTCAGCAACCAATAAACCCAGAAATTGGAGGATCTGCAGTCTCCAGATGACAGCGCCACCGTGGAGACACGATCACGCAACTGCGGAACGTCATGGAGCCCACTGCCCTCCACCGACCTCCTCAGACGCGCACGCAATCATGATACCAGGCCTGATTTGGCGACAAAAAGGCCAAAATCAACAACCCACTCGCTGGGAAGAATTGAGTACACGAAGCCTACATGGAAAAACAGACTGATGCCAACAAAGCACCCTTCTTCAGATGCCACCGCCTTATACAGCAACGGTTGCGGAACATGCAGGACGCCTGGGTGGCCCACAGGACTGAGGAAATCTGAAGGTGCGTGAACCGCAACGAAATTAAAAACAGTGAGGATAGATTATGCAAACCCTTTGGGTTAAATATACATAGCTATCGGCTTTACGTATTTTAGAAGGCCTGGTTGGGTTAATTGTTGAGGAGCTACGGGAAGTAACTCTCTCTCTCTGTGTTAACAACTACATTCATAAAAAAACATGCACAACATTGTTTCATTTTTATGATTCTTATTCAGATACCTTTTTATTTATTGAGATTTGTTTTATTTGTTTCTATATTTGAGAGGAATACGCTTTATTTTGAAGTATCATTCAAAATTTTCAGCATTTTATTTATTATCATGCCCCGTTTCGTTGATATATATAGGTCTATGAGAAAAAACATTTTGCGGACATTTATTCAGTTTTTTGGTTTCGTGCACAAATTTCGCTGTTTTTCCGTGGTGAGCCCCCGCAAACTCCTATTACCACCATTTCCTTTTTGCACGATCCTGCATTAGTGGTAGCTAAGGAGGCTTAAATAACCTACCATTACCTCAAAAACTTTTTCCGCGTCATTGGGGCCAAGTATGGGCCCTGCACCAAGGGAACCACACTACTGCTCAGCCCTTATAGCACAACACTTCTGACGGAGAAATCCAGAATTCTGAAGTGCTGGGCCGAGCACTTCAGAAATGTCCTGAACCGCTCGTCAGTCATCTCCGATGCTACTATCGACCGGCTCCCGCAATGACCGGGATCTCCCTCTCTCCCTACCAGAATCAATCTGTGCCGTGCAATGAATTTCCAGGGGGGAAACACCGGGATCAGATGCAATCTCGGTGGAAGTCTGTAGCGCGGTGCCCCCCACCCCGCCAGCTGATATTTCAGGAATGTGGTGCCAAGGACGGGTTCTTCAGGATTTAAAGAACGTGACCATTGTCCATCTCCACAAGCGGAAGTGGAGCTGGCAACTCTGTCAGAAGGGCTTCGAAGAAACAGCGGAGCAACTGAAATGATTTTCATCGCTCGCCATTTACAAGAAAAGTACCAGGAGATGCGAGTGCACCTCCAGCCTCCCTTCGTGGATCTGACAAAAGCCTTTGACACGGTGAATCGTAATGGTCTGTGGAAAATGATTCAGAACTTCGGCTGTCTTGAGCGGTTCACGTGCATGGCGCGTCAGCTCCACGACGGGATGATGGCGCACATCACTGACAATGGAATGGTCTCCGAAGCATTCGCAGTGACCAACGCCGGACTCGCTCGGCCGTCTGGTTTATCAGCCGTTTATGCGTTCGACTGCAGTCAATTCTGCTCTATAAAACGCGGCTCCTGGTCATATGGTGTAGGAAGCAAGCTGTTCGCACGTAACGCTACATAATCCGGTGAAACACGGATTAGGAATTTTGGTAATGTCTGCATTCCCAAGACGGGTTAATATCACAGAAAAGCACGTGCACGTATCGTCTCCGCACCCCCCCCCCCTCTACACCCGTCCAAGAAGTGCTTGATAGGAACGCACAGTCGACAGCCTCCCGCATTGACTGCAGCCACAGTACTCCCTTCGGATCTTATTGGTCCAGATCTGGGAGAAGTTGCTCGGCTCTTCTAGAACTTGCTTTGTCAAGTGGATTGGACAGCATATTAGCCAAACTAAACGAGATGCTATAAATATACGCAGGTTTTCCGCTCTTATTCTGTTTCTCTACCGTATTGGTGTTGGGCGCGACAGTCAAGCACACCGAAGGTTCATGCGATTTCTGAGCACCAGGCTAGATCATAACAATGGACTCCCTATTCCGGGGGCTTTGGGCTAATAAACAGGGTCATTAAAGTTGCGAAAATTCCCATCAAAGGATTCAGACGGCTAGTTGGCGAGCATACGCGTGCTTTCGATAAATTCTCATCGGGCCAGTATATTTATATTGGAAACGGAGTACAAGCTAACACATAAAATCAATAAGGTTCATCTAGTCCTACCAGTGAGTCGTGTTAAAAATGGGAGGGGGTGGCGATAAGAGACAAATGGTTAAGTGGCAGTGAGGGTTTGGTGGTCGTTCACGAAAGAGAGGGGGCATGTTATTAAGCCGTCGTTGGCCATGCTAAGCGCGGAGCTTGTAGGAGGTTCTTTTGTGCGCACAAGACTGGTTTTCTCAACCGGATGGTGGTGGCTTCTGCTTTTGCTAGCAGCCACTGACCCAGTGAAGTGGGATAGTTTGGTGGCACTTTATAAATCACACGGAAGGCTTCGTTAGGGTCCACACGGTGCCCGGATTACACCAGGTGTGCGAGAATAGCGCTGTTTATGCTTTTAACTTCGCCTTTTCTCAGCCATGCCAGGAGGCGTTCCTTTATTCTTTTGGCTAGGCGTCGACTCGTGCGACCAATCTAACCTGCTCCACAAGAGCAAGTGAATGAGTAGATGCACATAAAGATGGTCTTAGCCGGCAACCTATCCTTACCTTCCCCGTGTAAAACAGGGTTGGTTGAGAATAATATCCGAATTCTTGCCGCTGGGAAGGTTCGTGCGACGGCTTGGTCAAGGCGTCTTTTCAGGAGTTCACTTGCCACATCCCCTTGGAAGGGGACTTTGAGAAATAGGGGTTTCTTTTCCGCAGTAAGTGTGATGGGTTTATCTGGTCTTGCGACCATATTATTTGTAATAAATCTATCCGGATAGCCATTTTCGCGAAGTAAGTTCTGGATCTTCCGGAGCTCTTCTTCAATACAGTCCGCCAAACAAATTTTTCTAGCCCTTTGCGCCAAACAACGGACTGGATTGCGTTTCTCTTGGATGGGTACGAAACTACCGAAGTTTGTATATAGTCCAGACCAGGTTTTCTTTCGATGAACGCTCCTTCGAACACTACCGTCAGGTCTTCGGCTTAGGAGAACGTCTAAGCAGGAAGCGAACCTCCTGTTTTTACCTCCAACGTGAACTTGATGGACGGATGTGCTTGATTAACAGCATCTAAGAGGGCATCTACATTGGTTTCTGCATTAGCAATCGCAAAGATGTCGTCAACGTAGCGACCGTAGTGTTGTAGTTTATTGATCTGATGGTTTAATTGGGATTTCTCCAGTTTGCCCATGAAGACATCGGCTAAGAGAGGTCCAAGGGGCGAGTCCATAGCTACACCATCTATTTGTCTGTATAGTTGGTTGTCAAAAATGAACGGTACGTTTAATGTGAATCTTAGTAATAGTTCCTTTAGTGCATTCGTCGGTATTCCTATTTCTTGACTCACTGGTATGACGAGATGAACCTTATTGATTTTATGTCTTAGCTTGTACTCCGTTTCCCATATAAATGTACTGGCCCGATGAGACTTTATCGAAAGAACGCGTATGCTCACCAAATAGCCTTCTGAAGGGTCATTAAAGTTAAAGTTAAGCTAGATTTCGGTTTAGGATGAAGGTAGGGTTAGGGTTGGGATACGGGTATATTTGTAAATATAATTTTGGGCAAGGTCACATCCATAACCGAAACGGCTTCCTATTCCCGTCTCTTACTCATAATTACCTTATAAGTTTATGCTCCGATGAACAGGTAGTCCTGCTAAATCTCTATCTATTAGCCTATTCTCGGAAGTGGGCTCTGTACATAATATTTCGCACTGAAAGGCAAACTTTGGTCGCGTTGATTGTTTCGCAGACTGCGAGTTGGAGTGGTCTACATTAGCAGCCTAATATGGTTCAGCAGCACAATGTGCTGTCGTGCGCATCAGAGGCACTTTGCCTCCATCAACGGACTAATATACACAGATGTGATTTCGATCGTAAAACGTACACGTGGCATCCAGTACTGATCGGTTTTCAGGTGCAGCTAGATGCCATTCAGTTAACACCCACTGCAGTGAGGTCAACGTGACTCCAATTTCCTTTTCTATTTCCAGAAGTCTGGCACACACCCCAAGTTCTTTGACGATCAGACTGCGTCTGCGTCTGGTGAGTTTCCATCATCACTTGCGTTTCAGTAGTAATTATGGAGACACCTTGTATATCTGAACTTTTGCATTTAGATCCACCTACAGCAGCATTACCTCACTGATGTTCTCGTGAGCCCAGAATCTGCTGTACCGGTTGGTATGATCCCACCATCTGTTCTATAAAACCTTCCCCACAGACCGACATCATTAAAGGCTCACTTTGAAACTTCATAAGGATTTTCCGACTTCAGAAGATCCCTGTGGTCTACGCTGCCTACTGTCCGGGCATATTCAATAGTAAAGGTATTGTCAAGCTTAATCATCGTTTAATCTGGTCAAGGAGTCCCGTTCCTTCGGTGCTGCTAAAATACATACATAAGATAGTATCAGTTGGATTTTCCACCACCGATTTAGGATGCGATATAAAAGGCAACAATTTCCTGTGTTAATAATCCCCTCAGGGACGTGAGTGGAAGACAAGGAACTCCCTGTTATTGACTATTTGAAAATCATGATAACCCTGTTATTGTCTTGAATCTGTACTATTATGCTTAGGTATAGGAAACCTCTCTTTCCTAGTAACTCAGGTAATCTTTCGAAAAAATTGAAGAACTATCTTCTTTCCGTGTCTAGTTTCGTGTATCTAGGTCATCAGACAACAGCCTGCGTGCCTCACAACCATTTCATACTCATTCACGTTAGTAGCCAGCCACCTGGTTGACGATAAAAAAATCGAGTGCCAGAAAGAGTAATTGATTATAATGAGCTTTCTGATACATTTCTCAGTTGGGTTAGAGACCTATAGGGGAAAAATCATGTTGATTTTTAAAATAGTACGTAACCAACCAGGCCCGCTTTGAGACTCGGAGTGGTTGCGTCAGCCTACGTAAATGTCACCAACGTAAGCTCGTTTACCGAATTTATGACAGGTTCATAGCAGTCCGTCCTCCTCTCCTAACAAGTCTGGATGGTAGCCTGGGTTGTTTTAACGTGGTATGTCCATCGAGTCATTTCCATATAGAGGACGCTAGCAGCTGAACGAAAGGTCGAGGAACATGGCTACTCCATCATGCACCCTCTTTACATTTCTTCATACCTTTAAATATTAAAATTTGAAAAATATAGAGATTAGCTTGGAAATTCCGGTTTCACACAACCCATAAAGCTAGAGTGGAAATACTTACTACCAAACGATAGTACATTGAGAATCAGAAAGCCCGCAAACCACGTGCTTGGGTTTCTAGATAGTAACGTGTGGGGGGAGGGCCACTGAAGTGATCGCTATTGGCAACGCGAAACAGACGCGAGAATTATCTGTGGCTTGGTACTCGAAAAGCAACAGCCTTAAACCGGCATTTTGACCTCAAAGTTTTTAACTACGAAGGTCTACATGCACGCCACATTCTTCGCACAACCAAAAACAACAACAGCCAATCTATATTTGATCATGTGGAGCCAGTCATCTATCTTCAAACACAGCCAGCCTCTCTCCCACCTTCTCACCCTCCATTCCTTATCATAACGTTCTGTCCACCAATTCTACTGACCTGTGTTGTTTGTGTATCTTCCATGCCCAAAAAATATTTGCGTGTGGTAATTTTTCCTGTTATCATTTTTTCTGCTTATGGTTTGGTGGTACCAGCTTGAAAACTCTCACGTATTTTCAAAGAACATTCTCCTTTTCATTATGCCGACTGGCTGCTACCACCGTTTAACCATGGAACAGGTGTTCAGCTTTGCCTAACTGTTTTACATTATTTCGGTAGTACTTTTTAGTCATTTTCTATACTATGCATCCCTCAAAAAGTTATTCATTGTAATTAATTACGCAATGGCGCACATTTAATGCCTGTCAATAAAACCTAACGCCAGTGCTCTATGCCTATTGGCTGGATTGGCTTGATCGATATAGTGCCTGTTCAAAAGATACCAGCTACCCGTTAGGCGTTGCATCAGATCCGCAGACATGTCAGGGCGATTTGCTGAATATCTCTCCGAGGCCAAGCAGAAAGAACTCCGGGATATCGCCAATGCGATCGTCGCGCCTGGCAAAGGCATCTTGGCTGCCGATGAGAGTGTTTGTAAGTCAGGATTTACGGAAGTCAATGCGCTTCGCTCACTTTAGCAACCATTGGAAAACGATTCAAAAGCATTAACCTGGAAAATACAGAAGAAAATCGACGGTTATACCGACAACTCCTTTTTAGTACTGACCCCTGCCTAGCCAAGCATATTTCCGGAGTTATCCTCTTCCACGACACCGTCTACCAAAAAAACAGAAGATGGGACACCCCTCATCAAACTGCTACAAGTAAATAACCGAACTTTATGCTGAGTACCTTGACCTTATGATAGTTTTATCTGATTGAATTAAGCACTTGCAAGTTCTTAGCTGATTGGGTACGAAAACATTTTAATAATCACATTTTTGGCTATGATTTATTGGGTTTAATTACGCCTTCTGCAGGATCGTGGTATTATCCCCGGAATCAAAGTCGATAAGGGTGTTGTGCCTTTAGCTGGCACCTGGGATGAAGGAACAACTCAAGGTCTGGATGGCCTGAGTGAGAGGTGCGCTCAATACAAGAAGGATGGCTGCCACTTTGCCAAATGGAGATGTGTACTGAAGATTACTGACAGGACCCATCATATCAGGCCATGATGGAGAACGCCAATGTGTTGGCGAGGTATGCCGTGATATGTCAACAGGCAAGTTAAGCTTCTATACGAACCTTCGGCTATATTGTCATCAGAATATCGTGATAATTGATAAATTCTGCTCGAATTTAGAACGGAATCGTTCCCATTGTGGAACCGGAGGTCTTGCCTGATGGAACTCACGATCTGTACGTTGCTCAGCGTGTCACGGAAGAGGTACTGGCTTGGCAGTACAAGGCCTTAGCGGATCATCACGTGTACCTTGAGGGCACACTTCTAAAACCGAACATGATCACCGCCGGCCACTCATGCAGCCAAAAGTTCTCCAAGGAGCAAAATGCTCTCGCGACAATCCAAACTCTTCAACGACGGGTCCCAGCCGCTGTACCAGGTACGCCAGTCCCCAATATTCTTTGGATGACCTATTGGAACTGGTTAACGAGATTTCGCTGTTTCAGGTATCGTCTTTTTGTCCGGAGGCATGTCGGAAGCAGACGCGACCTACAATCTGAATGCTATCAATGCTATGCCGGGCAAGAAGCCCTGGGCACTAACCTTCAGCTTTGGAAGAGCCCTCCAGGCCTCCGTTATCAAGATCTGGCAGGGTAAGAAAGAGAATACGCAGGCTGCTCAGAACGAGCTTTTGAAATTGGCTCAAGTAAGCTGCTACTAGTGAACTTAAGTCTTTGTGCACGTCATTTGTGCTATGTTTCGTTGCTGGTGGCTGCACTTAACTTCCTGCTTTTCAACTTCTAGGCCAACGGTCTGGCGGCACTGGGAAAATTCGAGGGAACACTGGAGACGGCCGCTGGCGGACAGTCTCTCTTCGTTGCCAACCACGCATACTGAGAGGTGGAGACTGTTCACTTTTTCGGTTTTTGCGGAATATATTTCGCATTTGGCTGCTTGTATCTATGCACGTGAATGGTATATTCATTTAAAAATTGATTCATTTATTTTCAGCAACCGTTTGACTTTGCATCTTCAATGTCTGTTGCAAAGAGTAAAGCTGGGGGAGAGGGGAGGGAGGAGGGGGGGGGGCGGGAATGGAGAGGGAAGGGGTGGGAGCAAGGCTGCCTGTGTTTGAAGATAGATGACTGTTGAATGAGACTCCACATGATCAAATATAGATTGGCTGTTGTTGTTTTTGGTTGTGCGAAGAGTGTGCCGTGCATGTGGACCTTCGTAGTTAAAAAAGTCGAGGTCAAAACGCCGGTTTAAGGCTGTTGCTTTTCGAGTACCAAGCCACAGATAATTCTCGCGTCTGTTTCGCGTTGCCAATAGCGATCAATTCAGTGGCCCTCCCCCCACACGTTACTATCTAGAAACCCAAGCACGTGGTTTGCGGGCTTTCTGATTCTCAATGTACTATCGTTTGGTAGTAAGTATTTCCAGTCTAGCTTTATGGGTTGTGTGAAACCGGAATTTCCAAGCTAATCTCTATATTTTTCAAATTTTAATATTTAAAGGTATGAAGAAATGTAAAGAGGGTGCATGATGGAGTAGCCAAGTTCCTCGACCTTTTCGTTTAACTGCTAGCATGCTCTCTATGGCAATAGCTCGGTGGACATACCACATTTAAACAACCCAGGCTACCATCCAGACTTGCTAGGAGAGGAGGACGGACTGTTATTCAAAATACACCATGTGTCAAGTTGAAAAGGTGATAAGCAACTTAACACGCAGATCTTGGGTCGGGCTGACAGAATATAGCGAGACAAAAAGTTGAGTCACCTAATTCAACTATTTTTGCGGTAGAATCTTCTACGTCCGTATTTCCGCAGCCTCTGAATAGCGTTGAAGGCCGTTCGTATTTTGTTAAAGAGAACCTCGAAGAAAAATCTTGGGTCTGCACTATGTTGACTATCCAAGAGAAGGTTTGCGAGTAACTTTTGGTCACTTTATATTTCTGTCAATACTTAGTTTGGCAGATGCTGTCCGATTTTATTACCTAATTATTTGGCTTCATTCTTCTCCCTTTCAACATTAATTACACTCAAGCTTGTTAACTTTGCTAAGTATTGTGTAACTGGGTAATAGATCCCTATTTTGTAGGATAGAGTAAGTCACTTTCGAGTTTAAAACAAACGATTACTGTACAACTATGTAAGAATAACTAGAACACAAACGATAAGTCACGGGAGTGTGTGATGTTAGTAACTTTTGTCCCTTCATCTTTTGTACCTTTAAACAGAACCAAAACCAGAACAGACACGTTGTTAGACGTGTAAATGGGAACCACCTGATGGTTCAACCTCCAGATCCTAACAAATTGAAGGGCAATGAGAGTTAGGGGGTTAGGATGAGGACGTGAGAAGGGGTTAAGATAAGGTTAGGGTTAAAATTATGGTTAGGGTTATGGTTAAGGTTTTTGGTAAGATTTCGATTAGGGTCAGTGGTAGGGTTAGAACGCGGCAATATTTTCCATTCCTGGAATTAACCGAAGGGTCACCTACAATACATGGGGGGAGACATTCGTATTCCCATGTCATGTCGGAGGAGGTGGAGGTATAAGTAATTGTGACCAATCTGATTCACGGGTAAATTACCTTCACCGCTAAGGTATCTGATACCGCCACTCTCCATCTCCAGCTATCCAAATCTGGTGAGTGAGGCTTTGAAGGCACATAGGCGGTCCCGGCTACTTGGGCGGGGGTTTTATCACTATACATAGTCTCGAGCAGGTGTGGAGTTCGAAAGTCACTCGGTTGACTGATCTGTTCTATTCCAAGAGGCACTGTCTACCGGCTCACTGCACAGGACTATAAGGGTAACTGCTGGATCGTACCTCTTCCACCCAGTTGACTGTAACTAACGGTAATACATTCGTTGATGAACACTCACCGGTTACTAACGGAATGCTCTCATCCCGTTCTGCCTTACGGCTCAATCTCGAGCAGCCGCACAGCGACTAGTATCATAGGCACAGTAATACTGTCAGCGAAGACTAGGGAGACTGGAATGGCCATTCCGGATCATTAGCACCGATCAGCCAGTCATATCCAACCCCAGGTCTTGCACCACCCGAGGATCTAGGGTTAGAACGTTGGACTTCTGATCAAAAGGTTGCGGGTTTGAGTCTCGGGGTGGTGCACCGCCGGGGGTTGGTTATGACAGGCTAATGACGGCTAATAAGTCAGAAATGACCATTCCAGTCCCCCTTGTATTTGTCTTCAATGTTAACCCAGCCAAATATAATACGGTTGATGCATTGTAAACGCAACCATCATCTGTCTTTCTCTCGATAGCTTCGTTTCGCTCACTCTGGCAGCTTAAAATCTCCGCTCTCTCTTAGTTAAACCAGTAACCGACCAAACCAAAAGGAGAACAATTCTGATTGCCGCGAATTAGTTCAGTGAAAAGTGGGCATTGCTACTCTCAGCGGACGTGGTAAGGTTTAACGACGCTACGCTAGATTCACTTTTGCCACTTATAACCACATGGGCAAGAGGAAAAGTTTCCGTCGGAGAACTAATAATGGTTTCATACTAATGATAATTCATCAGTGTGATAAAAATTCTCCAGAGATTACAGCAAAGGTGCCCCCGCTAACACGAACGGTGCATACTGAAAAGTGCAGCACACCGTCCTCATTTATATGCCGGAAACCAACAAGCTTTCTAGTTTCAACAATTTTATACAGTTCACGTGATCTGATGAAGAGTGATGGACTGCCACGGTGCAGACATATGCAACGACAAGGAAAGTCTCCTCTTGAAGACCTGAATGAAGCTCAACTCCCTCATCACGGAAGCATCTTTTGTCCTCCAAGTCCAAAGAGGAAGCACCAACACTCATACCACTGTCAAGCGCTGAGTTACATGCTCTCGACCATACCGATTACCTAGATTTACCAGTGACACAGGCACTATAAGGAACGGAACACCATGCGTACCCATAACTACTCATCTCGAAGGTGAAGCCTTTCTCGTCAGAACACAGTCTAAAGGCTGGCAGACTCCGGGTAGTGCAGCAAAACCATGTACCTCAGTACCTTCTGCAAAACCTGAGTATAGGCAGGCTGCATGCAAGCACATACAGCAGCAGAAGGAGGCTGATAAGCAGCCTGCTAAAGGTCGAGGTAAGCTCTCAGTTATACCGCATGACAACTATGTGAGGACAACATGTGAACGAAAATCAAGCCAGCAAATCCAGGGAGAGACTTCTAACGAAACGGAGGCTGGACCGAGCAACATGCAGCACCTTAAATTAGAGGAAAATACAACAAACTCAAGGTTGACCAAATCTTTCATGGATTTGGACTTTGTGGGTTCTGTGTCCAGTTTGTCCAGAGTAAGTGAATTGAGTGAACTGGGAACAATAGATCCGTCAGTTTAAATATATGATGTGAAAACAGCAGGCACTTGGTTAAAGCCCACACGAAATACAGTTATAAAAGGGATCCCAGAATCAACCTCAGCAAATCCCAGGGAGAAAGTTAAACATGGCATTGGTCTTCTTCAGGAGCATGTTACAGCATTGTTAAGAGAAGGCGAGTCGATTAACATTTTGAAAGCATATCGAATAGGGAATGCTCAACCGTCGACTGGTCCGAACCCTCAGCCAAGACCCTTAAAATCATTTTAGAAACCGAAGCGCAGGCGCAGCTCTTGCTAAAAAGACATTTGTCTCTGCAGGGTTTGCCTACCGGTGTTTTGTTCAACCGGCTTATGAGTCGAAAGAAGGAATGAAAATGACACAACTGATAAGCAAACTGATAGAGCAGAGGAACAATACCGAAACACACCTAAACATAAGAGAGGGGCCTATAATTCACGTCAAAAGAGAATTTCTTTGACTGAAAGCAGTCAGGCTGACAGCTTAAATAATATCAAAATGCCTGCTTTTGAGGCTACTATAAGGACTAGTGGCCGCTGTCTCGAAATATACTGGGTTTGAATTTTCAAGCAACAAGAAGACCGAATTTAATCGAGTCTGCACTGAAACAATCAGTCCACAGACATTAATTGGTTCAAATTATTGAAAAAATTAACAGGATCTTCCGCTCAGTTGCCTTCGATACCCTCACAGTTTGACCAGGAGAGTTCTCCAAATCGAGCACTGTCGGAAATCTTGGCCTACATAACCTACCAGTCCAATCCATTCTCTGAGGGCTCTCCAGGGTTTCTGAGTACTTTTGTTCGACTAGGACAGTTCTCCAAATAGAGCAACCTGCCGGAAATCTTGGCTTGGCCTACACAACCTACCAGTCCAATCCAGGCTCTAACTGCTCGTCAGGCTTCCTGAGGAATATCTACAAAACAGGCTGAGTCGTTCATTATCCATATTCTGTCTAATTGATTGTGCAATTTATATCGAGTAACTCGTTATAACAAATATTTTTAACAACTTCCACTAGCAGAAGTAGTTAATAACGTTCGGGGGATTTCATTAATTTGCAAAAAAGGCTGAGTAGATAATTTATATACTGCTTGTGCAAAAGCGCTGATAGTGTAAACCTACACCTAGCCACCCGTTACTTCTTAAGTCACCACACAAGAATTCAAAAAGTCATGCCGCAAGCCGGGATTGAACCCGCGACCACCAACGCGATGGCGACGCTCACTAACCACTCGACCACCTCTCATCACGGCGACGAGCGCTCTCTCAAATTAATATGCACGCTATTGACAACACTGCCATTTGTGGAGGCTGTCAAAAACTGTCTATGAAGCTAAACCAGCTCGAGGATGAGATAAGACAAATAAAATCTGCGCTAAAAGGCACCTATAAAGCAGTAGATGCCACTCAGGAGTCCACTGAACGACTTACCAGAAGCAAAACCATTGATACTCGATCAAAGGGTATCCCAACAACAACTTCGACAGCTGCTACGGCTACCGAACAACAAGTACCAACGGCGCAGGACAAAAATAGTCCGCCCAAAACAAAAAAGCCATCCAAAACGCAAAACTGACACCAAAAAGGAAAAAGCCAATGGAAAACCGACTTCGAAAGATTCTCAAAAGGCTCGAACACGGGGCTTTGACCATTGCCTTATCCTCCACAGGAACTACTGAGATTCTCACACCAAGCACAAGCAGTGGAATCGATTCCCCAACCGAAACTACCACCTGCGATTCAAAATCGTCGAACCCGTGGAATTCGCCGAAACCAAATAAAACTGGATCAAAGCCAACACATAGCCAATCAGCATCCCCTCTATCATCACCAGTGCGCAACGTGAAACCTTCCCACCAAATAGTGGAAGACAGCGTCGTAGTTACAAAAGATACCACGGACAGAAAAACAGTTTCATAATACAGGGACTAGCTGACTCCAACAGCTGCGACTCCAGTAGACCGATATTCTGAAGACATGAACCGCTTTCGTGAACTCCTGAACAATATGCTGGAGCCTAATACGTCGATTGAACTGGAAAAAGCCTTCTGCCTTGGTAAACGGCCCGAAAGCCAATCTGAATCAACACGTCCTAGGCCTCTAAAAGTTATCTTGACCAATAGCCAGGAGGCCAGTCTCATTCTGTCGAGGCACTTTAAGTTAAAAAACTCAAACCCTGGAGTTTTTTTTCAACAGGACTTCTCACCTGCGGAGCGGAACAAAAGCTATCAACTTGTCATCGAATTAAGACGGCGGCTCAGCGAGGGGGAAACAAATTTTGTTATTTACAACAACCAAGTGATCCATCGTCCATTGTTCTCCCCCTGGAGAAGCCCGTTCCAGATTACCACGCAGTTGGCCCAGTAATCAGGGGCTCGCGCCCGACTGTTAGCACTTTCCGAGCAAACCGAAAACTAACATTTCTGTACACCAATGCACAGAGTATATTATCGAAGCTCGATGAGCTTAAGATTCATGTCTGCGATCTATCTCCAGATATAATTTCCGTAACAGAAACTTGGTTATCCCAACAAGTGGACGACCGAGAGGTAACTATGGCTGGCTACCAACTTTTTAGAAAAGACAGGAAAGAGCGTCAAGGAGGTGGCGTACTCACATACGTGAAAAGCGAACTTACAGTTTGAGACAAAATTTATAAACTCACGTCTACTTTCGAGGCGATATGGCTATCCGTAAAAGTGCCAGGTACATCAAGTCTAGATGTCCTGACAGTCTACCGCCCACCGAGAAGAGACCCCGTAGCCGATGCTTACCTGCTAGAGGAGCTTGAAAAGATTGCTACACGGTTGGATATCCTGATCATAGGTGACTTCAGTGCGCCTCATATAGACTGGAGCTCGACCTGCGCACATAGTTCTGATCTAGCCTTTGACGGTTGTTTTCTGAGCACGACGCTAAAGCTACGTCTCACACAGCACGTCACTTTTCCAACCAGGGTGTGCGAAGGACAACAGGCCAATTGCCTGAACCTAGTTCTCACAAAGTCGCACGACAGCATCGACGAAGTGTCATGTCTACCGCCGCTAGGCAAAAGTGACCACGTGGTACTGCGATGGGAGTACTCACTATTTTCTATACCAGCAAGACCCACAACAATCAGAAGGAATATATGGCAAGGCGATTTCGGTGGAATGAGGGCCGAACTCATGCGCACTCAGTGGGAAACTTTATTCTTTGGAAACATAACCGAAGACTGGGAAACGTTCCGGGACATACTGCACAGGCTCATCGAAAATCACTGTCCAATTTTGAGAAAAAGGTTAACCAACAGACCGCGATGGCTTACGCAGGCCTTAAAAAAATCGAAGTTAACAAAAAAAGCGGAGATTGTGGAAAAAATCGCTTACGGACGGAACTCCTGCATCTCTAAATGCGTACAAAAATGCAGAGAAATCGGGTCAAGGGCCATATTTTTAGAACAAGACAGGCTTTCGAAGTGGACCTGCTGAACCGGGCCACCGTGAACCCGAAACTGTTTTACGGTTACCTCAGGCAGAATACACGGAACAAGGATCCGATACCCCTGCTGAGGACCGCCGAGGGCATAGACCTTACTGAAGACGGTGCGAAGGCTGATCATCTTTCGGAATTTTTCCAGTCGGTTTTCACAAAGGAAACGAGATACGATCACCCTACCGATGGCTTCGAAGTGAATACAATAGTCGAGACTGTTAATTTCACCGAGACTACTGTCCTCAAGGAACTTTTTGGGGTTAAAGGAATCTAAGTCTCCGGGTCCCGATGAAGTACCTGCCAAGCTGTTGAAAGAGCTCGCGAGAGAGTTGGCAAAACCACTCTCTACGCTTTTCCAAACATCCTTCCAGACCGGAAGTCTACCAGCCGACTGGAAATCCGCATGGATTACGCCGCTTTATAAGGGTGGAAGCCGGGTCTCTGCAAACAATTATCGACCGGTCAGCCTAACTTCAGTTTGCTGCAAAATCATGGAAAAAATAATTAAGCAACAACTTATGCAGTTCTTCGAACATAAGAATCTGCTATCCGAAGCACAGCACGGTTTCCGTTGAGGTAGAGCCTGCGTCACAAATTTACTCTACTGTTTAGAACGTTGGACTGAAGCGGTCGATAGTGGAAATACGGTACACGCAGTTTATATAGACTTCAAAAAGGCTTTTGATAGCGTGCCGCACCACCGCCTTCTTTATAAACTCAACCGCATAGGCGTAAGAGGTAGACTTCTGACATGGATAGAAAACTTCTTAACTGGCCGCTCACAAACTGTCCATATCAGCGACAAACAGTCGACTAAAGTTGAGGTTGAGAGTGGTGTTCCCCAAGGCTCTGTTCTCGGCCCTATTTTGTTCATGGTCTACATCAACGATTGTGCCAACGAACTGGACTGCGATATTGCCATGTTTGCCGATGATCTCAAACTTTGGCACGTCATTCAAACTGCGGCTGATGAAGAAAACTTGCAGGCAAACTTAAATCGACTCCAGAAATGGTCAATTGACTGGCTCTTGACGTTTAATGAGAGCAAGTGCAACATCATACGAGTCGGGAAAAGCAATCCTTCGAACCGTACGGTTTACAGTCTGAATGGCATTCCACTGAAAGAAGTGGATGTCCAAAAGGACCTTGGAGTCTGGATCACACCCTCGCTTAAACCCTCCCTACATTGCGCAAAGGTAGCGAAGTCAGCCATGTCGATTCTGTACCTCGTTAAACGAGCTTTTGCAGCCTTCACTACCGAATGCTTCGCTAAAGTCTTCGGAACATTCGTGCGGCCACATTTGAGTCCGCTATCCAAGCTTGGAGACCCTGGGCAGCGAAGGACATCAACATCCTCGAAAAGGTCCAAAGGCGAGCAACCAAACTTGTCCTTGGACATGGCTCACAGCCTTATGAAACACGGCTGTCGAGTCTCAATCTTTTCCCTTGCACTATAGACAGCTTCGGGGGGACCTGATACTAACATTCCGCATACTACGCGTCCAGGACTGTTGTGTCGTCCCAGGGGATTTCTTCGAGTTAGCAAAAACAACGAACTTGAGAGGTCATTCTCCAAATTACGTGTGACTGGAGCAAGGCTAGACACTCGGAAGTACTTCTTCTCCAAAAGAGTAGTCGAAGCTTGGAATAGTCTTCCTCTGGATGTTGTTATGTCGGACTCCTTTGAGGTTTTTAAGCGAAAGTTAGATCGATATAATGGTGCGAGCTACAACACTAACTGAAAGCTGTAACTGAAAGTGTGACGTCATAAATAAGGCATTTATGGTACTACTAGCTATATTTGAGTAACATTTCTTTATGTTTGTTATTTTCGTTCGAGGGCTTGCATTCTCCCATTATTCCCATGCTGGGGTCCTCGAAGTCTTCGCTGCTTAACTTATTTGCACACCTTGGTGACACCGTGAGTATTCGCATCAGCTGGACCTGGCGACCGTTGTCCATGAGGTGTATGATCGTTCTCCCTTGGTTCGAACCGCAATGGACCGAGGATGATCTGGACATATATTTCCGCCTTTGAAATCCCTCAACGGACTCTGCAATCAGCAAGGGAGAATCTGGCTGATTCAGGTGACCTCCGAAATGCCCCCGTTTGACCCCCTCCCAAGGGCGACAGTTTTTTTCTCCTAAATATCACCGGGAGTTTTTTTTCCCTGTCTGCTCTTTTTCAACTATGTTCCACTATGTTGGCCTCGCCAAAATATCGAGATACTATTTTTTTGATACCACAACTCGCATGTACAAATACGGGAATTCAAAGGTGACTCACCTACATCTCCCTCAAATATACTGATACTGATACTTATACTGATACTGTTATAAGTGCCACAGTCTCTTCAACAGACTCGATGAGCTCTAATCACGAGCCTTTGAGCAGAAACCGCGCGTAATTGCATTGACAGAGACGTGGCTAAATGAAGAAATAGGGCTCAGCGAAGTCAGTATCGGAACCTACCACATGTTCAATTGTGGCAGATTTCAACATAGAGGCGGAGGTGTGGCACTTTATATATGCCATGCAAGTTCCTGCTGTCGGTGAGAAATTTCCACAGTAGTACTACGAAGGCATGAAATAATTTATTGCAAAATTATGATCAAATGATTGCTGATGCACAACCTATGTGTTGCCTACCGGCCTCCTAGTGTGAACGAAAGCGAGGACGTGGGAATTCTACATTCATTGAAATTGATATGCTGGCTGGAAAATATATTATATATGGGTGACTTCAACGCACCTGGCATAGATAGGAAAAATCCCGTAGTAAAGACCGCAGAAACGCCATTCGACTTTAAACTACGACAATTTTCCCTACACGAGTACGTCCTCCAGCACAGAGTTCGAAACCAAGCTAAGAGAAGGTCAACAATCAAACTGTTGCGGTCTCAATGTCAGTGAAGAGGAAGGAGTCATAAGGGGAGTGAACCCACAACCGTCACTAGGGTTAAATCACCATATTGCTTTAACCTGCATGTGTTAGCTCCTATCTCCCCAACCGCAAATAAAGGGACGCAGGAACATTTGGAATGGGGATTTGTATGCAACGAGACGCAAGGTTTTCGCGAAAATCTGGTTAGTCAATAAGACCGATAGCGATGAAACCTGGCAGTATTTCCAAGGGATTAAAGAGCGCCTAATTAAAGCCTATTGCCCAGTGAAAATAATAAGACTGTGTACCCGACTTCCATTGATCAATCCGACGATAAAAAGGAGCATAAAGAAGAAACAGAGGTTGGGGAAAAAATGCTTGCATCTACAAGACCCCATAACACTTACCGAATATAAATCACAAAGAATTAACTGCCATTTGGCAAATACGGAGTACTAGAACTGCCTTCGAGCGTCAACTGACAGCAGAAGCCATAATATGCCCAAATGGTTTTATGGGTACATCTGCAGTCGACGGAAGCACCTGGACGAAATTTTGAACCTAAAGGATAGTCTTGGGAACATATTAACTTAAGGACCGCAGAAAGTACAGCTACTGTACCAGTTTTTTTAGATCGTCGTTTAAGGTGGAATCATCTGATGAAAATCCCGAAATTTCGATGGGTGAAGATACGGCTGTCATTGAAACCGTAGCCTTTTCAGTCGACAAAGTCAGACGGTCCTCAACCAAATCAAGCCAGACAAGTATCCAGGACCGGAGGAGATCTCTAGACTGATGCTTAAAGAAATATTGACCAAGCTAGCAATGCCTCTTTCATCTCCGTTCGAGCCGTCAATGAGAACAGGGAGCTTGCCTTCGTTGTAGAAGACAGCCAACATCGTTCCCTTATATAAGTGAGGTAGCAAGATGGCAACAAACAGCTTTAGGCCTATAAGCTTGACTTGCATTTCGTGCAAAACAATGAAAGTCCTTGTAAAGCGTGCTATACTAAAATTTTTATGATGAATATGACGTCGTACAGAATTTTAAGAATGGTTTATGGTGAGAGAGCTCCTGCCTTTCAAACTGGCTGACGTCTCTCGAAGTCTGGACCAGTGCTTTATAAGGGGGCTTCGAAGAAGCTGTAGTGTACATAGATTTCCGCAAAGCCTTTAGAAGCGTTACCTATGAAAGTTTTTTTTTAGATAAACTGAGCTTTCTTGGCATCAGGGAGAAGCTTTTTAACTGGATAAAGTCATTTCTGATTGGTCAAAAAAGACGCGTCTGTATCGGAGAGGATAAACCGGACTGGGTGAACGTGGTTAGTTGCGTTCCTCAAGGCTCCATGTTTGGTCCCTTTCTTTTCATTCTTTATGTAAATGGCAGTCTTCAGAAACTGGACTACGATAAGATCATGTTTTCCGACAACGTTAATCTCTGACAAGTCACTTAGGATCCGAGCTATCAGAAAGCTCTACAAAATAATCTGCGCACACTGCAAACAGGGTTCAAGAAATGACTCCTAGTTTACAATGTGCAAAAGGGTGCCGTTATCCACATACGTTCAATTAATTATCATACATCTGACAACCTGAGGGCATATTACCTGAATGACAAGCAAATTTCCATATAATCTTCGAAGAATGACCTCGGTGTTTGGATACAGAACAAGCTATATTCATCATTGCAATGCATCAAGAGTGGAAACACCGCCATACGAGTACTATAACCTATCAGAAGGGCATCTAGAGCTTTCAACGAAGAGCTCTTTGGTAAAGTCTACGGCACCTTCGTTCGACCTTACCTAGAATTGGGTATACAGGTGTGGCCACCATGGTTCGCAAAAGACAAAATATATCTCGAGAAAGTGCAACATCATGCAACAAATCTAGTAAGAGGTCTAGAATACCCCTCTTATATAGGGAGACTGGAATGCCTAAATACATTCCCCCTCTGTTACAGGTAGCAACGAGGTGATCTTATCTTAGTTTACAAGATAATACATGGCCTTGAGAAAAGGTTTCACTTTGAGGACACGTTAAAGTGGTAACTCTCGCCTCATTTTCGTGGACACGTAATGAAGCTGCGCACGAAAATGTCCTAGCTAAACCTCAGCTCTGAATTCTTCATGCAACTGGTATTAAAACAGTGGACTGCTCCTCCGTAAGCAGTTTGTGGAGGCGATGTCACTACAGCTTATCAAGAATCGCTTGGATAAATATATGTGTCCCTTGTTTTCCCTCGACGATTTGAACCCGAACTAATACAACGCCAACTCCAGAAATGGGTTATTTATAAAAACTATGCTACTTAAATTTTGTAAACACTATTTGTAAAGGGCAAAATATTAAGAGTGACGCACCGGCATATAAACAATAGGGGTTTCAAAGGTGTTGCCTATCCCCTTCGCCAAATAAACAAAGTAAAACACATAAAGGAAAAAGTGATGCTAGATTGGGACTGCCTTATAAGATGAGCGTAGAGCTGGAGAAATCGCAGAGGAACGATGAGGGAATTGATAACGGTTGTGACACACTGGAAGACACTATTTTAACTGTCACGGAAGCGCACTAAACATGCCAAAAAGCCATTATTTTTGAAAGAAAAACAGAATGGTTCAAAATCATATAGAATTTCGGGGAAATTCTCGCCTCAAACTGCTAGGCTTAGCCGGTTGTCGTAAAAATGGAACCCTAAAGCCAAGCTTTTGGCAGAGGTCTCGAGAAAATTGCCAGGCGACGTGAACCGCATACGGATGAAAACATTACGAGTAACCAACCCTCTCCCTCATTGGCTCTTACTGCTAGCACGCATGTATAAGGTTGTCATGACTCTGTGTGACATTTTTCCCTCTCTAGTGCAACACTAGAAACAGCAAAACATCTAGATTACACCGAGAAAACTCTCTACTATTGCTTATCTCCTTCTTTTTATGCCCGCGTTGTAAACATATGATCCACAGCCCATCTTACTCCAGTAAGATATTTTCCCGTCCATCTTAGCATGGCAAACACATCGTATCGGACTTGTATTGTCAACGCATCTAAAACACTGCAGCTTTGAAGCTACGCCATCTCAGTCCACACAACCAGATCCAAATGCGCTCAGAACTAGGCTGCAATGGCTACATGCGGGGAGCAATCGCTTGAAGAATCTGCAGCGTTTTCTAGACTAAAGTGCGTGCAGGCTGCTCTCGTCGTTCACTCATAACGTCCCAGCGTGTAACACAACTCAAGTACTAATTCCAACTTACTAAATCAGCATTCATCTGTACTAACCACTCGCAGGGAATCCAACTTGCTTATAAACAACAGAAGAATCAACTCTTCCCTCCTCTCAGGTTCCATTCAGACCTAGAAGTAGACTCAGCGCACGCCTCCTAACAAACATTTAGTCTAAACATAATCACTCTACACATAATAAAAACCGTAAAAACTAAGATTTTTTCCATGAATTACGAGGGTGGAAATAAAATATTGCGGTTGGGAGGCAAAACACTTTAAGCAGGTTTTTTTATTACATGACCAATACCATATCGCGATAGACATGAGGATGCCCGATTTAGTTGGTGAGGATTGTACTGATTTGTCCTGAGGATGAATACCCAAATGCCTACCCCACTCTACCTTCCCATCGGCCGACCATCCGAGCCTTTTAAGCAGGTAGCGACGAGCTTTGGCACAGTGATTAGCAAGGATAAGCAGCGTGTCTGCATGGAACAACATGATCTAACTTCCTATTCATGTACTAGGACATGTTTCCCCCTTCTTGAAGTGTGCATCCTCTGACATGCGAAGTTCCAGTCCCCAAACCGAGGTTGATGTAGTGGATCGCAGGCATTCTACAGGAGTGAGGTTTGCTTTTTGCGTAGAAGTTCCACACAGGTGCGTGTAGTGGAGTAGGTTTGCATGAAAAGCAGGATGTGAGTGTGCGCAGAGAGGTCCATGTCTCGTAACGGGATCTGAAGTACCATGATATTTATCAGTACCATGATTATTTTTTATTATTTATCAGTAACATGATTTTTATCAGGCTAATTAAGAAGGATTCGAGCGAAGAGTTTGACGGCAATGTTGAGAGCAGTGGTTTTTATCATTTTCTCCAAGTTGCTGGTTCTTACTGTTTTTCCATGTGAATGAAAGTTGCATGATTAAAGTTTTAGAGATATTTCCTTATAGCCATAGACCCTCAAATAGTGAAATAAACTTAACCAGAAGTAGACGGTTGTCTAGTTGTGGTCTGGGCTGCAGTTGATTTATTTATTGTTTCTTTGAGGAAATTTTTGTTTGTTTGAATTTTTGTTAACACACACAAGAGGTATACCTAGTAAGTGTAATGCTACTTGTGGGCCACCCGGTATTCCTAATGGGAAATACGTTGATGTGCCACGAGGATGGATTCCCCTGCGTCGGTATATATATATATATATATCTCTCTCTCTCTCTCTCTCTCTTCGCGCTTCCATTATCCAATCCTCTGTCCGAACCTGTTGAACAGCTGGCGTGAGAATAGGGTGCAGCGGTTGACATGGTATGAAGTTCTACGGCTATACGGCTGAACTGGCGCGGACACTGCGCAGCCGGATATAAGCGTGCTATGAGTCAGTTTGAGTCCCGTTTAGATATAGGAAAATCTCTGCGGTTATGGGAGCCGCCCTAGTCTACTGTGATGCCAGTCAGGGTGGGCTGATTTGCATGGTATCAGTCCTAACTTTACTAACCTATTGCATAATGTTATATCAACCAGCATATTCAAAGGTTTTAGTGTTTATATTGCTACTAAATTTGATTAGTTGGCATATATAACTCACTCTTCCATCAATCCGCATGTGTGGACGCGTTGCATTCGTTTACTTTGATGGCAAGTAGTTTAGGTTTTGCTGGTGTCATGTTTCTATTCTAGAGCATTCCCCATAGGGTAGAAAGAATCTTATTAGTGTTTTAAGTACTTGTAAACTAGAGTGTTCGTCTGAGTGTTCAGGTACAGCGGTCTACCGGATTGTTCTAAAGTCTCAATCGAGGCGAAAACAGCGCTGTATGTGCTTTGAGCTACTGAGGCTTACTACCTGTGCAACAAATTTCTCCATGCCTGGTTGTGAATGGCAAAGTGGTGACCGTCAATCCTTTTCTATGCAAAGTGGCTTCTGGTACGAATGGCTGCAACTTGCAGGATATTTCTGCAGTCAGCAGTGAAGTTAAACATAAATCAATTGATTCCATCGTTCTTCGGAAAGTTCTCAACTGCAACCTTTTGCAATTGTAGAGCATGAGGTCTGAACTGCAAATCCGACCTTCGAGCATTTCCCATTTTACCGACTCCATCAGCGAGGATATACACATGTACGCACATTCACGGCATAAAAAATATGCGGTGTTTGAAGTTATAGGCACTTCGTTGTTTCCTAGTTACAATACGCTGTTGGTGGTTTGCGTCCAGCTAATATTCACCAAACTGCGCAACAATTTATTCTAATTTGCAAATTTTTTTCCATATAGCCATTTTACTTCTCTTGAAAAGAATGTTTCCAGCACTTGACAGATAGAAGAAGTAGCTCAAAACTGACCAAAGGAAATGCATTTGATAGCCGCAGAGACGGAGGTCGTAGTGGCTCGACAAATCCATTATTCGGGCAAAGTAATGCCTTAAGACTAACAACTGAGGGTCATTTGACAAAATCCTTTACCCTGTACAATCTGCAAAATTGGAATCAACGGAAAATACATGCACGGAAAAGAGTCAATGGAAGGTGGCTGGGTCCACGCAAACTGAATATTAGCACATTATGTAGGTGAAATTCAAATCGAAATCCCAAAACAGGAGGTTCTGCAAATTGAACAATGGATTCTGTAAATGATAGAAGATGAGAAAACTAACGAGATGTGTCATAAGTATGCTCAAATTCTCTATGGATTTAGGCGATAAGTTAGCAGTAACTAATTCATATAAAATACTTTTTTGTGACTCACTTCTACACAAAGTAAAGGGCGTTGAAATTTATACGTCCGAGGATTTTTTCTGCTGTAGGCAGGGAATAACAGTTTTAATACCAGGTGATGTGGGTTTGGTTCATCTTCTGTCGGAATAACACGAAAGAAGACCTTGAGCCTATGCCTGCCTGGTGCCCATACACAGTTGAAAATTTCGGCATCGACTCTATATGTTTGTTGGTAAGGATTTTCAAGTGGGGGAACATATGACCACGAGAGGATTTGACGCTTCTTGCGTTAGCGGACAACTTTCTCGTCATGCATGCCCCACCTTTGCCCAGCCTGGACATCATCCGATTACGATCTCGGGGGGTAGCTTATCTAACACAGATCTTTCCAAGCGTGCCTGGGGGAAGGCCAAATGTCCAACCATTTTGAACTTTGCTTCAGTAACGAGGACAGGTGAAAAGGGGGCGTGAACTCGCGGTTCTCACCCTGATGAGGTGATAACATTCCGCTAGTTTGCGTGTTTTCTGTCCCCGCACAATCACAACGACGGAGTTTGAGAGAAATAAATCGAAAGGTAGTGTACGCATACTGGAACGTTCTGCAGAGCCAGAAACTCGGTCCACTATCCTGAGCAGTGCGAAAAGCTCTGCCAAGGTTTAATCGGCACCCGCTTCAGTCTAGTTGCTCTATAAAAGTATAAGAACCGGTCACTCTCTTCGACACTTCATTTTTAGGCAAAAATAACAAGGAAATGGACGTTGTGGCAGTATAAAAACTTTCAAAAAACCTTAACTGCTTACTGTATGTAGGAAGCTGAAGAGTGAATGAAGCAAACTTATGCCATATAGCCCGAGTTAGCATCAGAAGGCATTACAGACCAAGACGTTTTACAGACATATGCTCACTAGAAGAAAAAAACAGTGATGAAATTCCATATTTCATAGACTCGGTGGCATAACGTCATGTGGGTGACTAAAAATTAAAACTTATTTGTCATTTCTTTCATTGATTGTTCATGACCAACCACCTGAGTGCAGTACAGAGATTGAAATGAGACCGGACAATGCCAACCTGAAATTGTTTCCTTTTTAGCCAAAAGTGTAAGCCTGATCATCGGTGGAGCGAAACCAGGCACCTGCTCCTGGTGTGAATGTACTTTATGTTCTCTTCCTGAAAAACTGTCCACATGGGTGGCAGACAGGCTCTTTCGTCGCCCTTCAGGCGCTCAGTGCACAAAAACACTACAAACGCAGATTTCCTGTATGAAGAAGGCATGCAGATTGTTGGGGATAGCATTTTACCACAAAGGTCAATCTGCGCTTATCTCAGAACAACAGCAATTCCCATGAAAATGTTATACTGCAATTCTGTGAGGAGAACAGTATACTGTGACATTTGCAAAATGGCTCCTGGCGACGGCGCTCATCCCTCTCAAATGCGAAAGCCCACGGACTGAAGGTCTAGTAAATTAGTTTCATAATGATGCCGTTCATATTGACCTCCTCATGGAATTGAAAAAATCCCTCAGTAACGATTTTATGTAAAGGGAAAGCTGTTTACAGTGATGAAATGTCCTAGCCGATGATAGGCATTCCCAATTGGAGATAAAAGTATCAAGTTTGTGCCGGATGTGATCAGTCACTGAGGGAACGGGAAAAGTGGGAGTTTCCCCGGAGTCCACCGTCGTACCTTTGCACTTTGTTTTTTTTGTGTTACTGGCAACTTTCTTGGAATTAATCGTGGAAAATAAGTTTTTCTGAGGACTTTATGCTCCAGCAACTTATTCGGCAGCTGGGTGATGAGACCATTCTGCTTAATATTCTGATTCAACTAAAACAGTATTGCCTGCGAATGGCTTCTGGATGTCAACGAGAAAGTTGCACCGACCTGCATTTACGTCAAAACAACTGCCACCTAGCCGGAAGCGTGACAGTAAAAAGTACACAAAGGCCAATAACGCCTTCTACTAGAAACTTCTGACATAAATCCAGAGCAGGGTGAAAGCTATAAAGTGTTGCTTCAGTTCGCATGGTCTTGTGAGTCTGAACGTCACGGGAGACGTGTTCCTCCGAATTCCCTCGATGCATGATTTGATTTACAGGTAATCAAACTCTCTCTCCCTCTCTCTGCATCTACCTCTCTCTATCTCTCTCTCACACTCTCTTTCCACGCACATCCTCTTCCGTTAAAAGACAAGGTCACGAAGGGTGGAGGTGAACGTGGGTACTCTGGATGACAAGCCTAGACGTTTTGCCCACGCGTGCCACAGACGGCCTGATATTCATCCAGGTTTTATTCAGAAAGATCGAGAATCTCATGCGAGTCAAATTTTTATTGGGGCCGTATTAAGAATGACGCATTGCAGCACGACACCCATTCCTTAGTAAGAATGAGTGACCCAATCAATTTGCATTCGTAGAAACGCCTATTTACATGACCTTGCATGTAATTCCAGTCTCCATTCCCTCTCCCGCACATAAGTGGTCTTTTTTAGTCTATCTGGCTAAGCAGGCTCAATAAAAGGGCATATATAGCCATCATTGAGCCTCTTGGTTGGTCAAAGATATAAGTAACCCTCACAGTGCAGGTGGCTTTGCGTTCAGTTCCCGGTGAGGTACCTATTTCCGTTTTATGATTTTAACGCGAACACGTACTCCAATTCTAACCCCCGAACCCTCACACTGACCTAATTCTAACCCTGTCACTACTGGTAACCCTAACCATAACTCTTCCTGCAATTCAGAGAAATTTCGCCCATAATACTGAGGATACTTATAACCTTTCTCTGTCGCTGATCGGTGTTAATCGGTGCGAGTGATTTCTTGTTTAGGTGTTCGCGGCAGTTTATCAGTTGGGTAAGAATGCTTTGTATGGCCGCCTAAACAGGACACGCAAATAGGAACCACCCCGCCTACTTAAAAAAAGGTGGCCTTCCGATAAATTTCAGGAAGGGTAAGCATCCCTGTGTCTTAACGCTAGCACTAAACCTAACATAAAACGAAACTGTAAACATAATCCTCACCCTAGCCCTAACCTAAACCCTACAGTTAACATGAATCCAAACCTTAACCCTTAGTGTAATCCTCACCCTTACCCCACAAACAAACCGAACCCTTACCCTCATCTTTATCCTAAGCCTGATTACCCCGGAGTTTGAGGCAAAGTCACGTGTATTATGGGCGGTCCCCATTCTCGTGTCCTGTTTAGGCGATCATACAAGGCATCCTTACCATCAGTTCTAACTGTGCTGATAAAGTGGAGCAAATTACTTGCACGGTACATAACTTACCGCCTGGCTTTCAAACACTTGTTTGATGTAAGAGAACTTTCGACAGTTCTCACCCTTAATCACTCAAATGGGACTTGAACAGGCGATGGTAAATAAGATTGACCACATAGTTTTAAGCTGTCATCGTGTAATTGCATGGCAGACGAGGAATAGGGGGCTGAAATTCTTCAGTTCTCACTGATTTCAATGCTATGAAAGGCTATTCCATCATATGAATGCATTCTATCAAGTATAAACGGCCTTAAAAAGTCTCCCGAGTTTTAACCCAGTAAACTTGCACAGTCTCGTTCTTGTGCCCTTTAGGAGGAGACTTTGCATGATATATGACGGTTGTCACACTATGAGCGTTAACAACCCTCGCAAATGCAAGACACAAATGTCGTTCTCGAAATTAAACAAAGGGATTTTATTTCCTGAACGCATCACTCAAACAGCAACAAAATGAAGTCACAATTGTCATAAGGTAAAAAGAAAGGCTCCATTTTATGAAAGGATCCTCGCACATCGACGCAATCAGTAGGCATGACTTGCGACAAAAAATGATCGTTCTCCAACTGGCGTTCGTTTCACGCCCTCATAGCATCCCATTGAAGCGTAGCTGTTAGCCTAAAAAAAGATATAATATGCTTTGACGTTGGTCAGTATTATCGAAGGTTTCAAAATGCCACACCCTCGTGTTTTTGACTCATGGCATTTTCCTATTCTTATCTGAGTTATTTAAGGACTTTATGAAAGTCTCGAATCTGGAAAATTCGTATTAAGGACATGGTTTCAGGGTTGCTTCACCGCAATTAATATTCGACTTCTACGAGTAGTAGTTGCTCTTATGGTAAACACCATCGTGCTTTTTGCCCTTGACTGCTTGGTCGTTACCCTCTCTCCGAAAATTTGACCTGGACAGCAATACCAGGAACGTCGGCATGCTGATTGACGGCTCCACACTACGTTTGGTTACCTCTCTACTCTTGGATACCGAGAAGCTTTAAGTGGCAAACTTTCTTGTATATTTATGTTACTCCGTTGTATGGAGCGCTTTCAGAGGCGGAGATAATTTTCTCCCCAAAACTTGGGCTAAATTTGTTCTGTCCTGCTGTAGAAATTTGAAACTTGGCCTCGATGCGCACCTAATCTGTAAATGCTCGAAGCCTTTGAAAACTGTTGTCGCTAGAGCCTTCCTTCCTCCAGCCTGTAATCTGATTCGATTATGCATAAAAGAGAGAGCAGAGTGAGAGAGAGCAGAGTGAGAGAGCAGAGAGAGAGCAGAGTGAGCAGAGAGAGAGCAGAGTGAACAGAGCAGAGTGAACAGTGAGCAGAGTGAGAGAGCAGAGAGAGAGCAGAGTGAACAGCGCGGACAAAGTAACGAAATAAAGTAGCCAACTTTTGGAGTTTACTCACCTTTGCAAGTTTAAGCAACTGACAATGCGCACTAGGCACGTTTTCCTTTCTACCCTGCCAGGCCTGAAGAACGGAATTGTGAAGAGCCCGCCCAAAACTGAAGGTCAAAGCCCAGGGTTTCTTCCCCGGGGTACGGTTTACTTCATTTAAATTCAGTGTTGCACTGTTTTCTGCAAGGCCACCCGATAAAAACAATATTCCTGAAAAAGACAAAGTCGTTTGCATGCTAAGGAAATGCCTCTGTTTAATGACTTGAGATAAGTTCGCTTAAAAACATAGAACACATGCAATTATTTTTACAGAGAACGATGGTGATGCTTACTTAGGCCGATAGATTTGATGAGCACCTAAGACGACAATAGTTAACATAAACAATTGTCATTTTGTTTCGCCTATTCGACTGTTAATCTTAAACGGACACAAACTGTTTTGATTTATTCAGCCTGCAACCAAAAAATTATGTTGTAACCTAACTGTTCATAGGGGGAATAAGGGGTGTTTTTTGCCCACGCTACCTCCAGGGCGGCTTTACTGTTCTAGTGCCATGCCACTTTTTACCTCCATGGAAGACGGCTAACAAGAAGCAGACTGGATTGCTGAAACAATAATTGTAGTCGCTTAACGGTTCGGATTAATCCTTGAGAGACAGAAACGTATAAAGGTATCAAACACATAGAGAGAATGTGGTATTTATAGGATGCTGGTGTTATGTAATGACGCACCTGTTAAAAGTAGCAGCCTGCATTCATTGAAATGTTCGTACTTTATGCGGTGTTGGTTTCGTCGCATGTAAGCCGGTAATTACTTGCTGTTAAACCACGACTGACCCAAAATAGGCCCTTGTGTTATTAAAACGCTTCCTGTCAGACTACAGATGGCTTTAAGCCCAGCCGAAACCACGATCGATTTCGGCTATAGTACGTTATATCGGGCTCAACACATAAAAGCCATGAGGAAAAGGTTTCAACCTGGTAATACTCGAGGCTTCAACGATAGACAGTCGAAAATTTGCCCACAAGTATTTTCCAACTAACATCCCCGTTGATGCTCGTTTGGTGTTGATGACGGCATTCACAACTCATGAGTCACTAGGTTCAATATACCAAATTGCTAGAAGCACGAATGCCTGCCTTCCGTTACAGCAGATTTCCCAGTGCAATTAAGTCGGATGGGGAGGGGGGTCGGTAGCCCCGTAGAGCGATGACAGCATGGGCAGAGTTGATTTGAGCTCAGCCTACCCAGCGATGTCTTGAGGTTGCAGTGACCCGGGTAACTGTACCCAATCACCCGCATCACACCGGTTACTTGATTTACTTCAGAGCTCAAAAGACAAGCTTTCATTGTAAAGGCTTCTACTCCAAAGCAAACTCGGGTGCGTTTGCCTCCGGCCAGTCGATAGATTTCAGGTTGTATATACGTGTGTCCAGTCATAGCCGTCTACGCCTCACCTGAACACTCGACCTCTCGGTTGATTCAACGGACATCATTAGACACAAGGCGACTCAATCGAGCTCCGACGCGCATATACCAGCAGCTAGTGCCACAACCTCTCTCTCTCTCTCTCTCTCGGATAGGACTTACCATAAGCCCATGCCGGGGTCCCGCCATTAACTGTCGCCAGACACGGTAATCGGGATGTCGGTGCACAATAAACGCCTCATTGTGATGTCTTCCGTCTTCTCTTGCTTATTGGGACTTGCGCTAATGATTGTGGCACTCAGAGCATCCGAGTATGCTTAGGACTGGATGCTAAGAGCTGTCCAGCTCAATACCGTCGACAGGCAGCATATGATTTTGTGGGGTTTGTTCTTTGACGACTTCGGCTCCATATTAATCGCGATATGCAATAACATAGCATTCCCAAACAAATTACTCACATGACCTTAATATTTATCGGATTCGTTCCTATTGAACCAAAAAAACTGGTTACAAAAAATGTATATGATTGTTTGCACCAGATTTGTGACCCAAGATTTTCATCCCCATTTGACTGTGGAATCCGGGTTCAGTGCCCATGAGAGGGAGTCCGAATCAAAGACGATCCCGACTTGGAGTTTATGTATGACTAATTGACGACTGCACTTATTAAATAAATAAATAGGCATTCCATCCTATTTAATTCTTTGTCAATGACATTTCTCAACTAATATCAGGCCTCTCCTGTTAATTTTGTCTCTTTTGAGAATGAAAACAATAAGTTCAAGTCCCACGCGCCCTTCCATAAGAACCGGTGCAGGATTCGGAGTTCACGTTTTGTCCCGGCGATTTCATCCATGCATCTGCTGACTACCGACTTATAAAATTGGTAAATAGCTGAAGCAAGGAAATTATAGGAATTATGGTGAACTAGACAGGATGCGATAGATAGCACAGTGCCTCAGGTCATGGTCATCCACCATGTGTCTGTGCGTAAAGAACAAGAACACCGATCGCGCAGTTCGAAGTTCTGCAGGAGTCAATTGTCAGTGACCTGCTCACTTACATATATGCACACGTTAAATTCGAGAATTCACCTACACAGATGCTTTTGACAAACTCTTTAGCGCCCCAAGCTCACATAAACTTTCCACCCCCCGCATCGCCTTGATAGGAATCACTTGACCGCGATTATTGGGACCATGGAACATGCATGCATTTCGTCTCGAAAGTATCCAATCACGGTCGTCCACAGCCTCACATTATAAACTCATCAAACCGACTGGCCCCCACATGAGTCACTTTTACCCCATCACCCTTGCGGTAAGACGCGGGAACAGACAAAGTGTCGGACTCGCACAGAGAGCTCCGACGGCCATGAATCTTCTATCCAGTATGTACGCTACCCGATGGTCTTTTCCTTCTCACTCTAAATATAACTTGGCCTAATTAGTTTCAGTCTTAGAAAGCATGACTTGAGACCGCCATTTCTCAGTACCCCTAACACGTGAAGTGGAGGAGAGCGTTTGAAATGTTGGTTGACGATTTGTGTAGTCGTCTTTTACGTGGCCGGCGTCAACATTTTGCTGCAAGAGAATGAGACATCCAACAAATTACTGAGAGGGTGATACGCTTAAACACATGCACTGCTCTTAGTCAATAATCCCATTAGCTCAAACTTCCTGCGTTCTTTGTTGGCTGCTGACAATAGCCCCACACTCATAACCGAAATTTCCCTAAAATGCCCGGTATTGGTGATCTAACGGTTAATGTCAGTCTAAATTTTAAGCTTCAAAAGCGGTTATTGTAGACAAGTTTGTCTGCCAACCCAGCCGGTAAATCTTCAATTATACCTGTTTGGCCATCACATAGTTTCCAGGTATTTTTTTGTATTTCGCTTACCGGGAACGGCGACTGGAACTGTCCTCTGAAGAACCCTGAGGGTAGCAGCAGCATTCTCCTCTATTGTGGATATTTTGCAGCTGCTGTGTCCAGACCGTATGAAGTTTGTCTTCAGGAGGGTGCCCTCAAGGTAAATTTGATGATCCGCCAACGCTTTAAAAACATAGGAGAGCATCGTTTCATTGATGTGTTCACTGATTTCCAGGGAGTGATTTCCATCGCAGAGTATATCCGGTTCGATAATCGGAACGAGTCCATTCTGGAAAAAATGCATTAGCAGTTTTTCTGTTGAGGTACAGACTAAGCTACATTGTTTTGGAGTTTTTATCAGTTTTTATTTAGTAACCACATTCAACTGCTATGCTTAACCTTAGCTGCATTTGCCCATGCCACAAGAGTACTGAGGCCACATAATATGACGTAACCGTTGAGCGTTTGCCTTGTCATTGGCCAGAGGTTTATTTTCTAGTGCTGCAAGGATCTCAATTCTGCACTTCGTTGATTCAGAATCCCGTCATTTTTGAGAACTCATTGAAGCTAATAAGCTCTCATTTGCAATAATTTGGATCTACTCATGAGGCGTGCCAACCTGGGTCCTAAATTTTCTCCCTAACCCAGCGCGACTCTATACAAGCTGTGCCTCCACCAACCTCAAGGCCTTTTTAGGAAACTTCAAAATGCAATTGACATACATGCAGGACGAGTAGGTGATTATTCGGCTGTCATCGAGTATGCATCCCATAGACGACGCACACGGTGTGTGCGATCGTGACTAGCACGTTTTTTTTTAACAGAGAATCAGACTCTCTCTCTCCTCCCCAAACATCCTCTTCTGGTGGCAAGACAAAGTCCTAACGATCGGGGGTTGGTGTGGGCGCACTGGATGACCCCGTCTGGGTTCACACATGACCTGATGCTTATCTCCAGATATATCAGGATAAGGGACTCGACCCCGTGTGAGTGAGTAATACAGAGTGCGCAGTAAGGGGAAGGATTCGAGCCTGATCTTTTGCCCCAGGTGTAAACTTTAAAGTGTTCCTTGCTTCGAGGAATCGGTGTTTCGTGGTCAGCAGAAATCATCCATATTTTCAGATCATTATAAAGTTCAAGGTCATCTGCAATCCTATGACGAAAAAATGCCAGAAAGGCAGGCTCTCTACCGTGTTTTATGCGTGGTGACGATTTTATGAACCAACAAGCTTGTGAACTCCATGATTATTTGATCAAGAGGTGGTGTGTCTGCCCCTTCAATACTGCGATAAAAAACCGCCTTTAGTAGAGACCGACTATTGCATATCAAACTTTTAAAGTGCAAGCAATGCAGGCACGAGACGATTAGAGCGAAAGCAGTGAAGGTAAAGATTCATACAATAGTGAGAAAGTGGAGTTCAGTCATTGGGTCCGCTTGGACTGCTCTGGGCACTGCGTAAACAAATTTTTAAATGCCCCTTACGAAATAAGCCAATTCTCCATTACATTTCAATGAACAAATAGCTATAGTGGTATTACTACCAAAATTGTTGCCGCTTTCAGTTTTATTGGACTACATTTACTGCTTATAACGCTTATGATCATGATGATTATGGTGGTGGGAGTGGTGGCGAAGTCCAAGTAAGAGCAGCATCTGAGCCAGTGGCCGCTTAGTAGACTCAGCGAACTGTCAGGTTCGATGGGTCGTAAAGATCGGTTTGATCCCAACGGTAATCTGGATTGAAAATGACTGGTTCGTTTGAAAACTTGTCTTAAATGAGGTGAGCAAGATTACTGGTTGAACTTACAAATTCCTATGGGGCTATTCGTGGTCGAATTCTCTGACACTGAACGCTTAGCAGGATCCAGTTAAGACAGCTGCCGTACAAGACTTTCAAGGATCTAAGTGAAGATGTTAGCTCAGTTCTATTTGCTAACAGCGCACAAATTTCAAAGATGTCATATTTATTTGACCAGATATGCAGAAAGGCGACTGCTTTCAGCCGAAAATGGGAACTTGTTGATCTGGAAGAATGAATTCCATCGGTATTCATAGGGATGAAATTAAAACGCACCTTTTGGCAGACCACAGCATAACGAGCAATTACATTTGCGGTCTCCTTCATTGCCAGATAAGATGGTGTTTTGCTGCATATTTTGAATGCACACCGCCACTTTGCGAATTGACAACCAGCGTTTTTGTACCTAGCGCAGCGTGCGCTCAGTTCATCCAAACCTTGTGTTGTACACTCGCCGAATGTACCAGGGAGATCTACCAAACCCAAATCGACCTTCACTCCAGGAATTATTTTCCGATCCTGTAAAAGGCGTTATCACAGACGAATTCACGGTTATTTGGTGACAGTGAAGTCTAATTGAAGGAAGAAAATACGGAATTTTATCTTGTTGTGGTATTTTGAACATCGGTGTAGGCCATTCGGTTGGGCTCTTTTCAGAGAGAGAGAGAGAGAGAGGTACGTTTAATTTTGAAAGTATAATTCCAAAGTTTTTAGCGAAAAGGCTTTTGACCGGACTGTGATTAATTACTGTTGGATTCTGCGATCTAGTGACAGTTAGGTAATTTCCGATACTGGTAAACTTTCCGTCTTCATGCAAAATATTGCAGTCTGATGTTCCTACGCCATTTATTACTTCTCTTCAAAGGAAAGGGATGCTAATAAATCTACCTAGAGTAAGTAAAGTTGTTGCACTTCATTAGTGTTTAATATAACTCAAAAATATACTTTCGGATATGGAACTGAAAAATTACACCTGAGAAAGGGATATTTCTCATTCTATAGGTGAAAGAAAACCAGGCATCAGTTGATGTTCTAACCACGTGAGTTACGAGACCCCACCGGAAACCGTGAATGCAATTACATTTTGTGGGTAACTTGATCAACACGGGATTAAATTCACGGCTTCCGGTGGGGCCTCGTAGCCCAGGTGTTAAGAGCGTTAGCTATATTCAAAGCCTTTCCTTGTTTTTGTGTTTGAACCCCACTGAGATTGCTCAGTTTTTCACAATTTGGTTAAACGAAATATTCAATGCTACCAAGAAAAAAGGTTTTATTCGTTAAAACGATCCAGTAATTTTCAAGTCGATTTACCGTTATTAACGAAATAAGCGGTGTACCATTGTCCGATACTTCATCTAAAGTTTCTGGATGCAGAATAATTCCCGAAACATATCTTGAGATAGAACAGTCCGTGGAGAACAAAACTTGTCTGTATGCTTTCCGATTTTCAGGAGTATTTTCAAGGCCGATGGACTTAAACCGAACTCCTAGAGTTGCTATCCAGTTTTTGTTCAGTAAAATACTATTTCATCAAAACACCTACAAGGAGTTTCGTCTGCCGCCAATATTCCTTTCCCGGCAATCACCAATTTGTTAGCGATGGCGCTAAGTTCATCTTCTTTATCAGGAGTGAGATATAGTGCGAACCGGTCACTTCGCAGGCAGGGACACTTCATGGCGGACATTTAAATGAACTTCTATTGATCCGCCACAGGGTGCTAGCATGTTATACAAATAACATGCTGTGCATGGATAGCATTCTTCGCGTATATACAAATGACCGTAGAGGGACGACCAAAGGGTAACACATTTCTAGAAGGGGTGCTTTATTGTAAGGCACATCTATATGGAATACCAAATTTCAGTCACAACTTCTGATAAGAGGATGAAGACTTGAAAAACTCAGGAGCTTCTTTTCAATGCAAACACCTAATCTTTGCATCCATGCCAAGCAGTTTGTTGGTCCTCCTTTTCACGTGTTTCCCAAAATTAGGGACTCGTTACTTGCAAAAGTCGACTTCATTTGCGTCTAGGTGCTGTAGATGATGCGCACAATGCCTTTATTATGGACTCGTACCCGAAAGAAGTCTCACTAAATCGTACTTCATATAATATGAATTTATAGGGGCAACAGTTGTAACGCAGATAGAAAGTCCAAGCATATCAAAACTCTACGAAATCTGCGGGACAGATTATAAAATTTGATTAACTGGAACCAGGAACATGCGTGTTCTCTAACACATGTCAGGCATAGATCTTTCGCTTGTACTTATGGCTTAGGGACATAGATGTGGGTTATAGCTGGTAGTAGGAACGTACTACATCAATTTCTGGTCTGCCAAGGTGGAGGAGGCTGTAACTGCAGGAAACATCCCACTTGGGTTTTCAATCCAAACTTTCAAGTTGCCATCGAGTGGTAATTAGTTTGTCAACGCAGCCGAAACTATTTCCAAAACCGAGTATTTATAGGAAATTTAAACGTTTGTGTTGTTCTCCAGGTAAAATGCAGATTAAAAATTGTTTGGGGAAAATGTACGAAGGCAAAGGAATCCAATCAGAATTTTTGAACAATTAAGCCACACTATTATGCTGAGAGTTCTCCGTCCGTAAAGTGTCATTTATTTACTTTCCCTCAAGAAACGAATATTCTGAAATCAAAGTGAATCGGATAACATGATTTATTTACCAGTAAGTAATTCCAATCGTACCTGACAGGGCGTCAGCATGTCGATCGACTCGTAGCTCAGTTGGCTCGGAAGTTCTCGATTACCAGCTCATCTGTTTTGCAAATCTCGGATCTTCCAACCTTTGTGGTGGTGACATGGTTGACTGGTGAGTGTAAGTAAGCCAGAAATTGTGAATTCAGGCTGCACTGCCTGCGTCCTTGAAATTCGCAGATATGCAAGAACGATAAACTGGCTGTATTAAAGCTATTAAAGTTAGCCTAGCAGCAAGGACATCATGTTAGCCCATAGTACATGCATCCTGATTAAAATGTCAAGGACGTGGGCGGACTTTCAACAATAATGATAGCGCATAAATTCGCTATTTTACACGCCCATTAAGAAGGATTCATAAAGTGTGTAGCCTACCGTTCAAGTTTGAAAGCTTGGATAGGGTATTGTGGGCAGGTGTGCAAGACAACTTGTTGGTGCAGTCTCGACTCCATATGACTGAACAGTGCTTTTTAGTGGTCTTTCAATTCAAAAGTCAGACCAAACATCTCAGGTGGCAGGCTAGGCGAACCATAAACAATATGGACCAGAAAATGCTTTCTAAAGATTATGCTATTAAATCAAGCTAATATGGTAGTATAAGTAGATGAGGAGACTTGATTACCGTAATAAGGTTTAAATACGGTTGAGATGTCAGAAGAACGCTTGAATACATCACCAAAGACAGAAGCAGATAAGAAAAGCGGATGTGCAAGGAGTTGTAGTATTGATAGAATACAAAAGGTAGGCAATCCCATAACTAAGCTAATGATGGGATGAGTGCTGGTCACCCGCGTCTGAATTTGTAATTCCATCACAAGTGTTGTGAATTATCGTGCCAACTAGTCAACGATTCGAATCACCTGCACTGTAACCGGAAGTAGTATTTGCCCCCCGATCCAAGCGTGACTAACGTCTCTGTCCAGGCACACTTTGAGGGCCGATTATGGAGAGGCTAGATCGTTGCGTTCGTTGACGGAGTATGAGCCAGGAGAACCATGATTTAAGCCGCTGGTGGCTGGCGAGGTTGCAATCTCTCAGGAGAATTCGAACATAGTTGAAATTAAATGTATGACTGAGTTCCGTCGGAGGAGCTGCCATTTGGAAGCTGGGATGATTCGTCTTCACTGCTGTTGCGTGATTGGTTAACGGCATCTGGAGCAGTCTTGCCACTTTTTTGATGTAATTTCTTTTTAAAAACAGCACTAGATGTGGTAAACGGTTCCAGACCTGGTAGAAGAGCTTTCACCCTCACATCTTTATATTTCATGGCCTGTGTATAACTCAAGCTCCAAGGAATATGACAAGGTGGCCAGTGGCTTCTAAGCATTATTTACATACGGAAGCCCTCGTTATAGGCCGATGGTGGAGAACTATGTTGTCCTGTATAATTTAGACATTCGCTGGTTAGTGAAGTTCCGCAGGCAGCCATTCACATTGAGAACCCTTCAAACGTACTTCACTTCATTCACCTTGCCTTCCGATTCGCCATATTGCGTCCCAGCACGCTAAAAGCTAGCTCTTACTATGTGTGTGGCTGGCCTTTGTTCAAATTCAGTGCTTGCATCGAATTTGTCTCATGCCTGAACACTTTATTCTCTAGGGCACCACAATTTTTGTTACCGACAAGGAAATAAAGAAGGCCAACTAAGCATTTTCTTCCTTCTGCACCGCAAGTTGCATGTCTGGGATAACGACCGTGCAGTGTTCTATAGCTATCTAAACCAAAGCCAGTTTAATGGCAATGTACTTAGCATCAAAATACTGAGACCAGAATTTCAGTCTGCGGTTTGGAATAACAGTAACTACAGACGCAGTGAGACCCTTTGGCAAAAAGTCCAGGATTCGGTGAACTTTGTGACGTGTCTTTTATCTGTCTGTAGGTTGTTCCGTCGAATGGGGAGTACTTCTTGAAATAGAACTCCAGAATTTAGTGATTTCTGTACGTTAGAAGCGATTATTTTCTCATATTATTCGTTTTGCAGGAATAAATGTAACATCTCCACATTCGTATGTTGAACAATGCAAAAAAAGAGGAACGAAGCAGCTCCAACCTTGACTCACCGAGGTTTTTACGCTTTATGCGTTTCTCTAAGATTCTGTTGACAAACCAAGTGTTGTGTCTGAATCGGCAGTCAGCAATTTGAGACGCGAAACAGCCACGTTATCAATTCATAGGTTGGAATTGGCAGGGCTTGGTCATTGGCGATGTGGATCCGGGACGCTTGTGACTTCTTATCCGCCTTTTTGGCCTTAGCAGCGGTGATCCGGTTGGCCTCGTATATTACTGCACCAGTCTTACCGGATATGCTCCAGGCCGGTCTGTATTGGGTGAGGTCCTTACAGGTCTCTTGGGTTTATTTGCAGTTACTTCAGAGAGTTCTTCAACGTGTCCTTGGAGTGCTGTTTTTGTCCTCCCTGTCCACGAGCATCCGTAGCGACATCTCCGTATAAAATTTGTTTGGGTAGTCGCTCGTCGTCCATTCTTACCAGGTGGCCACTCCATCGCAGTTGCATTTGCCTCAGGATGGCGTGGATGCTGAGGATTCCGGTCCGCTCCAGGACTTCCGTGTCCGGGATCCTGTCTTGCCATCTCAGCTTCAGTATTCTGCTGAGGCAGTTGACATGGAAGTGATTCAGCTTCCTGGCTTGGTTCGAGTAGACGGTTCATGTCTCCGCTTCGTAAAGGAGTGTCGTCAAGACGATGGCCTTGTACATCTTTAGTTTGGTGCTCAGGTGAACACCGTGGCTATTCAACACGGAGGCCTGCAGCCGGCCGTAAGCCTGACCGGCTTTGAAGATCCGTTGGGACACCTCGTCATCGATTCTCGTGTTGCGCGACATCGTGCATCCTAGATAAGCGAAGGTTTCCACGTTTTTGAGCGGAGCACCGTTGACATAGATTCTGGAAGCATTTTATTCCACACTTGGTGGCGGCTGGGGCATGACAACCGTTTTGGCTGTACTGATTATTAATCCAAAATCGGCGCAGCCTGCGGTGAAGAGGTCCATACTCATTTGCATGTCCTCCTCCATTACGTCATTAAGGGCACAGTCGTCCACGAAGAGCAAGTTATGGACTGTAGTCTTAGACACGCGCTCGTCCCTCCAGGTGTCCGCTTCATAGCAGTTGCGCTTGACTCAACATACTGCAAGCGCACATTCCGTGAGGGAAACGGCCTGGTCAGACATCTTCGAACTCAATGCGTCAACAATCCCAAAACATCAACTTCTGCCACATCTACCTCAAACTCCACGATGATATCAACCCCAAGCACTAATGTACATTCCGTCGATGTCCCGCCGCCCAAGAGCACCGATAACTTCCTCCCTGCCCACCCCTTGTACCGATTATGGTGATGAGCACCCCTTGCCCACGTGTGCCCCCTAAACGGGCCACGTGGTGGATGCGTTGTACCAACACTGGGGCCACATAAGGGCACGGCATGTGTTATTCGGGTTGCGCTCCGCTAACAAATGCCGAACATGGGAGGTGTGGTGGCATGCCTAGGGGCGGCTAGGACTAAGGGGACCCGGCCGCACCAGCCACCTGCGTCCTCTCCCGCCTCCAGTCTTCTTGAATCTGTCATGACAACGGGTACAGGTTGAAGAGGAGGAGAGAGTGCGGTAGTTGCAGCGCAAGTCGACTATCACTTCAAACTAAATCACGCGCAAGTCACCGTCCCTGCACCACCCTTCCGTGGAGCATACGGTGGATATCATCGGACTACAACCATTGAACTGTCGTGTGTGTAGGGTGTAGGGGTACTAGTTAAGGGTAGCACCACACAGATAGCATTTTGTCGCTCCATTTGTCTTGTACAGGTGGTGAATGATCCTGTGGTCGCCTCTAACTGGTACCCAACTCTCACCTGTGGCTCCTCGAAGTTGGATTCTTCCCAGTGGCCACACCCCGAGCAACCGTCACGACCGGCGGGCTAAACCAGGTGAGGGTCTCCGGTGTTGTGTGTGCCTCCACACCCGGTGCGTCTGACTCCCGAACTTCCCACCTCCCCTCTCTCAAAACGTCCTACGGTGGGGGCGACAGCAACCCCGTAGGCGGCCCAGGCTAACTCCGGGTCGTTCTCCCACTAAAACAAAACCGTAACCCATAGTGGAGTTCGGCAGCCGTCTGGGATGTCCGAGCAGCCCTATTTAGGGACAGCACTGCTTGCCTCCTCGCGGAGGAAGGGGCTAGAAAAGGTGCCCTAAACAAATGCTGGGTATCACGTCTTCTGCAGCCGGCCGCGGCGCGCAGATCGCAAAATACGCGGTCGTAAAACTCATATAAACAACAATACCCCCCGTCCCAATCCCCCTCGCCATACCCCCCAGGCTGCTTGGGTGAGTCCACTCACACTAGCAGCCTGGAATGTTCGTTCCCTTTTAGACAATCCTAGGAACGAATCCGGCTCGGGAATTGGCGCGCTACAAGGTGGACATTGCTGCTCTCAGCGAGACCCGATTCTCTGAGCAGGGTCAGCTGGAGGAGGTGGGTGCCGGCTACACCTTCTTCTGGAGCGGCCGGCCAAAGGCAGAGCGACGCAACGCTGGTGTTGCCTTTGCCATCCGGAACGACATCATGGGATGTCTGCCCTGTCTGCCGCAGGGTATCAATGATCGCCTGATGAGCCTGCGCCTGCCTTTTCGGGGAGACCAGTTCGCCACCCTCATCAGCACCTACGCTCCTCCAATGTCGAGCTTTGATTCGACGAAGGACAAATTCTACGAGGATCTGTACGCCCTGCTGGCGACTGTGTCGAAGGTGGATAAGTTAATTGTCCTTGGTGACTTCAATGCCCTCGTCGGGACGGACCACGCTGCCTGGCAGGGAGTTCTGGGTTCCCACGGTCTCGGTAGCTGTAACGATACCGGCCTCCTTTTGCGCACGTGTGCGGAACACCGTCTCCTGCTGACCAACACCTTCTTCCGCCTTCCGACGCGGGAGAAGGTCACGTGGATGCACCCTCGTTCGCGGCGCTGGCATCTGCTGGACTATGTTCTCGTCCAGAGGCGAGATCGACAGGACATGTTGGTAACCAAGGCGATCTGCGATGCCGATGGTTGGACAGATCACCGCCTCGTCATCTCCCAGATAAGGCTCCGACTGAAACCCCGACGAATGCCCCAAGTTAAGAGGCCGCCAGGTAAGTTAAATACACTTTTATTAAATTTGCCGGCTCACTGTTTTGATTTCAGCAACCAAATAACCGAGAAACTGGAGGACCTGCATGCTCCAGATGATAACGCTACCGTGGAGACACGATGGTGTCAACTGCAAAATGTCATCTAGTCCACCGCCCTCGATGTCCTCGGACGCGCACGCCGTCGACACCAGGACTGGTTTGACGACAATGACGCCGACATCAGCAACTTACTCGCGGAGAAGAATGGACTACACAAAGCCTACATGGACCTTCGGACTGACGCCACTAAAGCAGCCTTCTTCAGGTGCCGGCGCCTTGTACAACAACGGCTGCGGGAAATGCAGGATGCCTGGATGATCCGAAAGGCTAAGGAAATCCAGGGGTATGCGGACCGCAATGAAATGAAAAACTTTTTCAAAGCCAACAAGGCCATCTACGGCCCGTGTATCAAGGGGTCCGCACCGCTGCTCAGCTCTGACGGCACAACACTGCTGACCAAGAATTTACAAATTCTGAAGCGCTGGGTCGAGCACTTCAGCAATGTCCTTTATTGCTCATCAGCCATCTCCGTTGCTGCCATTGACCGGCTCCCTCAAGTGGACACGAACAATGACATGGATCTGCCGCCTTGCCTACCAGAAACCATCCGGGCCGGGCAGCAGATTTCCAGCGGTAAAGCACCAGATCCGACGAAATCCCACCGGAAGTCTACAAGCAAGGTTGGCCCCAGCTGATGGCAGAACTCACAACACTCTTCCAGGAGATGTGGCGCCATAAACAAGTTCCTCAGGATTTCAAAGACGCGACCATCGTCCATCTCTACAAAGGAAGGGGAACCGGCAACTCTGTGATAACCACAGTGGCATCTCGTTGCTCAACATCGCCGGGAAGATCTTCGCCCGTATCCTTCTCAATCGTCTAAACGGTAACCTAGAGCAGGGCCTGCTCCCAGAAAGCCAATGTGGCTTCCGCCGACACCGCGGAACAACCGATATAATCTTTGCCAACCGCCAGCCACAAGAGAAGTGTCAGGAGATGCGAACTCACGTATGCACTACCTTCGTGGATCTAACGAAAGCCTTTGACACGGTGAATCGTGACGGAATGTTGAATGTCATGCAGAAATTCCGCTGTCCTGAGCGATTCACGCACAAGGTGCATCAGCTTCATGACGGGATGACGGCGCGCGTCACTGGAAACGGGACGGTATCCGAATCATTCGCAGTGACCAACGGAGTGAAGCAGTGCTGCGTACTGGCCCACACGCTCTTCAGTCTCATGTTCTCGGCTATGCTGATGGACGCCTACCGTGATGAGCAGCCTGGTATCCGCATCGCCTACATAACTGACGGGCACCTTCTCAACAGTCGGCGTATGCAGGCTCCAACGCGCGTGTCTACGACTTCAGTCCATGACTTGCTCTTCGCGGACGACTGCGCCCTTAACACCGTGACGGAGGAGGACATGCAAAGGAGCATGGACCTTTTCGCCGAAGGCTGCGCCGATTTTGGATTAACAATCAGTACAGCCAAAACGGTTGTCATGTACAAGCCGCCACCCAGCGCGGAATACAATGTTCCTCGAATCAATGTCAACGGTGCTCCACTCAAAAACGTGTAAACCTTCGCTTATCTAGAAAGCACGATGTCGCGCAACACGAGAATCGATGACGAGGTGTCCCAACGGATCTTCAAAGCCAATCAGGCCTATGGCCGGCTGCAGGCCTCCGTGTTGAATAGCCACGGTATTCACCTGAGCACCAAACTAAAGATGTACAAGGCCATCGTCTTGACAAAACTCCTTTACGGAGCGGAGACCTGAACCGTCTACTCGAACCAAGCCAGGAAGCTGAATCACTTCCATGTCAACTGCCTCAGAAGTATACTGAAGCTGAGATGGCAAGACAGGATCCCGGACACGGAAGTCCAGGAGCGGACCGGAATCCTCAGCATCCACGCCATCCTGAGGCAAATGCAACTGCGATGGAGTGGCCACCTGGTAAGAATGGACGACAAGCGACTACCCAGCATTTGTTTAGGGCACCTTTTCTAGCCCCTTCCTCCGCGAGGAGGCAAGCAGTGCTGTCCCTAAATAGGGCTGCTCGGACATCCCAGACGGCTGCCGAACTCCACTATGGGTTATGGTTTTGTTTTAGTGGGAGAACGACCCGAGTTAGCCTGGGCGGCCTACGGAGTTGCTGTCGCCCCCACCGTAGGACGTTTTGAGAGAGGGGAGGTGGGAAGTTCGGGAGTCAGACGCACCGGGTGTGGAGGCACACACAACACCGGAGACCCTCACCTGGTTTAGCCCGCCGGTCGTGACGGTTGCTCGGGGTGTGGCCACTGGGAAGAATCCAACTTCGAGGAGCCACAGGTGAGAGTTGGGTACCAGTTAGAGGCGACCACAGGATCATTCACCACCTGTACAAGACAAATGGAGCGACAAAATGCTATCTGTGTGGTGCTACCCTTAACTAGTACCCCTACACCCTACACACACGACAGTTCAATGGTCGTAGTCCGATGATATCCACCGTATGCTCCACGGAAGGGTGTTGCAGGGACGGTGACTTGCGCGTGATTTAGTTTGAAGTGATAGTCGCACTCTCTCCTCCTCTTCCACCTGTACCCGTTGTCATGACAGAGTCAAGAAGACTGGAGGCGGGAGAGGACGCAGGTGGCTGGTGCGGCCGGGTCCCCTTAGTCCTAGCCGCCCCTAGGCATGCCACCACACCTCCCATGTTTGGCATTTGTTAGCGGAGCGCAACCCGAATAACACATGCCGTGCCCTTATGTGGCCCCTGTGTTGGTCCAACGCATCCACCACGTGGCCCGTTTAGGGGGCACACATGGGCAAGGGGTGCTCATCACCATAATCGGTACAAGGGGTGGGCAGGGAAGAAGTTATCGGTGCTCTTTGGCGGCGGGACATCGACGGAATGTACATTAGTGCTTGGGGTTGTTATCATCGTGTAGTTTGAGATAGATGTGGCAGAAGTTGATGTTTTGGGATTGTTGACGCATTGAGTTCGAAGATGTCTGACCAGGCCGTTTCCCTCGCGGAATGTGCGCTTGCAGTATGTTGAGTCAAGCGCAACTGCTATGAAGCGGACACCTGGTAGGACGAGCGCGTGTCTACGACTACAGTCCATAACTTGCTCTTCGTGGACGACTGTGCCCTTAATGACGTAATGGAGGAGGACATGCAAATGAGTATGGACCTCTTCACCGCAGGCTGCGCCGATTTTGGATTGATAATCAGTACAGCCAAAACGGTTATCATGCCCCAGCCGCCACCAAGTGTGGAATAAAATGCTCCCAGAATCCATGTCAACGGTGCTCAACTCAAAAACGTGGCCACCTGTTAAGAATGGACGACGAGCGACTACCCAAACAAATTTTATACGGAGATGTCGCTACGGGTGCTCGTGGACAGGGAGGACAAAAACAGCGCTCCAAGGACACTTTGAAGAACTCTCTGAAGTAACTGCAAATCATCCCGGAGACCTGTAAGGACCTCACCCAGTACAGACCGGCCTGGAGCATATCCGGTAAGACTGGTGCAGTAATATACGAGGCCAACCGGATCACCGCTGCTAAGGCCAAAAAGGCGGATAAGAAGTCACAAGCGTCCCGGATCCACATCGCCAATACCCAAGCCCTGCCAATTCCAACCTATGAATTGATAACGTGGCTGTTTCGCGTCTCAAATTGCTGACTGCCGATTCAGACACAACACTTGGTTTGTCAACAGAATCTTAGAGAAACGCATAAAGCGCTAAAAACATCGGTGAGTCAAGGTTGGAGCTGCTTCGTTCCTCCTTTCTTGCATTGTTCAACATACGAATGTGGAGATGGTACATTTATTCCTGCAAAACGAATAATATGACAGCGGAATACACCACAATGCCGACCACACCGATACACCGTGCACACCCTCCGCTCCTGCCATTCTCAGCGCACCTGCCACCCCCACTACCATGTATGACATCCCCCCAGCCTCTACCGATTTCTCCCTCCCACAATGCGCCCGCAACTTCAACTCACGCATCGGCCTGGTCGCTCACCTGCGAATCCATCGCACGGAGGCTGGTGAACCAGTGCCTGGGGCTCCTACATACAGTCGAAACGCCCGCCTTCACTGCCCTCACTGCTCCCGCACATTTACACACCACATGAGCCAATTAGGAAAAATGTGCCTCAATGACAACCTGTGGTAAACCACCGGAGGCTAAGTCACATCAGCGCCCGACATTTACACTAATACATAGACAGCACCCTCACAATCATCATTATGCGCCTGATAACATCACGGTTTCCTAGAAACCGGGCTTGGAAGGCTGCCAATCTGACGCTTACACCAGACCACGCCGTCGGCCCAGTGTATGTGCTGTGCGTGTCGAGTGGCTGACCAGTGGACTGAGAGTCAGACGGCGATTGCTCCTCAATATCCCCTGAGTAAGTGAATCCTGGTGTGTGCGTTATGGGGGCCAGGTCGTGCTGTGGCGCGCGATGACGGGTACGCTGATCCGTTAGCCAATGCGCCCACTCCCACATCAGGCAACTGACCGGCTCGGACAGTGGTCTGATTGTGGGGGTGGGGAGAGGGTGAGGTCAACAGCTCAGCGCATTTTCCTCACCATAAACAATCTGACGCGCTTGAAACTATCACGGTGCGCTAAAAGCCGTGGCTTGGAAGGTTGCCAACTGACGGGATATCTCGGACTGCATGGTCAGCACAATGTGTGTTTTGTGTGAAGTGGCTGACTGGCGGACTGAGAGTCAGGCTGCAATGGCTCCTTCTTAATGTGGCCTTTATGGCACTCCCACTCTGTGGGATCCGAGCCAGGTGTGGTGGTACGCAGAGAGGCGACTCCGGCCACGCCGGCCACCTGCGCCCTCTTCCATCTTCGGTCTTTTTGCCTGTGTCGTGAGCCCAGGCTCAGGTGCAGGAGGATAAATGTGTGTGGTTACTTTAAGCGCCGCAGTTGGATGGTTGCCAACTGACAATTACACTCAGACCTCGCAGTTAGTCCAATGTGTGTTGTGTGGAGTGGCTGACTGGTGGTCTGTGTGTCAGGCTGCGATGGCTCCTTCTTAACGTGACCTATGGCTATCTCACGCATGTGATATATAAGCCGTTCAACCCCCTGTTGTGTGAAATCCTGGTGCTCGTGTTTGGGGGGCCAGGTCATGTACGTAGTACACGTAGACGAGGTCACCAGCAGCTGCGCCCACTTCCGCATCAGACAACCGACCGGCTCGGACAGCGGTTTGACTGTGGGGGGGTGGGGACAGAGTAAAGTCGGCAGCTCAGCCCATGTTCCTCACTATAAACAATCTGACGCGCTGGAAACTATAACGGTGCGCTAAAAGTCATGGCTTGGAAGGTTACCAACTGACGAAATAACTCGGACCTCGTGGTCAGCCCAATGTGTGTTTTGTGTGGAGTGGCTGACTGGTGGACTGATAGTCAGGATGCAGTGGTGCCGTCTTAAAATGTGGCCTTTATAGCATTTCCACCCCATGGGATCCGAGCCCAGTGTGGTGGCACGCCCAGAGGTGGCAATGGGCGCACCAGTCAGATGCTCCCTCTCCCGCCTCCGGTCTTCTTGACTCTATCATGACACTGGGCTCAGGTGGGGGAGGAGAAGAGTGCGGTAGCCGCAGCGCAAGTCTTTTATCATTTCAAACTAATATACACGCAAGTCACCGTCCCTGCACCACCCTTCTGTGGAGCAAACTTTGGACATCGTCAGACTACGACGGTCGAACTGATGCAAGGTTAAAGTACTCACATGAGATAGAGAGAAGCGCCCTCCTCATGCACCTTTTGGGAGCCGTAGGATCTAATCACAGGCGTTTCTTGCTCTTCCTCCGTCTGTCAACCTACGAACGATATTGCCCTCAAGTTCTACATTGTCAACAGTGCCGCCTTAAGTTCGCGTATCAGCGTTTGTACGTGACCGGCTCAGCGCAAAGAAAAAAACTGACGCTTTACCAGTAATCTCTTTGCATTCCGAATATAGAGTGGCTTGTACGGTAGGGTGGTCAAACATCCCACGTCCGCTGAAAATATTATGGCCCTAGCAAGTTAATCGCATGGCCTATGAGCCATGAGCCGTGGGGACACTTGTTTTCAGGTAAGGTTCATTCCAGGATATATTGCTTTCTCAGCTGGCCTATGGCTTCTTCTCTTTCTGTTACGGACCGGGTCTGAAGTTCGTAGATGCTAGGGTCTATCGCAGCAGGCTACGTTGATAGGCATTGGGTCGCTGCAGGTCTGCCTATGACTCAACATGCAAGGACAGGCTCCTCTCACCGAGCGCCCAGACGGACCCATTACTCCTACAATGCTCCGATATGGTGTTCACTTTGGTGCTCTTTGCATCTGGCGTGCTACAGCGTGTGTCCATATGTTTATTTAAGGCAGGCCTGGACAGCAGAAGTAATCAGTAACAGCAATTTTCACGAGAGCTTTTCATCGTTAACCCCTCCCTTCATAACACAGCTAACGAAAAAGATGTGTACAGTAAGTTGAATTTGCACAGAAAACCAATGCAAAACAGTAAGTTCATTGGCAACTCCACACAGACTAAGCAATGAAAATGCTAAAGTAAGACAAAAAATACGAAAGAAAATACGGGAAATTAAGGTATAAAAGGGGATGTGCAAATCGAAGGATCAAGAATTACCAGGAAAATTTGAGGTTGACCACGTGATCATGCTGTCTGTTTAGTTAAGATTTCTCCCACCATATGTAGTCTGATTCCATGTAGCGTAACACCTGAGTCGTTCTTACCGAACATGTACTTGAAAGGATGTTTTGAGGTTGATAGCTTGACTGCCATCTGGGATTTTTTTGTGATAGAAGAAAGAGATAATTTCCTTTTCCTGCTTTAAAAGCCGTTTAAAAAGGTAACCAACTTGTCTGATTGCCATTTGAGGTGCCCCAGCTAGACGGAACTAAGGCTTTTTGACTAAAAACGGGGAATGTGTCTTTTGATGCATTGACTCTTGGGGCTAAATTTGTCTCGTTTGCCGACTGGGACCCATAAGATCTTGTTGTGCACGTAAGTCGGAACTAATTCCGTTGGCGAGAGAGAGAGAAATAGGGGGAGGGGGAGAGAATTCACAATCTTTTCTCAATCTAATCAACATGAATCGTTACAAATTTGTAGCATTTTTTTACCCAGATAAACGGCACCACTAGCTGAGGGCTACACTTCGTCTTTTTCGCATTATGTTCTGCCCCCTCCTTATTCCGCTAATCCAATCACTTCAGTCTGTAGCGAAATGCGAGCCAAATATTTTCGTGATATTTGTCGTTGGCTATACTGTTTGCCTAGTCGTTTCAACTCATCCATCTAACTTCACCAAATTATTGAAATATGCTACTTGAGCTATGGGTGGCTTCAGCGTGTTCGTAGTCTGAAATAATCAGGTTGAGAGGAGGTTTTTAAACTCTCAGCCTGCTTAGCGCTTGTGCTGCGTATATGTACAAGGAGTTGAGTAATCTGGTCGCCGAGATCCATCGCTGATCTGGCCATTAAACCACCCCACCCGAAATTTATGTCCCCCACTTCGGTAGGTTTGTTTTACCGAGCTCAGCGGCGAGACCGACTTTTCATCTTAATTCAATCCATTTCTTGGTCATCGAGCTTACGCCCCAGTCGGCGGTCAACTTGTACAAAAAGGATGGGAATGGGAAATTGTTTAGACATGAGTATAAGTACTCCCGTACTATATATGGCCTTGCACAAGTTTCCAAAGGGGTGCCCATTTGCGTGACTTCACTCTAACATAATCCCACCCAACCATCACCCGGCCCCTGGAGTTTAGCGCAGGGCCGCCTACAATACGGGGGTACTTATAACCGTACCCTACCGGGAGATGACTCAGAGAGTTCAACCGTCGATTTCGACAATATCCACCGTATGCTCCAGAGCCGGATGGTGCAATTATGGTGACTTGCGCTGGATTATGGTGGGAGTATGCTTGCTGTGCATCTACCTCACTCTCTGTTCCGTTCCCCCATCTGGGCCCAGTGTCAGGACATAGTCAAGAAGACCGGAGATGGGAGAGGGGGCAGGCCTACGCAATGTAGTTCAACGCAAAACAGAACACTACAATATATGGGAGGGGTGGCTGGGATCCCAACTGGGTGGGTGTGCCATAAAGGCAACAGTAAGAAGGAGTTATTGTAGCCTGACTCTCAGTCCGCCAGTCAGCCATTCCGCACAAACGCACACACACTGAGCTGACCATGTGGTCCGAGTTATCCCGTCAGTTGGCAACCTTCCAAACCCCGGCTTTTAGCACACCGTGATAGTTTCAAGCATGTCAGATTGTTAATGGTGAGGAAAATGCGCTGAGCCATCGACCTTAATCCCTCCCCCACCCCAGAATCAGACCACCGTTCGAGCCGGTCAGTTGTCTGAGGTGGGAGCTGGTGCATTGTTTGACAGAGCTGGCGTACCCGTCTTTGCGCGCAACAGCATAACCTGGCCCCCTCAAAACACCACGATTCCGAAAGCCAGGGGAAAATGAGGAGCCATCGCCGGCGTTCACTCAATGTGCATATATGTGCAATCGTTTGTGCATTCATGAACAAAGTTTGAGGCGGCAAGGCACCTTTAGTCCCAGAAAATGGAATAGCATAAGTAGGATTGCTGAAAATGAATTCGGCTGCATTATGCGTCTATTCAGTGGTGCATCAAAACCTCTGTTCGACTGGATGAGAAATTTTGGTCTTCCGGCATGGTAATGATTTTATAATGGGCTTTTGAGAACTGACTGTTCTGGGAATTATGGCCTAAAGTGGTGGCTGTAGTGTAGGCTGAAACCTGTTGGGTAACCAAGTTTAACCAAGATTCATTAGAGGCAGGCAATTTCTGCGTCTAGTGTCCTACTAGAGTAAATATTCACAGCTCGCTGAAAGAGTGCGCACCAGGTTTCGTTTTCGATGCATTGGCGCAAAACTCATACAATGTAAGTATTGAGCTTTCCATTTATTCTTATGGAAAACCGATCTCTTATTGTGGCATCGTCCTCTCAGGGAAGATAGTTTGTTGCACGACTTGTTCCATTTGGAGTTTAATTTTTGGATGCAGAATACTTATAGCAATAAGTAGGTCTTCGGCTTCTTCTAAGTTTTCAACAATCGTGGATAGATTAACCACATATCATCTGTGCTGTGTTTTCAAGTTCGTTTGCATAAGCTGGACCGAGTGGAATTTGCATTGTTACTCTTTCAGTTTATCTGTATAGGTGTACAGTAAAGAGAAATTGAATATTTTTCGTGTGATGTTTGCACACGTCTCGAAGTATTTTGGGTGAGAGACGGGTTCCAGCTGTATGGGCTTATATGACGTCTACCATTTCATCAAGTGCTACATTAGTGTTTACAGGCTGGCTGCTGTCAACACGTTGGTGATACGTGAACCACTGTCGTCATTTTCCACTAACTTGGAAAATGACTTGGAAAAACCTGAGCACTCTCGGTGCATAATAAAGATACACAAACGATTTATAAAGCATGACAAGTTTTCAATGCAGGATCAAAACTAAGAAAAAAATTGGGTACAATATCTGCCGTTGAAACAATTGTTCTACAATCAGGTAAAGGTTCTTCGACGCAGCTGCAATTACGGTACGACCTACGAGAAGCCAGTAGATTTCGGTACTCCCACCAAAATTGTAGTATTTCATGATGAAGCACTTTACCAGTCGATGGATTCAGATTCGCACCAGATCACTCCTGTATTCATTTCGCACAACAAAGCCAAAACTCCTCGAAGTACGAAAAATAAGTAGTTCCTTAGTTAAAAAGTGACTTTGAGCTGGAAATCCTATTCCCTAAAGAAAGACCGGTACCCCGTAGTCCTACCCTGGGCAGAATACCGGGACAAGATCATGACACCTTTTTCAAACTCAAGCGAGACAAAACTGCTTACTTGAAGGCCAATCTCCAGATCGGTCATCCACGAAAAAAAGCGTAATGATAAAGGGGGAAATAGGCAAATGGCTTCCCTGTTTATACTTGCTCGTCAGCTACAATCTTACACAAGAAATGGTTGCAGTGGTCTACACAAAACCAAGGAAAATTATGTCCATCCTGTTGTGATGGCGCTAACCGTCTGAGCTCCAAGACACAACTTGACGAGCATGTCTCGTAACTCGATCGACCCCATATCCCAGACTACAATGCAAATTCTTCGTTCCGATACCAACCACTCGTGACAACACAAAAACGTTGTGTGCGTACGCTTTGCCAGCATGTGGACACACGCTGCAGCACATCGGCTGACATGATGATCAAAGTGAACAACCACACGGAGCGTTTTCGGGGATAAATAGGTACGTTTGGGCACTCGTTGTGAGAAACTGATGACAAAAAGACAGAAGGGGGACAGCAGCCAAACCACGTCATGGTGAAGCATTTCATTCGCAAAAGGCGGATTTGAGGTCTTATGGCATTGGAACGGCCAGAAACATATATTAGAATACACGAGCTTTCGTGTACAGTGAAGTCATATTTAATTGACCATAACCTTAAGGGCAATAGTATTTCCAAAAAACGTTCACTACGAAGCGGTGACGAAGAATCAACCCACCGAATTCGTAGCGAGTACTCTGCTCTTGAGCTATTGCAGCTGTGCCGCAAACTGTGCGAATGAATCTTTAAGTTCACAGACTGTCTGACAAAAAAATGTCTTTTAGGAAATGCAGAATACGTCAACTGCTTGACCTACGGGTAACCTATTGTGTCCTTGTATATCTAATTCAACGATCAAAATTACCGTTAGAATATAATCATATCACTGAGATATGCCAATCTAGAGACACGTTTATGGATACAGTAGAGAAAATTCAACCTAAGCTATTTGCAGAAGGTTAGGACACGGTTATAGGTCAATCCCCCCCCCATAGTGCAGAAGCGCTAATCTTCTGGAGGGGTCAGGGTTGGAGTCTTCTGGTTATGAGGGTTATATTTAGACAGGTTGGATTTCGAGCTTAATTTAGGACACAGGAAAAGGTACGCCTCCCTGGAACTTATCAGGTCACCTGTAGTAAGAAGGGCACTTATACCCGTGTCCAATTGACAGGGCTGAATTCCTAGGGTGTCACTTACACGTTCATAATTGCTAGTAAGGATCTTCCTATGGAATAGTGAACAATGAACCCCATGCTGTTCTACCCACTCTACATACGGCAACCGATTAATTCCTCTCATTTCTGGGCAGTTTTCTAATCAAGAGACCAGACGACAGCGACCGTGAAATGTTTACAAAATAAAATAAGGAAGCAAGGGTAGAGGTGAGCAAAAAATAGCAAGCTAATTTGACTCAATGCCAAAGGACCTCAGGGAACATCAAACCCCACAAAATGTAGGCGATTTTGCCTACAATTCAAATGAGGGTACACATCCTCATTTTCTAATAGTACCCCCATAATCAAGCCTCGTTCAAAACTTAACGCAAACCTAACCCCAAATATATCCTTAATGCCAGCCTAAACCTTAGAGCTATCCTTCACCACAATCGTAACCTTAAACACTACCTTGACGAAAATGTCACCGGAATGCGGCATGTCCCGTCTTATCGATATTAGTTCCAGTCAGGAAGGTGCACGCACACTCCCCCCGCCCCCGCCATCGGTTTACTGTCTAAAGGAGTAAAGGAATAAACCTTCATAGGTGAAATATAATATTTTAGCTAACTTGAAACAGAAACCTTGTTAAATAATTATTTACTTGACGAAGAGAGTATTAAGCATAGGCCTCCACAGTGAAAATTGGAGGTAATTTCCATTTTAGGTCGCGAATAAGGTCCACGCCGTATCCTACAGAACCAACTTCATCGGAAATGTATTTGATAGTTCCGACAACAATAGAGTACAGGCACCGCTACTGTTAGCGACTGAGTAAGAACGTCAAATCAGGCAAGTATGCAAATAAATTTTCGAGCGCTCCTTGAGACCCGTGATCCTCCATTGTCACTATACAGAGGGCATCAACGTTACGCAAGAAAAAGGCTGCATACGCGGAAGACTGTATGGTCACCAATTTTTTGATAAGTATATCCAAAATTTTTATGAATCAGCCGGTCTCTCGGCGTGGGACCTTATGGAAACATTTATTTCTACGACTTACACAAACAAAAAAATCAAATCAAATAGTCAGAGTCGAACGCACCACGAATAATACAAAAATGAAAAATTTTGGCTTTCTGGTCTAAAATCATTTTAAAAGGGTCACAGAGCGTCAGCTAAATGAGTAGCTACCATACTGCGTGCTACAGGCATTTTGAGAGGATAGAAAACTCAGCGATTATAAAAAGCGTTCGAAAAGCATTTTATTGCATAAATTATTTGTTGTGTACTTATTTCCGCAAATTTGGCATGCCACTTATGCGAAAATTTCCTGGCTTTGGCATTTCCAATTTTCATTAAATAATAATTATTTCTAAGACACTAAAAGTTTTTCAAATCTGTTTGTTCATATTTTAAACGGACGCTATGGTCCACACGTTAGTTGTCGTTTTGTATTAGTTTGGATGTTTTCCTACTTTTGGCCTGTTGACTCAGTTTTCTCGGCTATGACTCGTTGATTCAGAGGCGAATCCCAGCTCACTGTTGGACCAACAACATCAGATGCGAGCATATTCCTACATGCTATACAGAACTTCTAACAGGGGAATTGATGTCTGGATAGATTTTCTGAAGTATGCAAAAATTTATGGGACCGACAATAGAATTCGTTTGGTAAACTCTTATTTCTGGGAGATTCAGTAAAAAGCTGTCGAACGGTCAATTAAATTCGACCACGATGTGCACATCCCTGTGGCTAATCTTAAAGAGTAGTTGGAATTTGTACTTAGAATGTATGGACCGGTTGTTTATTTAACCTGTATCTACAGTTCTTAAATCGTCCTACGTATGCTAAATAAATTATAAACTCGCTAAAGGCCTCCTCAAAATTCACAAGTAAAAGAAATAACGACCTAACTTTAAAAGAGCCAAAAACGTATCGAAAATATCTCTAATTTTTTAGAATTAATAATCTGCAAAGAACTAAAAGTCTGTTAGTTGTATGCACTTTAGCAGTTTATAAAACTACCAGTTAAGTTTCAGATATGAGAATGAGTCCACGATGGTGATTACGGATCAACAAGTGGAAATAAGGCATTAATGATAGATTTCAGTTTTTTCGCACTAATATATGATTGGAATGTTAACGGGTGCTCGGCTATGCGCTGAAAGATATAAAGCAACATAGGTGAAGCCATTTTTTAACCAAACGTTTACTTATTTCGCATGTTGTGTCCACCACGAACGCGGATGAGTTTGGCATATTTGCACTACGCGAAAAGATTAGTTACCAAAATCTACTGGTTACCAACTTAACTTAAAAGGAGACGTTTATCAACATCATCTCAAACATGGTTTACCTTGATACTGGGATCGGCTTTCTGATACACTGAGGCTATTAAAAAAACTTTTCTTGATTAATGCTCGCTGAAGAAGAAATATACAAAGTAGAAGTGGCTTACGGCCGCTAATAATATAAAAACGGCTGAGTACAGAGAAATGCCAATTTATGTGGGAACTATACCTGAAAAACATGTTTTGTTTCATAGAAAGTTTTCCTTTTTATTGTTTTACTTTGAAAATTAAGAGTCCTGCATTTTGAGGCATCTCAAATGACATTTTGCGTTTCGTTCATCATGTTGCACCGGTTAATACTTACTTGTACTTGTTGCAGCTGCGATCATGTCTGATGTAGCCGGCCTCGATGAGCTCACGTATTTTACCTCTCCATGCATGACGATTTGCGGCAGTAGACCTGGATAGCTCAATCCATTATTTTCTCCAGCTGCGGACACCGAATACCGCAGGCCCAAGTACCGCCTCCATGTCTTGCCAAATCGTGTCCAGCCAGGTTTTTATTTGACCTTTTCTTCGATGCCTCCAAGTGGGCAACGGCGCCGGATCGAGAGCATTAGAACTCAGCTCGTGGTGCGGGCGGCGGAGGACGTGCCCAAATCACCTCAGTCCTTTTTCTTGTACAGCCTGAGGTATCCTCGCGATAGTGTCGCAGTGAGTGCGGATTGCTTGGTTTGAGACGTAGTCGGTGTACTTCACTCGAAGGATGGTTCTCAGGCACCATTGATTAAATGCCTCCAGTCTTCGCTCATTTCCCACGTGCAAAACCCAGTATTCACAATCGTAGGGGATGACTGACCAGACGGATTCACGGTATACGCGGATCTTCGTGGCGATAGAAAGGTCGCGTCGGGCCCATAGGCACTTTCGAAGGATCGAGAATACCCGGCGAGCAGCGTTGATTCGGGAGAAAATGTCGTCCTTTACTCTGTCTATTCGGCATCATCCTTGCTCCGAGGTATTTGAAACTGTTTACTTCTTCAAGTTGACAGCCATTACTCTCGAGTGGTGCTTTCTCCTGGTCCGGGATGCAGCTCGAAAACAATTTGGCCTTCCTAGTGTTTATGGATAGGCCGACCGAAGTAGCGATCTCATTCACCCGTGGTACCACAGATTGTAGATCACAAAAGCTTGATGCTAGCAAGGCAATATCGACAGCGTAGTCTAGGTCAGTCTGGCGGCATCCGGGTGCAAATTCCACACCGTTGGAACTGTGTAGGGCATTCCCGAGAATCCAGTCAAGGACTTAGTTGAACAAAATGGGTGACAGGATGCAACCATGCCGAACACCAGATCGGATATTGAATATTTGGGAGAGATTGTTATGTACGAGGACTTGCGCAGGGAAGGAGCGATAGTAGGCCTTGATCATGTCAACGATTTTGGCCGACACACCCCCTAGTTCCATTATTCGCCCTAGGGACTCATGATGGACGGAGTGAAACGCAGCGGCGAGGTCAATAAAGCAGACGGCCGTCGGCTGTTGGCAGCCATGTAGGAATTCGAGAATGCGCCTCAGAGTGAATATCTGGTCCACGCATCCAGGCCCATCTCGGAATCCGGCTTGGTTGGGCCTCGTCCTAGAGTCCAGTGCAGATTGAAACCATTTGAGAAGGACAACAGTGAAGATCTTCACAGAAAGGTCGATTAGGCTTATGCCGTGGTAGTTCTCATACTTTTTCGTATCTTCCTTCTTGAAGACAGGCCAGAGGATGTCCAAACCCCATTCATTAGGTACTACACTCTCTCTACACTTGCTCAATCACCTCATGAAGCCAGGGCGCCAGACTTTCGATACAAGCCTTGCAGATTTCGGTGGGAATACCGTCCTCTCCGGGCGCCTTGTTGTTGTGCAGTTTCTGTATTGCATCGGCAACTTCTCTCTCGGAAGGGGGGTCGCACGACACTGCATAAGCTGGGGAGGGATTAAACTCAGGTGCAGAGGATATTGAGGGTAAGATTAGTTGTTCATCACAGTTTAGTAGGTGCTCGAAGTGCTCACGCCAGCGATCGACCTTGACCATGTTGTCGGCAATACAGCAGCCATTTGCACCGCAGACAGAGTCAGTATATGTCGAGGGGGGTGTAGGGGTAATAGTTAGGGGGAGCACCACACAGATAGCATTTGGTCGCTCCATTTGTCTCGTACAGGTGGTGAATGATCCTGTGGCCGCCTCTAACTGGTACCCAACTCTCACCTGTGGCTCCTCGAAGTTGGGTTCTTCCCAGCGTCCACACCCCAGGCAACCGTCACGACCGGCGGGCTAAAACAGGTGAGGGTCTCCGGTGTTGTGTGTGCCTCCACACCCGGTATGTCTGACTCCCGAACTTCCCACCTCCCCCCTCTCAAAAAGTCCTACGGTGGGGGCAACAGCAACCCCGTAGGCGGCCCAGGCAAACTTGAGTCGTTCTCGCACTAAAACAAAACCGTGACCCATAGTGGAGTTCGGCAGCCGTCTGGGATGTCCGAGCAGCCCTATTTAGGGATAGCACTGCTTGCCTCCTCGAGGAGGAAGGGGCTAGAAATGGTGCCCTAAACAAATGCTGGTTATCACGTCTTCTGCAGCCGGCCACAGCTCGCAGATCGAAAAATACGCAGTCGTAGAACGCAAACAAACAGCAATACACCCGTCCCCATCCTCCTCACCATACCCCCAGGGTACTTGGGTGAGTCCACTCACACTAGCAGCCTGGAATGTTCGTTCCCTTTTAGACAATTCTAGGAGCAACTGGCCGGAATGGAGAACAGCACTAGTCGCCCGGGAACTGGCGCGCTACAAGGTGGACATTGCTGCTCTCAACGAGACCCGATTTGCTGAGCAGGGTCAGCTGGAGGAAGTGGGTGCCGGCTACACCTTCGTCTGGAGCGGCCGGCCAAAGGCAGAGCGACGCGACGCTGGTGTTGCCTTTGCCATCCGGAACGACATCGTGGGACGTCTGCCCAGTCTGCCGCAGGGTAGCAATGATCGCCTGATGAGCCTGCGCCTGCCTTTTCGGGGAGACCAGTTCGCCACCATCATCAGCGCCTACGCTCCCCCAATGACGAGGTCTGATGCGCCGAAGGGCGAATTCTACGAAGACCTGCAGGCACTGCTGGCGACTGTGCCGAAAGAGGATAAGTTAATTGTCCTTGGTGACTTCAAAGCCCGCGTCGGGACAGACAAAGCTGCCTGGCAAGAGTGCTGGGTCTCCACGGTCTCGGTAGCTGTAACGATAACGGCCTCCTTCTTCTGCGCACGTGTGCGGAACACCGTCTCCTGCTGACCAACACCTTCTTCCGCCTTCCGATGCGGGAGAAGGCCTCGTGGATGCACCCTCGGTCGCGGCGCTGACATCTGCTGTACTATGTTTTCGTCCGGAGGCGAGATCGACAGGACGTGCTGGTAACCAAGGCGATTCGTGATGCCGATGGTTGGACAGATCAACACCTCGTCATCTCCCAGATAAGGCTCCGACTGAAACCCCGACGAAAGCCTCAAGGTAAGCGGTCACCAGGTAAGTTAAATACTCTTTTGTTAATTTTGCCTGCTCACTGTTTTGATTTTAGCAACCAAATAACCGAGAAACTGGAGGACCTGCATGCTCCAGATGATAATGCTACCGTGGAGGCGCGATGTTGTCAACTGCGAAATGTCATCCAGTTTACCGCCCTCGAAGTGCTCGGACGCGCACGCCGTCAACACCAGGACTGGTTTGACGACAATGATGCCGACATCAGCAACTTACTCGCGGATAAGAATGGACTACACAAATCCTACATGGATCTTTGGACTGACGCCACCAAAGCAGCCTTCTTCAGATGCCGGCGGCTTGTACGGCAATGGCTGCGGGAGATGCAGGATGCCTGGATGATCTGAAAGACTGAGGAACTCCAGGGGTATGCGGACCGCAATGAAATGAATAACTTTTCCAAAGCCACCAAGGCCATCTACGACCCGTGTATCAAAGGACCGCACCGCTGCTCAGCTCTGACGGCACAACACTGCTGACAGAGAAATCGCAAATTCTGAAGCGCTGGGCCGAGCACTTCAGAAGTGTCCTTAATTGCTCATCAGCCATCTCCGATGCTGCCATTGACCAGCTCCCTCAAGTGGACACGAACAATGAACTGGATCTGCCGCCTTCCCTACGTGAAACCATCCGGGCCATGCAGCATATTTCCAGCAGTAAAGCACCGGGATCCGACGCAATCCCACCGGACGTCTACAAGCACGGTGGGCCCCGGCTGATGGCAGAACTCACAACACTCTTCCAGTAGATGTGGCGCCAAGGACAAGTTCCCCAGCATTTCAAAGACGTGACCATCGTCCATCTCTACAAACGGAAGGGGAATTGGCAACTCTGTGATAATCACAGAGGCATCTCGTTGCTCAACATCGCCGGGAAAATATTCGCCCGTAAACTTCTCAATCGTCTGAACGGTCACCTAGAGCAGCGCCTGCTCCCAGAAAGCCAATGTGGCTTCCGCCGACACCGCGGGACAACCGATATGATCTTTGACGTCCGCCAACTACAAGAGAAATGCCAGGAGATAGGAACTCACATTTACACTACTATCGTTGTTCTAACGAAAGCCACTGACATGGTGAATTGTGACGGACTGTGGAAATTCATGCAAAAAATTGGCTGTCCTGAGCGGTTCACGCACATGGTGCGTCAGCTTCATGACGGGATGAAGGCGCGCGTCACTGACAACGGGACGGTATCCGAATCATTCGCAGTGACCAACGGAGTGAAGCAGTGCTGCGTACTGGCTCCCACCCTGCTCTTCAGTCTCATGTTCTCGGCTATGCTGATGGACGCCTACCGTGATGAGCAGCCGGGGATCCGCATCACCTACAGAAAGGACGGGCGCCTTCTAAACAGTCGGTGTATGCAGGTTTAAAATCGTGTGTCTACGACTACAGTTCATGACTTTCTCTTCGCGGACGACTGCGCCCTTAACACCGTGACGGAGGAGGACAGGCAAAGGAGCATGGACCTCTTCGTCGCAGGCTGCGCCGATTTTTGATTAAGAATCAGTACAGCCAAAACGGTTGTCATGCCCCAGCCGTCACCCGGCACGGAATACATTGCTCCTCGAATCAATGTCAACGGTGCTCAACTCAAAAACGTGGAAACCTTCGCTTATCTAGGAAGCACGCTGTCACACAACACAACAATCGATGACGAGGTTGCCCAACGGATTTCCCAAGCTAGTCAGGCCTTCGGCCGGCTGCAGGTCTCCGTGTGAAATCGCCACGGTATTCACCTGAACACCAAACTGAAGATGTACAAGGCCGTCGTCTTGAAGACACTCATTTACGGAGCGAAAACCTAACCCTCTACTCGAACCAAGCCAGGAAGCTTAATCAGTTCCATCTCAGCTGCCTCCGCAGAATACTGAAGCTGAGATGGCAAGACAGGATCCCGGACACAGAAGTCCTGGAGCGGACCGGAATCCTCAGCATCCACGCCATGCTTAGGCAAGTGCAACTGCGATGGAGCGGCCACCTGGTAAGAATTGACGACGAGTGACTACCCGAACGACTTTTCTACGGAGATGTCGCAACGGGTATTCTCCGACAGGGAGATCAAAAACGACGCTACGAGGACACTTTGAAGAAATCGCTGAAGCAACTGCAAATCAACTCGTCGACCTGGGAGGACCTCGCCCAGGATAGACAGGCATGGAGAAGATCAGTGAAGATTGGTTCAGCAATCTATGAGGCCAACCGGATCGCCGCCGCCAAGGCCAAAAGAGCGGCCCGAAAGTCACCAGCGCCCCGGGCCAACACCTTCGATGCCCAGGGCCTGCTAACATGCCCACGCTGTCAACGCATCTTCCGCGCGAATCGGCCTGGTTGGACATCTTCGGACGCAATGCACCAACAATCTGACAATTCCAATTTCTACGTCGAATTCTGCCAACCCTACTTCAGACTCCCCCACCCTCACTCCTGGCATCAATTCCATTTCTCCCACCATCATAGAGACCACATCCCTCTACTAATCGCCTGTTACCCCCACCACCGCCTTCACCTTAACTACCACCACCATCATCAGCAATGGGGTCGCTCTCCTAAACTGTCCTCAATGCGATCGCACATTCACCTCACGCATCGCCCTGGTTGGTCACTTGCGTATCCATCGTACAGAGACTGGTTAACCAGTGCCTGGAGCACCAACACACAGCAGAGTTCGTCACCTCCACTTTACTCACTGTCCTCGCGCATTCACTCATCGCATGGGCCTATTCGGTCACATGCGCATCCATGAAAGCGGAATTCACCACAATGCCGACAACACCCATACACCATGCACACCCTCCGCTCCTGTCATTCTTACCGCCACTGCCACCACATTACCATGAATGACATCCCCCCAGCCTCTACCGATTTCTCCCTCCCACAATGCGCCCGCAACTTTAACTCACGCATCGGCCTGGTCGGTCACCTGCAAATCCATCGCACGGAGGCTAGTGAATCAGTGCCTGGGGCTCCGACATACAGTCGACGCATCCGCGTCCACTGCCCTCAGTGCTCCCGCACATTTACACACCACATTGGCCTAGTAGGACACACACGCGCCCCCTCGACAGCCTGCGGTAAACCATTGGAGGCTAAGCCACATCAGCGCACATCATCTACACTAATACATAGACAACACCCTAACAATCATCATAATGCGCCTGATAACATCACGGTTTCCTAGAAACCGGGCTTAGAAGGCTGTCAATCTGACGCTTACACCAGACCACGCCGTCGGCCCAGTGTATGTGTTGTGCGTGTCGAGTGGCTGACCAGTGGACTGAGAGTTAGACGGCGATGTCTCCTCCATATCCCCTGAGTAAGTGAATCTTTATTGGGGGCAGGTTGTGCTGTGGCGCGCGAAGACGGGTACGCCGACTCGTCAGCCAATGCGCCTACTCCCTCATCAGACAACTGATCGGCTCGGACTGTGGTCTGATTGTGAGGGTGAGGGAGAGAGTGAGGTCAACAGCTCAGCGCGTTTTCCTCACTATAAACAACCTAACGCGCTTGAAACTATCACGGTGCGCTAAAAGCCGAGGCTTCGAAGGTTGCCAACTGACAGGATAACTCGGACTGCGTGGTCAGCACAATGTGTGTTTTGTGTGAAGTGGCTGACTGGCGGACTGAGAGTCAGGCTGCAATGGCTCCTTCTTAATGTGGCCTTTACGGCACTCCAACTCCGTGGGATCTGAGTCAAGTGTGGTGGTACACCCAGGGGTGGCTCCGACCGCGCCAGCTGCCTGCGCCCTCTCCCATCTCCGGTCTTCTTGACTCTGTCTTGACACCGGACTCAGGTGGGGGAGGAGGAGAGAGTGCAGTAGCTGCAGCGCAAGGCTACTATCACTTAAAACTAATTCACGCGCAAGTCACCGTCGCTGCACCACCCTTCCGTGGAACATACGGTGGACCTCGTCGAACTCGACGGTCGAACTGTCATGTGTCGAGGTCTTACCACTAACTTGGCGGATTAATTGGTAGAGCTTGCGAGTGTCACCAACATTTGAGACCTGCTCCATGGACGTCATTATTCCAGACCAATATTTCTGCTGGTCATTCCTAGCTGACTTGGCTGTCATGTTCCACATTTGTCAGAAGGAAGCATCGTTGTGGGACCTGGCTCGAGCCGTCTGGACAGACAACTGCAGGGTTCATCCACTGATCCAGTCACTGCAGCGCCGCTCGTTAAATCCGAGAATTTTTCTCAGCTGCTCCATAGATGGATGTCTTCAGTGATGACCATTGGTCACTGCCTGCTCTGTCGGTTCGGGTCGTAAAATGGGACCGGATTTCTGCACTCAGGACCTCGGCGGTGCTGGGTTACCGGGTTTTTGTGACACCAAGGCGTTTCACCCGTGGCATTTTGGGTGCAGATGAGAGGTGAACTTTCAGGCATGTGCGAACGAAGACATGGTGAGACCCGTGGGCGTTACCAGTTTCCGCACCACGCATCGATCTGCTACCGTGAACCCAGCTGCGGAACCTTGAACCAACTAGAATGTAGTCGATCTGATTCGCGGTATGATCATCGTTTGAATACCAAGTCAGCAGATGTTTGTGACAGTGCTGGAAGCACGCGTTTGTGACAAACAGTCGGTTCTGATAAGCGAAATTCAGCAGTCTCTCACCATTTTCGCATCGAGAGTCAAGCCCGAACCGACCTATGAGATAACTGTTTGACAAGTCCCCGATTTCCGTCCTACCACTCAAATCCCCCGTAATAATCAACAGATCACGGTGAGGTAGCCTATATACTAACTCCTGCAGCTGCGAGTAGAAAGCCTCTTTATCGCGCTGTTCGGCAACTGTTGTTGTTGCGTACACGGAGACGACAGATATGACGGTAAAGTGACCCTTCAGTCACGTGTAAGCCATTCGGTCATTGACTGGTTCCCATGCAAGTAGTGCACGGTTTTCTTGTTCCGAGAGGGCAATAGTCACACCGTGTCTACCAGACGAGTCACGTTTTGCCGCTGTGGTACAGGGTGAAGTGGAAGTCGACTCGCGGGATCCCTATTCCTCTTGAACCCGAGTCGGCGTTTCGGACTTCAGACGGGCAGCAGCCATCCACGTGGTACTGATGAATACTGCGCGTCGTGAGACTTTGGATTACTGGGCCCAGAAATGTTCGCAAATCCCAGCATCACCTATCAAGAGTCTGTTCCCGCTTGAGTAGTACAGATTGCATACTATTCGCCAACACCACTGGTGAGGGTTGCGAAACGCGTCGGTTCCCACGGGCGCCGTAGCTTTGATAAAAGTATTATCATCGTAAATTTTTAATGAGGTTTCTTGTAGATTTTGAATACAGGCGGGTCGCCAACAGGTCGAGGTTGTCTCTTCAAGCGCTTTGGCTCAAGAACCTAACCACAGGGTAGCGGTGGCAAGCAAAATTATTTAATGTCGGTTCACGGTCGCCATGTCAGTGCCGTCGTAGAGATTTGCGGCATGTTATAAAGCAGTCAGCGTTCCATACCAGGGCAGTGCTCTGGTAACACTGTCGCTGTTGCTCCGCGACTGCTTTTTCGTTGGACCCGATAATCTGCTTATTTCGCAGCTAACCTTAATTGAAGGCCATTCCACTATCCTCCACCAGTGGACGCGTTGGTTTGCCAGCAGCTAGGCTAACGTGTAACCCGTCTTCCCGAGGTAACCCATCTTCACCGGTTTATTCATCTAGTGTTTATGCATCTACTTTTTTTACTTGGCTTGGTGGAGTAAGCTAGAGAGGCAAACAATGAGGTGGTTATCCTGACCAGAAGAAGACTGGGTAAAGTCGGGTTTATTTAGTGAAGAGGACTCCAGAGAAGCTTTTTGTCAGCTTTGGCAAACAAACGCGATTTGAGAATCATTAAACCTGTAACGCTGCAAACCCATCAAAGCGATGAAAAAAGGGCAAATTTAAATACTATATGCCATAGTGTAAGTACCCATGCGTTGTGCAAACTGATGGTGGGAGACGATATAAGAATGCAAATAAGGTGCGATTAGTGAAACTGGCAAGCGTCATAAGGAAAATGTAAAACCTGAGACCCACGGAAACTGAAGTTATTATTTGAATGTACGAAACAGATCAGAAACAAGGCGGACATCTTCTGAGCAGTCACGGCGTATGTACGAAACAGATCAGAAACAAGGCGAACATCTTCTGAGCAGTTACGGCATACGAAGTGCACACTGCACTTGAGGGGTTGGTGGATTACTGACCTCTCATATACACACATTCTCATCTGTGAATAAGTAGGGTGGGGAGGCAGCTGCTTGGCAACAACTTTACTGCAATGACATTTATAATACCTTGCAAAAATCAATATCATTCAATTTACTACTTCAACTCTGATTAAAAAAGCCCTACAGTTTTTTATGATATGCACCTCTATAAGACAAACCCAAAAGTACGTACTTGTTTGGCAGCTATCCAAGGAGTGTACAGAATACCAGGGAGTCGACCGCAGCTAACACGTCAGCGCATGGGCATATTAGATACCTCCGTCAGTCAGGGTTTATCCTAGCCCTTCATGTTGATTAACCCCCAGTCAACAAAGCAGACTCTTGGATCATCTCTCTATGACTGTTGACTTGCCTTCCCGCGTACTGTGATAGTTACTTCACGCATCCTCCACAAAATAACGCAGCATATCTTCCACAGCGCTCCGAGCGCACTCGCCGATTTTATCTCCACATAAGGCCACGATTCTACAGTAACGTTAGGAAGATTGAAGCCTGATGACAAAAACAGCTTAGTTTCCTCATTTATGAAGGGAAATTTTCGCAGAAGTAAATACAGCCACTGGTTTACTACGCACTGATTTCTATAATTGACTGAATCGTATTAATAAGCTGCGCATTTCCAAGTGAAACTGTGAGTCTTAGGAAGTAGTTAAAAAGCAGAGGCGATCGCTGGAACAAAAACTCATTCGCCTGACGCTTCGGATTCGTGCTCAAACCCATCATCAGAGACAGCATCGGATATTGCGGTTCTGCAGATGCGGACGCGAGAAAAATTGGGAAGCTTATTCACGCAAGTGTAAATAGTGCCTATGTTATCAAAAGGGCGATACTTTTAGCTGCCTAACAGACAACGAGAACCCACCCCCACCGACTCTTGCAGTGGCATCAACCAGGTCGTCAAGCCCCACCTTGAGTACTTTCAGGCTTGCTTTTAGTAGAAAGGTGACAAAAAGACTAGTCTGCGTAACCCTGATAATCGCGTATAACGGTGCGCTGATTTGGCCACCAGTTTAAGCAGAGCTTGATGTTTGTGACAGGTAGACGAAAGTCACAAACAACGCGACATTCAGACATAAGCCGTAGCCAGGCTTGGAGGCATGGCACAGTTAGAAGAACGGCTCATCAAAGTTACACTACTCCTTCAGACCTACTGTTCACTCTCTCGATATGTTAGTAAAATAAACATTGATGACTGGATTTCCATCGTAGTGGCACGCTCGCCGATGGCGTTACGAGATACACTCGTCCCGCTGTGCCTTATGGCCACTCTCGAGGCCCGCCAGCAGTCAGTATATTATAGACAGAAACACGTAACCCACAAAGACCAGGAAAAGTGGAGTTGCTATTTCTGGATTAGAAGCCATCAGCAGCCGGCTATTTCCAACCCCAGGTGTTAAAACACCGGAGGTTGTCCAATTTAAGCAGAAACAGGTTATGACTGAATAACCCGTTCAAAGGCAAGCATGCATTGGTCGAACAAAACAAAGTACTGCTTCTAGGTCAGGGGAGGGAAGTAAGTTAACAAATGAACAAAAATATAAGAAAGTATCGGTTTAAAAAAAGCGTTTAAAAGTAAGAAAAACAGAAGACGCGGCAAGTCATGGTGTGCATGCTGTGAGATTGTATGATGTGAGGAAGATAAATGCGTTTCCAGGCGAAAGAGTGGTGATTGAGTGCGTAGCTGTTTTTTCGTGCTGATTTTTTATGCGCTGAACATGCTGACGAAATCCTCCGGTGAGAGAGGTCGTACCTTAGAAGGCTGACTTTCCCTCAGGCAGGTATGACCCAAGAGCTGAAATGTGGAAAGATATGAAATAATAGTTGCCTGGACGCGAAAGCGTAGGTCTTGATTGCTTAAGCCAAACTCATAGGTCTCGCATATTATTAACAGCAGTATTAGTAGTATTAACAATTGTCAAAGACAGGTAAATTCTTTTAAAATATACTCATTAATAGTTCTAATGCTTAACCCGGTTTTTAACCTGTTTGTGCTGATTTTGGTGCATATAACTCTGTTTATAACCCCTGATAAGAAATATCGGAGATCGATACATAAGGCCTAATGCATGTCCTGATTGGCAGGCCTCCGACGAGGATCGGATGCAGGCAGCGATAGCAACAAGCACTGTGGGCGGGAGACCGGACACAAGAGCCTTTTACTGGTCAGAAGTGCCATCTTCAGAGCGATAGTACGTGATAAGGATTTGAGTGAAGTGTGAACTGCTTCAAGCGTTTTCCAATGCCCCTAAAAGTTCAGGTGCATGTCAGAAGTAGGAGACGGAGGAAGTACCAGTCGATAGACTTAGCAATTGCCCCACACAAGAACAGAGTGTGCACCAACAGACGGAGAGAGTCGGTTGCCCTGAGGCCTTATGCCAAAGTCTAGGATAAAATCTTCATTACAGATGTACAAGGACAAGCCCATAATTATCCGTAGTACGAGCAAAATTCGTAAAAGCATTATACACGGACGAGGTTTTAACCCACTACGCAGAATGCATAACGGTACTGCAGTAGATTCTCTGTTTGGGGTAGATAGTTTTTGTAACTCTAATATTGGCACTTCACAGGAATTAAATGCAGTTTATGACCATGTTATCATTACCTGAAATCGATCCAAATTTCCAAAGGGACAGGCAAACAGCGCTTCCCTCGCCCGACATGAAGTAGCGCACAACGAAGGTAGAGGATGTCTATTAAATTCTACCACCGATAACAATAAATTTTTACAATTTTGTCATAAAATGGAAGCAACTTATAATATGCAAATCAATCACGATCAAACACACGAATACGCTCAGGATATAGATGTAAAACTATCGCCGTCAAGCCTAATATTTTGGCTGTTTAATTTCCACCACTACTTTAGACCGTTTCCAGTAGTCATAGTGGAATGTCTGTTTTCAAACTGCATGCCTGCAAATAATAATAATAATAATATAGAAGGCGGTAAACTAACCATCCAAAATAGGCAAGAGCAAGCCTCACAAAGACCTAAACTGGCTGAGTGGACTTGCTGCTCGCCATAGATCCGCAGCAGGCGCATGTAGGCTCGCCGCCAATTGCACTCTTTTATGGTCACCGGTTTATCTGCACGCCAACTTGCACGCCCGTAGCGTACTGACATAATCTGATTGGGAGTGAAGTTCATGATGGCTAGGTGTTTCCAAAGAAGATCATCATTAATGACTAGAGCAAGTGAAGGAGAGGCCCGTGCTGCAGACTCCAAATCAACGGGAGATTGGACGTTTGAAAGGATACGTGATAAACATTCAAGAGGCAATGTTTCAAGGGTGGTGGGGACGACGGCGGAAATTGCATCTTCTGGCTCATCTTTGGCAGATATTGACGTTGATACAGGTTGCGAATGAAATTGAGAATTTAGCTGCCTTTTAAGCGCTACGTTCGTCGAAGTCTACAAAGATAGGAGATTGAAAATTGCATAATGATGTCAGCCCGAGATTTGGGTGGCCCTGGGTAGTAAACTAAATGACACAGGAAAAGTAAGATCTATATCAGTTAACGTTATTCAAAGGGATAGTGTAAATGTACGCTTGCATTGGTTAAAAAACTCTGACGGCTCCATAGTGCGTTGACAGCAAGTACGCCAGAAGCAAAGTGATTAGGCCCCAGGGTTGGAAAGAAAACGAGACTAAAACGAAGCACACAAAGCGCGTAAGGACCAAACTTGCTTCCACTGGAAAAAAAACAAATAATGTTCGTCACTATTAAACCATTCAAGTAACTTGGTGATAAAGAACCTAAATGATGCGTATTGTGGAAATTTTTCCGACGTTTTTGAGAAGTATGAGTATGGGCGGGTCACCCACAGCCACTCGGATGATTTGTTCAAGGTTTTCTTGCCTAGAAATTTGACCAAAGAACCTAACCAGAAGGCAGTGGTGGCAAGTAAACTTATTTAATGGCGATTCTCGGTCTCGTCAGCGGGATTTGCGGCGTTTTATGAGACTTTCGGCGTGGCAGACCTCAGCCCTCTGCACCCTGGTACCACTGTCGTTGCTAATACGAAAAGTTGGTGTTAACACCTCTACCCTGAGCGACTCTTTTCTCGACTTGAATGGTAGTTTAATTGCTGAAAACTCGGCCAAGGTCGATATTTGGCATGAGCATTCCGACTACCTCAACTTCGCTGACCGATTCAGCCCGTCATTGCTCTTCTATACAGGGCCATGCGACCACCTTTCTGGAAGGGAAGTCATAATGCCATTAAAAGGCATTGCAGCAACAAGGCACCCGGAAAGAACGGTATGCCCACTGAAAGCTACAAGTCTTGTGTTTCCATTCTGGCACTCTGACTTCGTGAGATGATTGTACAAGCGTGGAGATGAGGTCGTTCTAGATCACTGAGAGTCAGACATACTTGAATTTTTCCTCGGGAAAGGAGATAAGACGAGATGCAAGAACTACAATGGCATAAGCCTTATCAAAGTTGCTGTGAAGATATTTGCTATGGTCCTTCTCATGCAATTCCAGGTCATGCGTGACTTTAGGACGAAGCCGATCTAATCTGGATTCCGTGGTGGTCGTAGATGTGCGAACCAGATATTCAAACTAACGCGCATTCTTTAATTCCGCCATAGCCACCCATAATCGAAGGCACGCAACGTTCGACTCCGTCCATCACCAGAGTGTACCGGCCAAAAATCCCCATGATCAGGGTTTTTACCGCTCCACCACTGCACGAGTCCTGGTCCATAACAATCTCTCCCAACCGTTTGGTATTCAGCTTGGAGTTCGACAAGGTTGAATCCTGGCAGCCATTCTGTATAACTACGCTATTTACTGGATTCTCGGGAAGGCCCTATAAGATGACGGTGTTGAGTTTGAACCTAGACGCCGGCTGACTGAGTTCACCTAGGCTGAAGATAGGGCCTTGATAGCTTCGAGCTTTGATGAGCTGAAGCCTAGGATGCCACGAGTAAATGAGGTCGCTAAATCGGTCGGTTTATCAATATACGCTGGGAAGGCCGGTGTTTCCAATATGCATCCCAAAGCAGGAGAAGGCAGCTCTCAAGATAAATGGCTGTCAACTAGAAGAAGTATACAGTTAACAATACCGCGAGTAGAGGCTGCTGCCGAATGGATAGAGTAACGACAACGGTGTCTCCCGAAACGCTGCTGCTCGCCGGATTTTCGAAAGCCTTAAAATGTGCCCATGAATCATGCGCGATATCTCCGATGCCATGAAGATTCGCGTGTACCATGCATTCGTTCAACTTGCCCTTCTCTATAGTCGTAAATTCTGGGCTGTACGCGTGGAGGATGAGTGAAACCGGTAGGTATTTGACCACCGCTGCTTGAGGACTATCCTTCGAGTTAAGTACACCGACTTCGTCTCAAAATGAGACTGCCAGCACTCGTTGTGATAGAAATCACAAGGATCTGCCACGGTCATCCAAGAAAGAGGACTGATTGGGTTTGGGCATGTTCTTCGTCGTCCATTTCGCGAGCTCCGTTTGGTTGCCCTCGATCCGGTGTAGGTGCCCACTTGAAAGCGTCAAAGAGGGGATCAATTCAAAACCTGGCTCGACACAGGTTCGCCAAGACAGGAAAATGTTTTTGTATCTTCGGCATTAAATCTACGCCGTTGGCTAGAAGAATGGGTTGAACTGCCAAGGTCTGCTGCCGCAGCTGGTCACGTGTGGAGAGGTACAGTCATAAAATTATAGAGACCGACTAGATCTGGCATTATCGCAGCCGTACCATGTACAAGTAAGTACTGTAGAAAAATCTTAGGAGGGTAAATATACAGGCTTATGGAAGGGGAAAAGCCCTTAAGCCGCACTCTTTATGTGCAAAGTATCAAACGACAAACAATTTAAAGAACACTCATATTTTTTTTCGGTAATGTTCTTCTGTCAATAATTTAAGTTTCGCGTTGACGAGAAAGAGTTAAAATGAACCTGCTGGTAGAAATTTGAAGGTTATAAATTATTTTCTATACTATTAACAATATGCGACTGCTCTTCAATGTCGGAGTACTACGACTGAGGTTTTAAGCAAAACATTGTATTTAACGTGAACTTTTGTCTGTGTCTGGCGAATAGTTAAATAAGTTTTCGTTGAAACGAATCAACTCGAGAAATTTCATACGAGCGGTGATTCGTTTCGGTGCTATTGATTTGGAAATATGATAGGGGAATAATTAAATACGTTTTCGTTGAAACAAATCAACTCGAGAGATTTCATACGAGCGGTGATTCGTTTCGGTGCTAGTAATTTGCTAGGCCATCGATAATCTGTCCGCAGACATGCTCTACTTCAGCCGCTGGCATTCAGCTCCCACAATCAATCTCGCTGGCAGGAAAATAGGAAGGTCATGATGTCCTTTTCGACGAAAGGTGCATTCAACACATGCAATTGATATTTATACAATACGGTCTGTGTCTGTGCACGTGTCCGTCACGGCACTACACCTGCTTGCCGTGCCAGACAATGAGGGTGAGATGTGTGCACAATATCTTCCAATCGTGAACAGTTTGAAATGACGCAGCCAGCCATTTAAACTAGTAAACAAATATCATATACTAACAAGAAAATGTGACACGTTTTCTAGCTATCTGAAAGAGCAGGCATTTGCGGTGTGAACATTGCCCTATCTTCTGGAATATAAAAAAACCTTCAAAATGAAGGCAAAGCCTCAGATAATCCGAAATTTAACGGGTAGGTAGGGCTCTCGTAGGCTGACAAAAATTAGGGACGTAAGGCCGTATGGATTCCAGTACTTTAAATTAAAATGAAAAATATCCCTGGTGGCAGTCGATACCGAGCAAGTTATCTCATATCGTAAAATGTAGATAAAAAGCTAACGATAAATCATTGGTCAGCCTAACTACGTCATCCTGTTGAGCAATTATTGTCGTTCATTCGTAGCGTTGTGGCTTAGTGCAAGCGTCAAATGCGTCAGTTTAAGCTGACGATGGCGTGCGCACATGTGGCAGCTTTATAATAATGTTTTATTATAAAGCTGCCATATATGCACGAACCTGTACTCTACAGCAAATTTGTTCCAACAGAAATCAGAATGGACATGCATACATCGCAACATTTTATGAAACCGGCAAGCAGGTTTGTAAGCGCCACATGTTAGAGAATGTGTAGCTGACTTAGTTATATAACGGCATACCACTCTCGGACCTTAGCGGAGGCTAAGGGGACATCCCGTTGCTTTTCAACACGATTGAGTAGTTACTAAAAACGCGGGTAGAGAAAGAGGGAGCTGTGTTGAGACGGTACCGTCTCACAAATCGACGAAAGAGGTCGCGCTAGAGCGTCTTGTGGCAGAATTTTGCATACGCTCACTGAATATCTGTAGGATGGTCGTGCCTCAGTTTCAAAAGGATTCGAGGACGCTTTTGGAGGATTTGTACTGTTTGTAGGTCGCGTCGACGAGTACTGGGGAGTACGTGCACGCAGTACTGCAGAATCAACTACAGGGACAGGTAAGAAAAATCACATTTGGCGAACGAATAGATAATTAATCTGGCCATTGACGGTCACCCTGTCAACGGCACCTCAACAACCAAGATTTGGCCCTCGAAGAGAGGACTGTGCAGCCATTGGTTGAGGAAAATTATGCTAAAATCATGAATGCTGTGAGCGAACGGTTAACACGTGCGAAGCGAAACGAGCATCTTATTTGGAGCTGAGGAAAGGTCAATCACATGTCTTAGGGTGTACTATATAAAAAGGATACCTTCTGAATGTCAAAGTTTTCCAGTGTTGAACTCATCAGTTTTAGAGCCTCCCAGTGATTGTTCCATAGCTGTGAGCTTCCAATGTGCTCGTAATTGTGCTGCTCTAGGCTGGCCTTCAGAGTCTCCAAAAGCTCACGAAAGATAGACATTTGATTAAAGCTCCCTAAAACTACAAGGTTGAAGAAACTGGAAAGCTTTCTCACCATGATTCATTATAACTTTAAGAAGTTCAATTAAATATATCTGCGAGCGGCCTGATAGTGTATGAAGCCGATGCATCAAGAGATACTTTACCAGCTGTGAACGTGTGAGTTATTATCAAATAAACTACTTTGCAAACATAATTAAAACGACGAATATCATGAACGGCTGACTTCATATCCAGCCTGATCAGCGCATCCGTAATTGTGCTCGTGATGGTGACTTCACGCGTAACGTTCATATTCAAATAGATATGCGGTTGGTAAAATACCACATTTTCAAGGAGTGATTTAAACTCGTCGACGCTTAATTTTTCATTAGTGAGCGATTGGCGATATATTCTACGGATATTACGTATACGTAATAATATATTATTATTCAGACCTTTTGAGAGCAACAGCATTCATATTTGCGAACACCTTCTCCCGCCAAAATTTTTGCATTCTCCCAAGTGTTTCCATTCTCTATTGACTTTATCCATTTTTCGCCCGGACAACGCCAGTCCCGGCTTAGATAAGGCATAAATTCAGACCAGCTGACCAGCGTTAAACGGTATAGCCTAACCACCAAAATCCGTTGCAGCCTCCATCGACTCAAACATAAATAACCAGTGTCAGGAAAGAATAAGATCCAGATTGAAATTTAAAAAATCAATATCAATAAAGACATTGAAGCATGTTTTTGATCTAAAATCTTAAATCTTTCATCTTCCTGTTATGATCTTGTCTACTTACCAATATCAATAACAGTGTGTAGCACAGTTACTAAATGTTGTGTAGCTCCTTAAGTGCTTACAAGACCTCCGTGCCTGGAAGCATTTATTGCGACTCCAAACCAGCTGAAATTTGAATAGTGCAGTTTCTAAGGCAGTCGATCACAGCCACCCACACACTCCCCAACACGCAAACATCGGCTGCACAAAGAATGCCTGATAAATTAAACCACAAACTATTGCAATGGGCAACAGACAAACTTCTCTGTCAGAATGTTACCTTTGGAACACAGATAGGAGAAGGACAACAGTCAAACTGTCTTGACCTGATTTTTACATGAGATGAGGACAATGTGCTAGAAATACAGGCTCGACCGCCAATAGGGTTAAGTGATAACATTATGGAGAAGATAATCAAAACAGAACTGATGAGGGATATTGAAGAGAAAAAATTGCTAAGTTCATATCAACATGGGTTTTGAAGTGGTCGATCCTGCCTCACAAACCTGCTCACATCCATGGAAAGTTGGAAAAAAATCATTAGAAATGGGTTTGTCAGTCGATGCGGTCTACATTGACTTTAGCAAAGCCTTTGACAGGGTTCCACACAAACGTCTGATCTTTAAGCTTCGTCAAATGGGTGTGACTGGCAACCTACTTAAATGGTTGGCCGACTTTCGCACAGACAGGCGCCAGCGTGTTTGCATTGGAGACGCCAAGTCTCACTTGGAAACCGTTCATAGTGGAGTTCCGCAGGGCAGCGTTCTGGGTCATATTTTGTTTCTGATATACGAAAACGACTGCCTGGATTGTCTGACATGCGAAAAGGTAATGTTCGCTGACGATCTTAAGTTATGGAACTCGATTGAAAAACCGGAGGATGCGCGGAAATTACAACAAAACTTAGATCGCTTGCAAACATGGTGTGATGAGTGGCTGCTGAACCTTAATCTTAACAAATGCCAAATAATCCGACTGCGGTCTAGTTCCAGAAGGATGATTAGGTTTTAATACCAGTAATTCATCAGTGTTCACCAACTCCAGGAGGTAAATATTCTAAATGACTTGGGTATATGGATAACACCAACTCTCAAACCATCGTCGCACTGTGCGAATATCGCAAAGAAAGCTGTGTACCTTAGGCGCAATCAGGAGGTCATTCGTAAATTTTGACGGAGAGCTTTTTGGACGCGTGTTTGGAACATTTATCCGGCCGATGTTGGAATATTGCGTTCAGGCGTGGCGCCCTTGGACGAAACATGACTACGCTATGCTGGAGAAAGTTCAATGGAGGGCAAAGAAACTAGTCAGCGGATTGGAATGCCTACCCTATGAGGGCCGCCTATAAAGACTTAAAATTTTTCCTCTCTCTTACAGGCAATACAGAGGGGATATGATCTTAGTCTTCAAACTGGTCAGAGGAGTTGATTGTGCTCTTTAGATGGCCAACTTTTTTGAATTGGCAAACATGACAAGTCTCTGAGGTCACCAATACAAACTGAAAAGAAAACATGCCAAACTTGAAGTGCAGGCCAACTTCTTTTCCCAACGGGTGATTGAAGAATGGAACAAACTGCCAGCTTCGGTTGTTCAGGCTGAAAGCGCTGAACTGTTTAAAAAAAGACTTGATGCATTTTTAATTGATGGACATATATTTAGTCGACAGCAATGATCGATATACTAAAACGGCTATCGCCATGTAACATTTGCTTGTTTTGCTAGCGTTTATCTGTAAATAGGGTTTTCAAAGGCTCTGCCTATCTCCCTTGTATATACTGAATTATATCGCTGTGCTTCGATTACTCGCTATTTTCCAAACGAAATTTACCCGATACTTGGGAAAGAAACATTTAGAAGGGGGACTACTCACTTATGAGAAGACAAATGTCAGAGATATCCTGGGAAACAGAACCACCTGCTGGAAATAATAAAGATAGGGCGACATTGTGCTCGTTATTGAAAAGGATTGTTTACCTCAACTATCCTCTCAGGAGAAAGACAATCACAAACCGCCCAAAGTGGATAAACGCAAACATGCAGTCCTCTTTCAAAAAAGAAATCGCTTCTGGAAGCGTTACAGACAAACCGGCTCCGATGCTCACTGACGGGAATATAAGCAGCAACGCAACGTTAATAAATGTGAAGCTTCTAAGCTGCGGAGGAAGTTCAAACTAAACATACTGCATAAATCGTTGGAACACCGCAAATGCTATGTGGCTACATGTGGGGTACACAGAGAATTCAGGAAATGATTCCTGCCCTTAGGTCTGCAGACGGAAAACTGGAGACCGATGATCAGGTTAAAGCATCTCTTCTTTCGAAATTCTTTCAAACCGTCTTCACCCGGGAGCCTAATAATTTTGCTCTATTCCACCAGTTTGTCAACCGATGTACACCCCTCATTTTCCTTCCTCATCCTCCTCATCCACAACAGAGGACCTAGACCTAGACTTTTCACCGACCATAGTTAGAACCAAATTACTTCGTATAAATCCTGCCGAGTCGCCTGGGCCGGATAGAATGCCTGCATTAGCACTTAGAGAACTTGCTGATGAACTGTGTTTACCATTGTCCATTATATTACAAAAGTCCTTTGAAGAAAGCAAACTTCCGGAAGAATGGAAGTGTGCATTCATCGCCCCGATCAATAAAGAAGGTTCACGACCGGACTGTGAAAATTACCGCCCTGTCAGTTTAAATTGCATAGCTTGAAAAATAATTGAGCGCATTATCAAGAGGCGCTTAATGCGCTATCTGGAAACACCCAAATGCTTTGTGATGTCCAACATGGCTTCCGCCCAGGACGTTCCTGTCTCACGAGTGCCCTTCAGTGGCACGATAAATAGACAAAGGCAGCAGATAAGGGTCATCCAGTAGATGTTGTATTTTTGACTTCAAGAAGGTCTTTGATAGTGTAACACCCGGGTTTCTTTTACCGAAGATTTGAAACGTCGGAATTCCAGGATAACTTTTCAACTGGAACAAGAATTTCTTGTCTTTCAGAGTACAGAGAGTTGTTGTTTGGAAACTAGCTCTGAATGGGCAGAAGAAGAAAGTGGTGTTCCAAAGGGTTGTGTTTTTGGCCCCCTCATCTTCCTAATCTATATGTTTATGTATTTTTTGAAGGGTTACAGGCATTTCCCTTGACGACCCTATTAATATAAAACTATCATTCCATGTGTAAAAAATGGTGTACATTTAAAAATTTTCAAGGTCCACTCATTTCTCGTTTTGTTCCTCGTAAGAAAATAATTAATGTCAAGGATGAAGTCTACCTCCCTTTACCTTTCCGCCGTAGATTGCGTAGACTCTCGCGTCGTTTTCATCGACTTAAATGACACTTCCGTCCTGCCATTGATCCAGCAAATCTTCGAACAGGCTAAGAGGCTCTCCGAAGAAAACCGACTAGCTGAAGAGGTTAACTTTGCCGAAAACCCTTCGTACAATGTTGCAAAACTCTTTTCGCGGACTGTAAAATCGCAGAGAAAAACTCAGTACCCTGTACTTCGAGATGCTTTTTGGAAACCCTATAGCTGACGCTAAGTTGACGGCTGATAGCTTCAATGCTTTCTTGTCTAGAACTTTCAGTGAACATTCGGTCGCCCCCTTTCCAAACGTCCGGGTTTGGACCGGTAACGTCCTCGAAAAACATAACTTTTACCCTCTGGGACGTAACCGTAGCCATTCGGCGTTCTCGCCAATCTTACAGTCCTGGACCAGATGGCGTCCCGGTCAGCGTTCTAAAGGCGGATGCAAATGATATATTTCCGTCACTTCTGTATAAGATATTCAATCTTGCTCTTGAAAGTGAAACCTTCCCTATTTTATGGAAGGAATCGCACATTTTGCCTATACCCAAAGACGGCAGAACTACATCATTTGACGACTTTAGGCCAATAAATACACCGCCAGCAGCCTCGAAGATATTAGAGACCTTGATTAAAGACAAGTTGATGCGTCACCTAACAGAGAATAACCTACTTAATGCGGCTCAGCATGGGTTTCTCGAAAAACGATCTTGTGACACCTGCCAGCTCTCTTACTTTGATCATGTGCTACAATCTAGAGATAGTGGTTTTGCAATTTACACCGTTTATTTCGACTTCACGAAGGCTTTTGATCGTGTTGACCACGATCTCCTCCTGCTGAAACTTACCTCCTTCGGCCTAGGTAACAAGCTTCTGAACTTAATATCCTCCTATTTGAATGATCGCGCACAACGGGTAAAAATTTCCGATGTTATCTCCAACCCCACGCACGTGAGGAGTGGCGTTATTCAGGGTAGTGTACTCGGCCCGCTTCTATTTTGCCTTTTTGTGAACGATGTTCCTGATTGTTTTCAGTATGGTAGGCCGTTTATGTACGCTGATGATTTAAAAGTTGCCTATCGTTATAAACCGGTCGATCGCCACATTGTGCTTGAGCTCTTAAAAAAGGATCTTCAAGCCTTCGCTCAGTGGTGTCGCACATGGCGCCTTTCGCTCTCTTGGCACAAATGCTCCGTTATGGTTAGTTGTGACAACCATCAGCCTCATCTAAGCATAGACGGTCATGACTTAAATGTGCCCGGGTTTATAACGGATCTGGGCATATCATATTCTAGTAGTCTTAATCTGTCAGAGCACTGCGCCCTGATTGTCTCTAAAGCACGCCAAACCACCGGGTTTATTCTCAGAAATTTTAAAACCCTCAATATTAGGACCAGCCTTTATAAAATGTATGTCAGACCTAGTCTGGAATACTGCTCGTTTCTATTTAGCCTTCTGCACGCGAGTGAACGGAGGAAGATAGAATCAGTCCAGCACTTCTTTACTAAAAAGAGTTATTACTTCCAGAGCACAGAAACCTGTCCTACCAACAACGCTGTGAGCTTACAAGCCTCGACCCGTTGTGGCTTCGTAGATTACAGAAGGGACTATTTTTACTGTTCAAGCTTTTAAACGGTTTTACCTTTAACCCCCTTACATCCCTGAGGCAGCTCGATCACTGTCGGCGCACCAATCATAGAGATGTATTCTTATTTCTTCCTTTGGCACGCACCGTTAAATACCGTCAGTTTTTTCGGTAAACGCTATAGCAATCTGGAATAAACTACCCAGAAGTATTAAAATTCAGCAAAACTATCCTTTGTTTACGAGAGCTGTCACCAGTTTTCTACATTCAGGACACCTTCCGCGAATTTTGGGTGCTGATTCTCTGGAAGCTCTTTTCCGTTCTGATGGCGTCCACGGACTCTGAATCCTATGCCGGACTTCATGCTGAAGGCAATGTTGCTGGCTCTGCAGTCCGTAATCGGGTTATTCCTCAGTCTACAGCTAGCAGCCGCTCGCCGGCATACCTGCTGCTAGTACAGAAGACCAGATCCACAACACCGAAAGGAGAAGTACTACACCGTGCACCTGTGTCAACACTTCCCTGTCCTAAACTTTTAATCTGTTCAACAAGCTGCAGTTTTTCTCCTGAAAATACCCTTAAAGAACGATCGGGAGTTTTTTTCACTGTCAGCTGGACCCCCTACTGTATATATCCCTTTTGACCTTGCCTGTAAACTGGCAATAAATAAATAAATAAATAAATAACATACCTTCAAATGCGTGTTCACATCTATAGGTGTAACATTGTGGATCAAAAAATTAAAAACCGAAAGATTTTAAAAGGCTGGTTTTAAGTAATCATGTTGCGAGAGTCGTCTTTTGCAAATATTGTGTCATCAAGCCTTCTTTTAAAATCAGTAATGCTGTCAGAGGTAACCATCTCACTTGGTAACGAGTTCCAATCTCGTACCACTCGTTGGCTGAAAAAAAACTTTCTGAGATTCAATCACGTGCATTCGCTATTGACCTTGTAAGGATGACCACGCAGATGAGTTGTGCAGGTAAACTCGAAGAAATCCTCCGATCTTAGGGAGGAATCATGGCTCCGAGTAATCGGAATGTCCAGAGCAGGCTACACCGTAAGTGTCTGTAGGAAAGAGGAAATAAGTCAAGCTTTTTCAATCTGTCTTGGTACGGTAAAGTCTTAAAACCGTCAACCATCTTCGGTGCTCTCCGTTGCACCTGTTCGAGGAGGTCAACATCTTTCTTCATTTACGGTATACAGGCTGGTATTCCGTAATCTAAGTACGGTCTCACGAAGATGCCATATACTTTTCCGAAGAGATCAGGTGGGAATATTTTAAACGCACATCTGATCCAATGCAATGTGGAAAGAAAATTAGAAACCGAAAAATTTTAAAAGGCTGGTTTTAAGTAAGCATGTTGCGAGAGTCGTCTTTTGTCGAATATTATGTCATCAAGCCTTCTTTTAAAATCAGAAATGCTGTCAGAGGTAACGGTCTCACTTGGTAACGAGTTCCAAACTCGTACCGCTAGTTGGGTGAAAAAAACCCTTCTGAGGTTCAATCGCGTGCGTTTGATACTGACCTGCTAAGGATGACCACGCAGATGAGTTGTGCAGGCAAACTCGAAGAAATCCTCCGATCTCAGGGAGGAATTATGGCTTCGGATAATCCGGAATGTCCAGAGCAGGCTACACCGTAAGTGCCTGTAGGAAAGAGGAAATAAGTCAAACTTTTTCAATCTGTCTTGGTACGGTAAAGTCTTAAAACCGTCAACCATCTTCGTTGCTCTCCGTTGCAGCTGTTCTAGGAAGTCAACATCTTTATCCACGGTATCCAAACTGGTATTCCGTAATCTAAGTACGGTCTCACGAAGATGCCATAGACTTGTTCGAAGAAATCAGGGGGAATATTTTAAACGCATGGCTGATCCAATGTAGTGTACATGTTGCCTTCTGTACTGCTTTCTTAAGTGCTCTGAGGGCATCAAATTTGCAGTTGTCCACATGCATAGATCTTTGTGTGTTTCTACCTCTTTAAAATTGTATATTGTATATTTTGAAGGGTTACAGGCATTGCCCTTGATGACCCTATTAATGTTAAGTTATCATTGCATGTGTACAGTCAATATAAAATGTTGTACATTTTAAAATGTTTGAGTCAAAGCATAAGATAACTTCAAATGCGTTTTCACAGCCATAGGCGAAACATTGTGGAAGAAAAGTATAGCCCGAAAGATTTTTAAAAGGCTGGTTTTAAGAAATCATGCTGTGACAGTCGTCTTTTTGTCAAATACAATGCAATCAAGCCTTCTTTTAAAATCAATAATGCTTTCAGAGTTAACCATCTCGCTTGGTAACGAGTTCCAAGCTCGAACCACTCGCTGGCTGAAACAAAACTTTCTGAGGTTCAATCGCGTGCGTTCGCTATTAACCTTGTAAGGATGACCACGCAGATGAGTTGTGCAGGCAAAGTCGAAGAAATCCTCCGATCTCAGGGTGGAATCATGGCCCCGGATAATCCGGAATGTCCAGAGCAGGCTACACCGTAAGTGCCTGTAGGAAAGAGGAAATAAGTCAAGCTTTTTCAATCTGTCTTGGTACGGTAAAGTCTTAAGACCGTCAACCATCTTCGTTGCTCTCCGTTGCACCTGTTCGAGGAGGTCAACATCTTTCTTCATCCACGGTATCCAAGCTGGTTATGCGGTTATGGGTAAGCTATAATTGGTGGTTAGTGACCTACAAGACTCATAAATACCTATCTTCTGGCTATGCACAAGGGCTCTCAATTTAATGATTTATATATCCATTATCTAAAAGCAGCTTTTTTTCTATTGTTAAAACTATTTTTAAAAAATTATGATAACTTTACATTGTAAAATGTTTTTGGATAGCGTCTTTATTTTTATCTATAATTTTATGATTAGTAAACAATTTGCTTTAAAACTAACTTGCAAAACTTATTATTTTTTATCTCTGTCTGTTAGTAGTATGTTTTTTTCCGTTCTTAACATCATTTATGCTCTATGTTATTCGAATGCGCAATGAGCCGCACGTCTAGGTTTTGATATAGCTTTATGAAACGAATGGTACTAGCTGTTTCATACAGCTAGATCAAACATAATCAACACTATGATATATAATACAAATATGAAGACTGTATGACTGCATTTAAAGTTTCTTACCGTTGAACTCTACTTGCTCCTAATCTATTTTCACATTTTTAGCAATCAGTCAACTAAGTCTAATTATTCGGCAGACCCCACACCGGAATCGACTGCGCTCGCATCTGATTGGAAGTACCTATCCCTTCGAATCGACCGCAGCCGTTTCTACATCTGTCAAATGAATACCCTCGAACGTCAATAACAGACTAGTCTTGACTGTAAACATTATTTCCCTGATACATTCATCTTCATTCTGTTTTTACTTCATTTTTGCTATTTCTAAACCTTGGAAAACAGGTTTTTTTACTTAAAACAAACTCGTCATTTCAACGCTGCTATTTAAGCAAACAAACCAAAGCTCAAGTGTTTAATGAAAAGAGGAGTTTGTTTTAGGTTTTTTCCTGTGTTCTAAGGATTTGACGGCGCAAACCAGTGCCAAATCAATAAACCTATTTATGAATAAAATACTGGTATTTTAGAGATACTTTTCGACCGGTGCTCATGTGTAAGATCACACACACTTGGATACATTAAACTTAAGCAGCCACCTAGCTGACCAAGCACTTCGTTTGTCGATATTTGACTGTAACCCTTTTGCGTCATCAGCGCATTGATGATTGTCTCAATGACCTAGATTTTGAAGCTGTCATGTTCGCAGATGACATAAAAATATGGAATGAATTCAGCTGCGCTGATGACACAAAAGGGTTGCAGTCGAATATCGACAAACTAAGTGCCTGGTCAGCTAGGTGGCTGCTTAAAATTAATGTATCCAAGTGCGTGATCCTTAACATAAGCGCCGGTCGAAGGTATCTCTGAAAAACCAGAATTTTATTAATGGCACTGCAGCAAAAGAGGTAGAAACACACAAAGATCTGGGCATGTGGACAACTGCAAATGTGATGCCCTCAGAACACTGTAAGAAAGCAGTACAGAAGGCAACATGTACACTGCATTGGATCAGACGTGCGTTTCAAATATTCCCCTCTGATTTCTTCGGAAAAGTCTATGGCATCTTCGTGAGACCATACTTAGATTACGGAATACCAGTTTGGATACCGTGGATAAAGATGTTGACTTCCTAGAACAGCTGCAACGGAGAGCAACGAAGATGGTTGACGGTCTTAAGACTTTACCGTACCAAGACAGATTGAAAAAGTTTGACTTATTTCCTCTTTCCTACAGGCACTTGCGGTGTAGCCTGCTCTGGACATTCCGGATTATCCGAAGCCATGATTACTCCCTGAGATCGGAGGATTTCTTCGAGTTTGCCTGCACAACTCATCTGCGTGGTCATCCTTACAAGGTCAATAGCGAATGCACGTGATTGAATCTCAGAAAGTTTTTTTCAGCCAACGAGTGGTTCGAGCTTGGAACTCGTTACCAAGTGAGATGGTTACCTCTGACAGCATTACTGATTTTAAAAGAAGGCTTGATGACACAATATTTGCAAAAGACGACTCTCGCAACATGATTACTTAAAACCAGCCTTTTAAAATCTTTCGGTTTTTAATTTTTTGATCCACAATGTTACACCTATAGATGTGAACACGCATTTGAAGTTATGTTATGCTTTGACTTGAACATTTTTAAATGTACACCATTTTTTATATTGACGGTACACATGGAATGATAGTTTTACATTAAAAGGCTCATCAAGGGCAATGCCTGTAACGCTTCACAATATACAATATAAAAATCACCAAGCTGACATGGACCGACTCAAACTAATAAACGAGAAAAATGTTTATTTAAACAAGCCTCACGCAAACTTCGTTATTATATAACACTAAGTTATTTACGCTCATATCATCCTTACAGATGAAAACACAGAATTGTTTAGAATAGACTGCTTTTCTGGTTTTGGGCTGGCTAATACATCAGTAAGGACGGTCTTGGGATCGCATATGCCTCACTCACAAGAATCTTGTCAAAAACAATAGCATGTCCTCATGCTTCTCGTAATATGCGAGTACATGTTTATTTACTCTATTCAATTAGCCAGTAGCTGCTTATTTTCCGCATGCTATTATGTAAACCAAATTTTTGCATTTTTATGAGCCTTTTTAGCCAAACTGTAACAAATAGGGAGTTCAAAGGTGTTCACCTATCTTTCCTTAATAAACCTTACTGAACTTAAATGCTGACCAAGTTTAACTTGTTACCCCTATCCTATGGACTGCTGAGGCATAAACGGCTGGAAAAATTTTCCAAAAACGCGCCAAAAATGCTTTTCACTGAAATTTACGAAGGATCTTCTTAGCGCTCATAAGATACCCATAGCTTTCTTTAGTGTCTTTGCACAGTGCGACGATGGTTTGAGAGTGGGTGTTATCAACATACCCGATTCCTTTAGAACATTTACCTCCTCGAGTTGGTGACCGCTGATGAAGTAGTGATATTTAAACCTCATCACCCTTCTGTAACTAGACCGTAGTCAGAGAATTTCGCATTTGTTGAAATTAAGGTTCAGTTGCCACCCATCGCACTATCTTTGCAAGCGATCCAAGTGATTTTGTACGTTCCGCGCATCCTCCGGTTCTTAAATCGAATTCCATTAATTAAGATCAGCAGCCAACATGACCTTCTCTCATGTCAGACAATCAAGGCAGTCGTTAACGTATATCAGAAACAGAATGGGAACCAGAACGCTCCCCTGCAGATTTCACTGTGAATGGTTTTCGATAGCGACTTGGCGTCTCCAATAATAATAAATTGGCGGCTGACTGTGATAAATTTGGCCAGTCATTTTAGTAGGTTGCCAGTCACACCCATTTGCCGCAGCTTCAATAGCAGACGTCTTTTTGAACACTGTCAAAAGCTTTGCTAAAATAAATGTAGACCACATTGACTGACTAACCCATTTCTAATTATTTCATCCAGCTTTCTATGGATGTGAGCAGGTTCATGAGGCAGGATCAACCATTTCTAAGTCAATGTTGATATGAACTAAGCAAGTCATTCTCTTCAATATGGCTCATCAGTTACGTTTTGATTATCTAATCCATCATTTTGCAACAAATTCTTATGAGGTATACTGGTTTGAAGCAATTTGGTGATGTTCTCTCTCCTCCTTTATAAATGAGGATTATGTTGGCTATCTTCCACTCGTTAGGCAGAGCCCCCGCCTCCATTGAACTTTCAAAGATGTTGGAGAGCGGAGAGGCTAGCTGGTTGGTAATTTTATTCAGAGCTTTTGCGGATGTGCCATCCGGGCCAGGCGATATAGTGGGCTGCAGCTGTTTCAGAGTTTCCTTATTGTGTCTGTTGGGATCGACCCCGTGCTTAATTTATCTGTAGGTATGGCAATACTGTGGTATGCTTCCTTGTCAAAAGGTTGTTCCTCTGTATACACGGATATAAATAAATAAGATATGAGGTTAGTCTTAACAGAGTTATTGGTTAACCTGTTTCCGTGATAGTCTTTTAGACAAGGAGTGGAGTCCCGATTTCGTTTTGCCTTATTGACGTAAGCAAAGAACCTTTTCGAATTTCTTGGTATGCCTTTGACTATTTCGGACCCAAAGGCTGATATTTCTTTTCTCAGAAGATTCTGACACGGATTTTGCTGTTTCTTAAAAGTGGTAAAATTTTCAGGTTGTTGGTATTTGGCATATATTCTCTACAGTCTTCTTTTCATTTTGAGAAGCATTTTTATTTCCGATGTTACCCATTCAGGTGAAGAGACGCACAATCTCCTTTTAAGTATACTGATATATATATGTTTTATTTGAGTACCCGCAAGGGTTCTGTCATTGACAAAAATAAAAATGACTGCGAAATCGTGTACAAGTAAGTAATGAATAGCAGGTGTGCTTCTTAGCGATGTCAAATGACACAAATCAGTGTGGTCAAAAAATAGATAAAATAGTAGACAGGGAAAAAATCCTTGGACATTTTTATGGAAAGGCATATGTTGAATGAGTTTTTGGGGTTTTTAAGGAGAAAAAAACTGTCGTTTCTGTGAAAAAAACGTACGTGAGGTAGCACCGACATGCTAATCAGAGCGTATGACGGTTAAAAATGCTTCTCATCGGGAGATAAATCATTTAACGACAGGGGCACCTTTTCACCTTTCCTGTGGCTAAAACCTGTAACAATGAAGGCTGGGTCTCCCCGACGAATCGATCATTGAAAGTCATCTCCGCAAATGTACAAAGCCTGTTCAACAAGCTGGATGACCTAAGAAACGTTGTTGACGCAATAAAACCAGACGTTATGGCTTTCACTGAAACGTGGCTTACTGCAAAAATAACTGATTCCGAAATATCCCTCAGAGGATATCAGCACTTCAGGAGAGATAGACCAAGTCGAGGAGGAGGAGTCATAGTTTATGTCACTCGCAAGCTGACCGCAATGGCTGACATACATATTCCATTACGCGATGTGGAAGTCTTAAGCATTACTATATCTGCTAAGTATTCTAGACCACTGACGATATCGGTTGTGTACCGTTCGCCTTATCAGACTTCTGATCAGGATCTCATTCTCATAACGGAACTCTACAAAGCCAGCGAGAAGAAAGCTGTCCTCATTGTTGGGGATTTTTAACGCTCCTGATATTGACTGGAAAACATGGACTGCGCCGGGAATGCCAGATAACTTCAACCACAAACTACTACAATGGGCAACAGACAAACTTCTCTCTCAGTACGTCACCTTTGGAACACGGACGAGAGAAGGACAACAATCAAACTGTCTTGACCTGATTTTTTTACCCGAGATGAGGGAAAATGTGCTAGACATACAGGATCGACCGCCATTAGGTTCAAGTGATCACATTACGCTGTGCTTCGAGTACTCACTGTTTTCCAAACAAAATTTACCCGATACTTGGGTAAGAAACATTTGGAAGGGGACTACTCACTTATGAGAAGACAACTGTCAGAGATATCCTGGGAAACAGAACTACATGGTGAAACCAATAAAGATTGGACGACATTGAGTTCGTTATTGAAAGGATTGTTTACCTCAACTGTCCTCTCAGGAAAAAGACAACCACAAACCGCCCAAAGTGGATAAACTCAAACTTGCAGGCCTCTTTCAAAAAAAGAAATCGCTTCTGGAGGCGTTACAGACAAACCGGCTCCGATGCTCACTTACGGGAATATAAGCAGCAACGCAACGTTTGTAAATGTGAGGCTACTAAGCTGCGGAGGAAGTTTGAGCTAAACATACTGCAAAAATCGTTGGAACACCCCAAAATGCTATATGGCTACATACGGAGTACAAAGAAAATTCAGGAGATGATACCTGCCCTTAGGTCTGCAGACGGAAAACTGGAGACCGATGACCAGGTTAAAGCATCCCTTCTTTCCAAATTCTTCCAGACCGTCTTCACTAGAGAGCCTAATAATTTTGCTGCTATTCAAACAGTTTGTCAACCAATGTGTACCCCCCCTTTACCTTACTCCTCCATCTCCTCCTCATCCACAACAGAGGACCTAGACCTAGACTTTTCACCGACCGTAGTTAAAACCGAATTACTCCGTATAAAACCAGCCAAGTCGCCTGGGCCGGATATAATTCCTGCATTAGCCCTAAGAGAACTTGCTAACGAACTGTGTTTACCACTGTCCATCATATTCCAAAAGTCCTTTGAAGAAAGCAAACTCCCGGAAGAATGGAAGTGCGCATTCATCGCCCCGATCTATAAAGGAGGTTCACGACTCGACTGTGAAAATTACCGCCCTGTCAGTTTAACTTGCATAGCGTGCAAAATAATGGAGCGTATTATCAAGAGGCATTTAATGCGCTATCTGGAAAACAACCAAATCCTATGCGATGCCCAACACGGCTTCCGTCCAGGACGTTCCTGTCTCACGAGTGCCCTTCAGTCGCACGAGAAATGGACAAAGGCCACAGATAAGGGTCATGCAGTAGATGTTGTATTTTTTTGACTTCAAAAAAAGCCTTTGATAGTGTACCACACGGGCTTCTTTTGCAGAAGATTTGGAACGTAGGAATTCAAGGAAAACTTTTCAATTGGATCAAGAGTTTCTTGTCTTTCAGAGTACAGAGAGTTGTTGTTGGAAACTCTAGCTCAGAATGGGTAAAAGTAGAAAGTGGTGTTCCACAGGGGTTCTGTTTTGGGCCCCCTACTCTTCCTAATCTACGTGAACGACTGTCTCAACGACCTAGATTGTGAAGCTGTCATGTTTGCAGATGACATTAAAAATATGGACTGAAGTCAGCTGCGCTGATGACGCAAAAAGGGTTACAATCGAATATCGACAAACTAAGTGCCTGGTCGGCTAAGTGGCTTCTTAAGTTCAATGTATCCAAGTGCGTGATCCTACATCTAAGCGCCGGTCGAAAAGTATCTCTGAGACACCAGTACTTTATTAATGGCACTGCATTAAAAGAGGTCGAAACATACAAAGATCTGGGCATGTGGACAACTGTGAATTTGATGCCCTCAGAACACTGTAAGAAAGCAGTCCAGAAGGCAACATGTACACTACATTGGATCAGACGTGCGTTTAAAAATATTCCCCCTGATCTATTCGGAAAAGTCTATGGCGCCTTTGTGAGACCACATTTAGATTACGGGTACCAGCCTGGATACCGTGGATGAAGAAAGATGTTGACCTCCTCGAACAGGTGCAACGGAGAGCAACGAAGATGGTTGACGGTCTTAAGACTTTACCGTACCAAGAAAGATTGAAAAAGCTTGACTTATTTCCTCTTTCCTACAGGCACTTACGGTGTAGCCTGCTCTGGACATTCCGGATTATCCGGGGCCATGATTCCACCCTGAGATCGGAGGATTTCTTCGACTTTGCCTGCACAAGGTCGTGTGCAAATAACCACCAATTATTTGCTCTCCAACTTGGACAATTTGATCTTCGTTACCACTTCACTAGGACTGATCCGGACAATACTGTTTCAACTGCATGTACTTACTTGCTTCCTGCTCATCTGGAATTCTTTTCTTGTGCCGAAATTCGTCATAAAACGGATCAAATTGGAATTTGTTTATCATCTTATTCAAGTTGACTGCGCAGGCTCTGCACCAATAAAAACTGAGAACCACTCAGGGAACCAAACGTGTACAACCTCGTGAAGATCTGAAGTTATCCAGGACCTTCGATATCTCCGAACGGCTGAGTCGTTCCTGAATATCCTTCATACCGTTTATAGTATTTTTCAAAAGCGTTTTTGAACAAGTATAAACATTTTGCTCATATTGCATTAAATACTCGCCATACTCCAAAGCCAGTCGGAAATTTTTCGTTATACGCTCAAAGGAGAACATACTTTTTCCCAGTGTTTTAACATTTATGGACTCAAAACAATTGTTTGCTAGCAACAGAACCAGTCACGGAACTTCCTTTAAAGGAAAGCCTGTTGAGCTGGCTTCGACATCCACGACTGGCACTCCATCAGTTTATACTTGTAACCAAAAACCAGCAAAGCGCGCAAAAAGCGTAATGGCAGCCAAATCCGTTGGCTACGAGGACGAATCTTGCGTTGGATGTTCTTATATTTTACTAAGAGTTCAAAAACTGGAAAATGAGCTTGCAGACTTAAGGAAGCTCTTGCAAGATAACATTACTCGACGAAATACGCTTAGCAATATTCCAGTTAAAAGGCAGTGACTAAAGCACGAAAAGTATCAAAAACTACAACTGGTTACAGCTCACAATGTTCGGACGCGATTACCCTTAACGACCGGATAACAGGAGCACAGTCTCTGAATCCTACGGACGACGACCAGAGCAAACCACAAATCTCATCCTGCTATCTTGGGTGTTATAAAGAGCCCGTAGTTGAATCCGAAGAAACAAACGAGTGGCAAGCTGCAATGGGGAAACACCACAACAGGAGGACAAAGTCACAATCAACTCTGATGGATTCATTGAAGCCTTCAGATGAGAGTTTGGTCAGAGGTAGACTTAATCCCAACGAGAGCTCTGTAAACCGTTCTCGTGCCCCTAAGGAGAACTCAGGAGGAAGCGAAAATTCCAAGTACCAGGATCGACAACAGTGTTTAGTTATTCAGGGTTTGCACGAGTCAACTGCAGTCCGACCAGAAGACCGTGTCACCGAAGACCTTGCTTCGTTTAATGGCCTCCTAAACCAGTTGCTCCCACCGGGCGTGGAAGTAAAAGTTATTAAAGCATTCCGGATCGGCAAAAAGTCTGAAGACAGCCTAGGAACGCCGCGACCGCGACCGCTGAAAATAATGCTAGAGAGCAAAGACCAAATCAAGGCGATCCTATCCAAAAAAACTAACCTACGTCACTCGCATAAAGAGGTTTTTTTCAACCGGACTACTCCCCTGCGGAAAGGCTGAAACGCCGGGAACTTGTCTTGGAACTACAATCAAGACTGAAGGCTGGCGAACACAATCTGGCTATTTTCAAGGGGAAGGTAGTTCAAAAGAATACGAATTTTCCATTGAACCAACCGATTGTTCTAAGGGACAACGGCAGCCACCTCACTAACGCCAAAACCATCAGGGAACCAATTGCCCAAAGAGATGTCAGAACTGATTCCGTAACGCCCAGCGTTCTCACTAAAGAAACCAGAGTTACCGAAAATCATCACGAAACGGAAAAGACATACGACCTTGACGTTAGAGGAGACGCAGTTGGGCCCATAAAATTGACAAACGCAACAGGAAATTTGGTTGGCGCAAAATTGAAGTGCTTGTATACAAATGCGCAAAGCCTTTTATCAAAACTTGATGAGTTAAAAATTTGCCTTGCCGAAGTATCTCCGGATGTGATAGCAGTAACCGAAACCTGGCTGTCGGGCAGTATTCTAGATAGCGAAATAACATTGTCTGGGTACCAAATATATCGGAGGGACAGAGAAAACCGACAGGGTGGTGGAATAATTGTGTATGTGAAAGACGTGCTAATAGTGTCTGACAAGACGAGCAAGTTTGCGTGCAGCACTGAAGCCATATGGTTGAACATCAAGGCTCTTGGCTCTCCATGTCTAGATGTCCTCATTGTCTATCGGCCACCTAGGATAGACCGAGTCGCGGACACCCACTTGTTGGAACAATTAGAAAAAGTTCTCCAGTAGACCTAATGTAATGATTATGGGTGACTTCAACGCACCAGGAATTAACTGGAGCACTGTTCAATCATCATGCCCGAAATCGACTTTTGATTATGTTTTTCTGCAAAGACCTTGAATGCACTCCTCACACAGCATGTCCCTTTCCCCACCAGAACACGTGAAGGACAAAGGGCTAACTGTCTTGACCTGGTTTTCACGAAAACATCAGGCAGCATTGACGAGATTATTTCAATGCCTCCGCTCGGTCGTAGTGATCACGTGGTGCTTATATGGGACTACTCCTTATTCTCCGTTGCGCCTGCTATAGAGGAAAAACGGCGTAACGTTTGGCGAGAAACTTTCATCAGATGCGAGCAGATTTAACACACATCAACTGGACCTCAATGTTTTCGAGCACCGTAAACGAAGATTGGGAGTCTTTCCGAAATGTTCTTCTGCAACTTATTGACAACCACTGCCCGCTAACGAGTGTCCATCACAGCAAGCGTCCTGGGTGGCTAGACAGCAACTTAAAAGGGAAATAAACAGGAAGCACAAGTTGTGGAGAAAATATCGCGAGTCTAATCAAGTCGCCTATTTTAATAAGTACAAAGCACAGAGAAACAAAATGAGAAGCCTTATTCTTACAACGCGAAGAGAATTTGAGAAGACTTTTGCTGCAAAAGGCAACGCAGAATCCAAAGTTAGTCTACAGTTACCTCCGTAGATGTACAAGGAATAAACATCAAATACCGCTGATTAAGACTGCCGTGGGCGTCGAAATTTCTGAAAACAGGAAAAAAGCCGAGTACTTTTCACAGTTCTACCGCTCAGTCTTCACAAACGAGGCCAGGTTCCTTCGTCCCTCAGTGGATAACCCGCCGACTGCAAGCATTAGCCACATACTATTCTCAGAATTTCTGATCCAAAAGGAATTAAAAGAACTAAAAGAGTCGAAATCCCCAGGACCAGACGAGCTTCCACCCAAGCTTCTGAAAGAACTCGCCAATGAACTTTCCGCACCTTTGTCAGTGCTCTTTCAAAAGTCCTTTGACTCCGGAACACTTCCTTTCGATTGGAAGCTGGCACATATAACTCCCTTGTACAAAAGCGGTAGCCGGGCGTCAGTGACAAACTACAGGCCCATAAGCTTAACATGCATCCTTGGCAAGATTATGGAAAGGATCATCAAGAGCGAATTGGTGAAATTCCTAGAGACTCATAATTTGTTATCAAGCTGTCAACACGGGTTCAGAAAAAAGAAGATCATGCACAACGAATTTGCTGTATTCGATCCAGAGGTGGACCCAAGCACTTGAAGATAGACACGCGGTTCACATTGCCTTCATTGACTTTCAAAAGGCCTTCGATACTGTGCCGCACGAGAGACTGCTTTACAAGCTAGAAAGAATTGGAATCAGAGGTAACCTCCTCAAGTGGATCGAAAACTTCCTCGTGGGTCGGCGCCAGGTTGTGTGCATCGGCCAAGAGAGGTCAAGGTCTGCTGCGGTCGAGAGTGGGGTTCCTCAGGGTTCAGTACTAGGGCCAATACTGTTTTTAATATACGTGAACGATTGTGTCAGGAATCTCGACTGTGAAGCAGCAATGTTTGCCGACGACATTAAAATCTGGAATGTAATCCAGAGCCCTGCTGACGAAGATAAACTGCAGATCAACCTAACTCGGTTGGAGGAGTGGTCGAATCATTGGCTTTTTGCGGTTCAACGTCGATAAGTGTACAATACTTCGCTTAGGCAACCCGTCTGGATCTGCCGAAAGTAGAAGTTACTTTCTCAACGGTGAAGCCTTAAAAGACGTGGAAACCCAAAGGACCTTGGTGTGCTGATGACCACCACCTTAAAACCATCGTCTCACTGCTCGAAAGTGGCGAAGAGGGCAATTTCGGTGTTGCATGCCATCAGACGAGCCTTTTTGGATTTCGATGAAGATCTTTTTGCTAAGACCTTTGGAACATTCATTAGGCCACATTTGGAATATGCTATGCACGCCTGGAAACCCTGGACAGTTCAAGATCAGAACTGCCTCGAAAGAGTCCAGAGGAAAGCCACCAAAAATGGTTAGAAGTCAAAGCTCCTTGCCATATCCCACCCGCCTAATGAATCTTAATCTGTTCCCTTTGAGTTATAGGCAAATGCGTGGTGATCTCCTGCAGACATTCCGCATTGTGAAGGGATTGGATTGTTGCCTGGAATTCTCGGACTTCTTTGAATTTGCCACCACGACCCATCTCCGAGGTCACCCATTGAAACTGCGTGTCCAGCAGGCGAGACTGGATGTGCGCAAGTTCTCCTTCTCTGTCAGAGTGGTTAAACCATGGAATGCCCTCCCTGAAGACGTTGTGATGTCACCATCGCTGGAAAGCTTTAAAAGGAACCTTGACAGTTTTATGTTCCGCAACGAGCCTGAGCGATGAGGCATTTATCTTAACCCTCGAGAGTCGTGCACCACTTGTCAAATTTTATGACCGCCTTTTGTACCTTGGCAACCCACACGGTTTCTCTGTATACCGCACTTAATTTTACGTTACAAATAGGGTACTCAAAGGCCCATGCCTATTTCCCTCAATAAATTGAATTGAATTGAATTGAATTGAATCTGCGTGGTCATCCTTACAAGGTTAATAGCGAACGCACGCGATTGAACCTCAGAAAGTTTTCTTTCAGCCAACGAGTGGTTCGACCTTGGAACTCGCTACCAAGTGAGATGGTTACCTCTAGCTTATTGATTTTAAAAGGCTTGATTGCATTGTATTTGACAAAAGACGACTGTCACAGCCTGATTTCTTAAAACCAGCCTTTAAAATCTTTCGGGCTCTACTTTCTTCCACAATGTTTCGCTTATGGCTGTGAAAACGCATTTGGTTATGTTGTGCTTTGACTCAAACATTTAAAATGTGCAACTTTATATTGACTGTACACATGCAATGATAACCTAACATTAATAGGGTCATCAAGGGCAATGCCTGTAACCCTTCAAAATATACAAATATACAATATACAAATATACAATCACATAAAAGGTCTAATTTAACATCACGTTTCTCAAAGGCAGCTGCAGATCATGCCATATAAATACTTCAGTATGTAAAAATAATGAAAAAATCAGTCATTCAAAGGTTTACAACGAACGGTGTAATGAAAAGCAAGGATGCAGGATACAGCAAGGTCAATAGTTAAGTGCCCTCTAAATGGCTAACTTAAACCAAACTTTATATAAGGTTGTGCAATAATGATTTCATTACCCACGCAAATAGGCTTACAAACTTTTCATAGCCACATCTGCATAGTTTCCATTCCAAGTTAATTAATTTAGGCATAAAATGAGTAGAGAGATAAATTCATCTAGCTACTCATTTAATTGTCAATATTCAGTCTTTCAAGGCTGAACTACATACCTTCTAGCCCCGCATAACGACTTGGCCATGTGTTGGAAGGGTGCTAACAAGAAACGGTCAGAAGATACCGGTTATTCGGGTCACAGTACTCTTGTAACTTTACGGGATGAGGATAAATTTTAAAACTATTGATATTAGACTTCGCCTTTATAAAATGTACGTTAGACCTGGCCTGGAATACTGCTCGTTTCTATTTAGCCTTCTGCGCGCTAGCGAACGGAAGAAAATAGAATCGGTCCAACACTTCTTCACGAAAAGAATTTTATCGTTGGAGCACCGTAATCTGTCGTATCAAGAACGCTGTGGCCTTGTTAACATTGATCCCTTATGGTTTCGCCGAGTGCAGAAGGGACTATTTTTGCTTTTTAAGCTTTTGAATAATCGTACATTTAATCCCCTTATCACTGTGAGGCAGCTTGACCATCCTCGGCGCAGCAGTCATCGCAATGTCTTTTTATTTCTTCCATTAGCTCGCACAGTTAAGTATCGACGGTTCTTTTTCGGTGAATGCCATGGCCATGTGGAATAAACTTCCCCATAATATAAAAAGTCCAACGGAGTTATTCTTTGTTTAAGATTACCATTACTAGTTTTTGCATTCAGAACAGTTTCCAAGAATTCTGGGCGCCGACACCGTAGAATCTGTTTTCCTGTTCGACGGAGTGCGCGGCATCTGAACTCGATCCCAGGTGTTACCTTGAGGGATACGGCACCGTCTCTGCAGCCTGCACCCGTTGACTTCTTCGGCAGACAGTGAGCGACCGTACACGGATGCTTTCTTGCCTGAGGCAGAATCCCGGTTCCTAGCAAAGACAGAGACTGCATACAGACTGCAATTGTGTTAGCCCTTCCCTGATCTGAATTGCTATCATCCTTACAGGCGGCAGTTTTTCTCCTGAATAACATGAAAATAGGAAAAACACTTATAATGATATATATTCAGGAGTTTTTTTTCACTGCCAGCCTCTACCCACTGAATATTTCACCTGACAATGCCTGTAAACCGGTATTAAATACAACTATTACTATTATTATTATAATACAGATTCAAATCTAAAATTTTATGTAGATAGTCAGCGAAAGGGTTCAGGACACCCAAAAGCTCGGAGAGAGTAAATTCTGCGGTACAAATCTAATTCGAAATTGTAATACTCTCCGTCTCTCTCCCTCCTTTTTCTATCTTTTCTACTGTTAATATTTATTATTTTTCTCTTTATTTTCTGCCTTCTGGTTCCCACTTCTATGTTGCAATGCAAGTGATGTTTCTCCTGTCTTATTGCACCTAGAATTTGTTGTTTGACAATGTGCCTGTTGCAGAAACCTTAAGTTTTATCCATACCGAGCTCTCTTAACCTTGGTTTTCAAACCCTTGAAGATTTATATTGCATAACAAGAGTATTTAGTAGGAAGTCCTATTTCTGGGTAGCTGATGCTTTCTTACTAGAGGAGCTTGAAAAGCTTGCTACCTGTTCGGCTATCCTGATCATAAGAGACTTTACTGTGCTTCACATCGACTGGCGTTCGGCCTACGCACAAAGCTCTGATGGAGCCTTTGACGGTTGTCTTCTGAGCCCGACGCTAAAACTACTTCTCACACAGCAGTTCACTTTTCCTACAAGGGTGCGCAAAGGACAGGAGGCCGATTTTCTGGACCTCGTTCTCACAAAGACGCATGACATCATCGATGAAATATAATGTCTACTGCCGTTAGGTAAAAGTGACCACATTGTACTGCGATGGGAGTATTCGCTATATTCAATATCCGAAAGACCCACAATAGTCAGAAGGAATATATGGTGAGGTGATTTCGATTGAATTAGGGCAGAACTCACGCACGCTCAATGGGATCCTTTTTTCTTTAAAAATAGAAACGAGGACTGGGGAACGTTCTGGTACATACTGTATAGGCTCATTGAAAATATCTGTCAGATTTTGAGGAAGAGGTTGACCAACAGATCGCGTTTGCTGACGCAGGTGCTAAAAATCAAAGTTAAGAAAAGCGGAGATTGTGGAAAAAATCAATTATGGACGGGATTTCTGCATCTCTAAATGCGTACAAAACTCTGATAAATCGGGTCAAGGGCTTTTTTGCTAGAACAAGACGGGATTTCAAAGTGGACACACTGAACCGGGCCACCGTGAACCCGAAAGGGTTTGACGGTGACCTCTGGCAGAATACACAGAAGAAGGATCCGATTCCTCTGCTGAGGAGCGCCGAAAGTATAGAACTTACTAAAGACGGAGCGAAGATTTATCATCTTTCGGTATTTCCAGTCAGTTTTCAAAAAGTAAACGAGATAAGATTAGCCTGCCAATCTCTTTGAAGTGGAAACAATAGTCGAGCCTGTTCAATTTACCGATGCTATTGTCCTCAAGGAACGGCTAGTGTTAAAGGAATCTAAGTCACCGGGTCCAGATGAATTACCGGCCAAATGTTGAAAGAGCTCACCAGAGAGCTGGCAAATACACTCTTTACGCTTTAACAAACATCCTTGGAGACCGTAAGTATACCAGTCGATTGGAAATCCGCAGGGATTACACCGCTCTATCGGGGTGGATGCCGGGTCTCCGCAAACAATTATTGACCGGTCAGCCTTACTGCACTTTGCTGCAAAATCATGGAAAAAATAATACAGCAACAAATAACGTACTTCCTAGAACATAACCATCTGATTTTTGAGGTTCAGCACGATTTGCATAGAGGTAGGTCCTGCCTGACAAATTTGCTCTACTGTTAAGAAAGTTTCACTCAGGCAGTCGATGGAGGAAATTAATTGCACGCAGTCTATATCAACTTAAAAAAGGCTTTTGATAGCGTGCCGCACCCCCACGTTATTTATAAACTCAGCGGCATAGAAGTAAGGGGTAAACTTCTGAAATCGATAGAAAAATTCCCAATCGGCTGCTCCTAAACTGTCCTTATCAGCGACAAACAGTCTGCCAAGGTTGAGGTTGGGAGTGGTGTTCCTCAAAGCTCTGTTTTAAGCCCTATTTTGTTAATTGTCTACATCCACGATTGCTCCAGCTATCTAGACTGCAATATTGTCAGGTTTGCCGATGATATTAAACTTCGGCACAGCATTCAAACTGCCGCTGACGAATGAACTTGCACGCAAACTTAAATTAACTCCAAAAATGTTCAAAGGACAATCTCTTGCGATTCAACGAGAGATAGTGCAACATCATACGAATCGGGAAAAGCAATCCTTCGAATCATACGGTTTTCCAAGTAAAAAGCATCCCAATAAAATAAGTGGATGCCAAAAAGCACCTGAGGGCCTGGATCCCGCGTTTGCTGAAACCCTCCCTGGATTGCGCAAAGGTTGCGAAGTCAGCAATGTCGATTCTGTACCTCATAAAACGAGCTTTTTCAGTCTTCTATGACTTCTTCACCAAAATCTTTGGAACCTTCGTGCGGCCGCAGATGGAGTCCGCTATCTGCGCTTGGAGACCCTGGGTGGCGAAGGACATCAATATCCTTGAAAAATTTCCAAAGGCGAGCAACCAAACTTGTCCTTGCACAGGCCACACAGCCTTATGAAACACACCTGTCTTATCTCGATCTGTTTCCCTTGCACTATAGACAGCTTCGAGTAGACCTTATATTGATATTCCGCATATTACCCGTTCAGGACTGCTGTCTTGCCTCAGGCGATTTCTTCGAGATAGCCCCATAAACGAACTTGAGAGGTCATCCTCTCAAATTAAGTGTCACTGGGGCTAGAATTGACTAGAATAGACTTTTTGTCCAAAAGAATGGTCAAAGCTTGGAATAATCTTCCTCTAAATGTCGTTATGTCGGAATCCCCAGAGGCATTTAATCGAACGTTTGATCGATATAACAGTGCGTGCTACAATACGAAAAGAAATCTGCAAGAAAGATGCCAAAAAATAAATCATTTTGAATCATTCTTGAAACATTTGAGTAAAATTTATTTATTTTCTATTTTCCATCCTAAGGCTCATGTTCTCTCCCCATATTTCCCATGCGAAATTCCCCGAGACCTTCCCTGCTTAAATAACTGCGCACCGTGGTGACACCGTTAGTGATCGTATCAACTGAAACTGGTGGGCAAAGTCAACGTGGTCTCTAAAAGTTCTACTTTGTTTCGAAAGCAGCGGACCGAGGACGACCTGGGCGGATATTTCTGCTTTGAAACATGTCGACAGACGCTGCAACCAGCAAGGTAGTTTCTGGCCGCAGCTTCCATACTTCGGTGATGAGCCAGGTGACCTCCGCGATGCCCTCAAGGTGACAGTTTTTTCTTCTAAAAATCACAGGAATTTTTTTAACTGTCGGCTCTTTTTCAACTATGTTCCATCTCGGGCTCATATCAATTGACCACATCAAAAAACCGAAATTCTATTTTTGGATACCACAACACGCATGCGAAAAAAGGAATTCAAAGATAACTCACCTTCATATCCCTCAAGTATACTGATACTGATGTGTAAACCCGAGTTGCTATCTTCAGACGTTTGTTTTAACTAGCTATATTTTCCATCGCCTTTTTTCAAATAATCTGGTTTTGTTAATGTGATGTTCTGATATGGACTGTAAGTTGGCATTTAATAATTTCTGAATATTTTAATATTTTCCGAATCTACTCGCAGTAGTTTTAATTTCTTATTTCACTCATCTGTCTCTAAGACATCTTCATTTATCTGAGTTAAATTTGTATTCGCGTCTACCCAAATAACTTCATTCTTGTATATGCTTACGTACTTTCCGACACGAGGAGACTGATAATTCGCTCGATCATAGTTTTAAACGTTAGCTGGTGTGAAGCAGCTGATGCATTTTAACCTAATTGCCACTGGAGCCATATCTCAGAAGCCGCCAAATTCCGATCTACGGATTCGAAGGCACTGTCGCAGCAGTCTCAGAATGCTTTGAATGATCTTAAGGCACGTCTTATGGTCCCTACCCACGATGCCCGGTGTATAAAGGTCTTCCAGTTCAGTAGCCTCAAAATATTAAACGTTTTTTTCTCACGCTGTTTTAAAATTTTCAACTTTCAAGTTTTATTTTTTTCCATTATTCAGGTACAACTACTTGGGTCGCTCGCTATCGTTGATATATTTTCATTCATTGTTTGATTTATTCCTTAGTGGAAAGGGTAGATACCAGACGACTAAACCCAACATGAAATCTTTGCTAATAAGAGCTTTGGTGCGGTGTTCTCTGTTTATCTTTAGCACAACAGTACTGGATTTTTAGAACGGCGTTTAACTCGGAAATCTTTCATCAATTTAGTGTCGAATAAGTTTTGCATGGCCTTGCTAAACCTGCATCCGCCAAACTCTTTGATGAAGCGCATTGTCGAAATGCTTGCAATTACTGTGCATACGGAATTAACAGCTTTACCGCAAGTACAAATAATCCGGTTCTTTAAGCAGTTTCAATTAGCATACCTTTAGCCAGACAATCCATCGTATTTTAAACCCTCTACATAACTTCCTGAAAAAGTACCTTGGCTTATCCTGCTTGCATCGATCCTGCTTTTGGTTTACGTTGAGTTGAGCGCAGTTTAACCGCTTTCGTGGTTAGCAATAACCTTGGAATATTTATCGATTTCATGTGGACTGGCAAAGGCTCCATTTTATCCTATATTTCATCCTGTGCTTTTCGGGTGAAAATCAGTTATCTTTGTTTCCCGTCGGATACGATGTTGACTTTTAAACAATGTAGAATGCGTTTCACGGGATCTAGTAAAACCCACCTTTTTCAGTTAATCACATTTTTCAATCATCACGTTTCCATTTCACAACAACTAGAATTTATCGAACATTTTAGCGAAGGATTCTGGTAAAGTCATCACCGTCATCGCCTCCCTTGGAGAAGGCAACAAAACGAAGGAAATCTCATACACCGACATTAAGGTGGTCGGCAGTGGTTCATTTGGTGTCGTCTACCAGGCTCGTTTGTGTGACACAAATGAGATCGTGGCCGTCAAGAAAGTTCTCCAGGATCGGCGGTTTAAGGTTGTTTTCGTAATAATATTGCTATTTAAAATATGTCATGCTTAAGACGGGTTTTCATTACTACCCAGTTAATTAGGTTGAATGAACGTCTAATAACTAACATAATTTATTAGTCAATTCAACCTTTTAGTACTCATATATCTTGCTTAATCCGTATGGTTTGTCCTGTCCCATGGTTGTATAAGTTGTTAACTTTGCTCACTTTATGTGTATCTCGATTCCTCATACCCACCCGCCTGTCTCTAATACTAAATCTTGTAACGACTGCCTATTTTTCACCGTTATGTGAAAATGCGTAAAATTCTATTCATACAGATTTTAGCTCTGAAATCGAATGTTGTCGGTTCTATATGGCCCCAAAATGGGTGGTGCTGTCATGTTATATCTGACTGGGTACAAAATAGACGCCACACCACGCACACCATTAAGTATAATCTAATTTTCAGTCGATTTCAGTCCGAAAAGCAAATCGCACACGGTAGGTGGGGAACACAAGAGGATGCAATGACTCTTGCCCTCCTTAATAGTAAGTCTGGCACGCTTTTGAAATATCTGGACGCCCTTGATACCATGACTCTAAAGAATGTCAATCGATGAACAACTTTGTACTCCGGACTGAGGGTTAGGTGGCACTGGTTCTTACCAAAGTGCTCATTTCAAATTGGAACTTTTGCATGGTCTGCTTCCGTTAGACTCACCCTGTAGTTTCGAGTTGTATCTTAATTTTTATCCCGTATTGAGTTGAATTTAAACTAAAACAAGTTGCTTAGCCTGCGTAATCAGAAGGATTTGCCAACTTAACGTGTCTGACCTAATTTCGTTTACTTTAGATGAACAGATTTGTTTTAACCAGTAATATTTATGGTTAGTGCATCTGCAAAACACAGAGACAATCGATAATTCCTTCCTGGAAAATCGTGCACCATGCCTAAGAAAGACCTAATGTGGATATTTAAGTATTTCTCATCAATCCCTTGACACAGATTTCGTCATTCCTTATAGGACCGTAGATGCAGATTGACCACGCTCCGCTAACCACCTAGACTGAATAGCTAAGCAAGAACTACCTCGATGACTACTTTCTTCATTATGAGCTTCGCTTCTACGAACTTTGATTCTGTAGGCCAGCAAACTGGCGTAAATTTAGATTGAAAAAGGCTCCTGGTTAACCACTGCGTTCGTCTCCTCAACCGACATTAGCTTTTTTCGACATGAACCCCGATGCGGATGGGAAGGGACCGAGGAAGCCTCTGCACACTAATAGAACAATGCGTGACTTGAATTACTTTTCGATTACTTGCCACGACTTCTAATTTATTGGTCTTTGGTGGAAAATAACTGCGAATCAAGCAGACTTTTTAGTTTTGTCAACAAACAACCAAAAACTATCGACTGTATTTCTACCAAAGTACAAAACATAGGGCCCTGCTGCAATTACAGTTCAATCGTAAATTTCCGCGAGATCCACCGTATGCCGCAAAGCATGGTGGCTCAGGGATCGTGAATTATGCATGATTTAGTTTATGGTGTTAATAGGCCTGCGCTCCGCCTACCCCACTCCTCCCTCCGCCTGAGTGGTTTGTTACGACAAAGTCAAGAAGACCACAGGCTAGAGAAGGTGCCAGTAGATAGCGCGCCAAGAAGCGTGCAAACACATCGGTTCGGATTCCACAGAGTATTAGTACCATAGAGGCCAAATTAAGGAACCATTGCAGCACAACTCTCAGTCCACCGGTCCGCCACTACACAAACACACACTAGGCTGACTGCAAGATCTGAGTTATACCGTCTTTTAGCAACCTTCCAAGCCACGGCTTCTAGTGGCTTGTAATAGCTTCAAGCGTTTAATTTTTATAGTTGAGACGTCGACCTCACTTTCTATTACCATTGACAGGCTTCAGTCTGCTATCCAAGCTGGTCAGTTGTCTGTTGCGGGGAATTAACGCAGTGGCTGACATAACTGATGACCTCGCCTGCTCGTGCCACACGCACGACCTGACCCACTCAAACACAAAACCAGACTTCAACTTTAAAGGGGGTGGGTGGCTTGCATCACACATGCGCGTGAGTGCTATGAAGTTCATGCTAATGAGCCATTACAGCCTGATGCGTTCCATCAGTAAACCACTCCGCACAAGCACACACTGGGCTGACTATGAGTTTCGAGTTATCCCGTCAGTTGGCATATTTCTAAGCCATAACATCGTGCTAGTTTCAGACTCGGATCACATGTAGCAGAGGAACCACTTGCGTAAGAGGTGTCGATTGCATGCTTGAGGTATGTGGTTTTGGGCGTGTTTACGTGTGGTGGAGGGTTGTGGTAATGTGGTATGGCCAGCGGTGTTTTTCCACGGGTTTTCTTGGAGGCGAATTTGGCCGAATTGGTCCATGCGGTGACTGAATATGCGTGGGCAGTGTGCGTTGTTGAGGTGAGTGCGGTTACTGTAGTCATCGAAATGAAATGTTAACCGAAATTTTGAAAGTGGAGCTGTCATATTAATTACCGTACAGGATAATCCAAGGGTAATTCAGATACCTCAGGATTTCACCTTTTGAATGCATATCTTTTCAACTTTCCACTAAAGTCCCTAGGTAAAAATGAGTACTTAAGTACCTAAGTACTTTATTCGCAGTACATTTTCATTGATTTTCAATCCCTTACACCTTCAAGTATATTTTATACAAGACCCAACCCAAAATTTTTCTTGTACTCATTTGGTATTTAATCACGTGTTTACATTTTATGCTCAAAGGAAGGTTATATTTAGGTTTTAAAGAAGCTTCTACTTATGAAATTTTTTAAGATCGTATGATTTTCATTCAGATAGCATCCTACCTGTACGTTTATTACTACCCCTCATAAAAAATAAAACATATTTCCGCGCTATTTAACCTTTTTACAGGACTGGAATTTAAAAATGGGAAATCACAATCTATCTACGAGTTTCACGCTGATAGTGACACGTTTCATTTTACCTAATTGTTGAAAACTGAGTGGCCTTGGTGGAATTCGAACCCGTGAAAGCAACGGGAAGGCTTCTGTACAGCAAAATTTCTAACCACCTAAGCTACGAGTAGCCACTGGGAACCGCGAGTTTCACAATTGGGTAGAACGAGTCATTTAACTGTGCCCAAATCCCGTATTAATTTATTGTGTCTGCTAGCCCTGTGCTGGATTTTAGATTAATTTCTTAGGAAATCCTGATTGAGAAGTCTGCTTATTGTATCAGAATTGGTGGATTCCATATGTTGCAGTAGGCTGGGTGGGTAACTTGACCCACGAGTGGTTAAACTCACGGCTCCCGGCGGTGCCTCGGAGCTCAGTTGGCTTGGGCGTTGGCTGTACCAAATCCTTCCCCTTGCTGTCGTGTATGCGAATTCTACCGAGGCCGCTAAGTTTTCCACAAAGGGGTCAATTGAATTATTCAAGTCTGGCATAACCCTTTTTAGTAGCAGGTTTGTTAACTTTGTGTCGAACGGTTTTGAACATCACATCTCTGCTCACTTTAGCACAAGAGGCATGTAGTCATGTGTTACTCACTCTACGGTCATGCACAGAGTTAACTCAATTTAATGCTTGTCTTGACTCTCTACAGACCACAATCATATCGATATGTCCACGTCCTCGCTCAATATTCCTTTAGTTCTCACAAACAGATATTTTGCAGCATCAGCCGATCACTCCTAAAATCAAGAATGTAAAGGGAACTCGAAGTTTATTCTTCCTGATACCCTCATAGAGCTTAAGTTGTTTTGCTATTATACCACATCATCCCGTCGATTTACTTTGTCGCCCGACATATCACACACTGCCCACACCTGATTAACTTAATAACAACATAATAATAACATAATTTAGCGTTCGGAAATCAACTGACTCTATTGGTCGCATTACTGTCAGACCTCAGGAATTCGGACATCCTTCTGTCCCTCGACTGTTAACCCTTCTATTTTACTAGATGATAACTATACACTGAACTCACTGGTGAATCCTACGATTGCGGATATCATTTCTGAAGTGTTGATCTAAAAATATTTGCACAAATGTCTATTATCTATTCTAGAATCGAGAACTGCAAATCATGCGAATTTTGGACCATCAAAATATTGTGAAGCTGAAGTACTTTTTCCACGCCGTCGGGGAGAGAGTAAGTTCTCCCTCCTACATGTTTCCAGTAGCGTTGCGCATCCTACTTTTGTACCATTCGCCATTCCCACAGTCTCGTATGCTCGGTTAAACTTCATTGTCTGACCACCTTCGACTTTGCTTTTGGCATTCGGTCTCTTGCTCGATTGACTACGTAGCTTGAAAAATCACCATGTTAGTCGGCTCTTCTGTGGTTTGCTTGTTTACACTGCCGTGAGCAGGGCCTACTGCCTATTTTATGCTGACCCAGTATAGTTTTTTTGGTGCGGACTGTCCTTGGAGGACTTTTGCGTAACACCTGGGCTTGATTTTCTCTCCTTATTGGGGCGCTGCAAAGCTGTTTTTCGATTTCTGGCGTGGGAAAGGCAGCTTACTTGGCTGCTTTTGCACGCTGCCTGCCAACTACCTAGCATACTGTTTTCTGCTAACTGTTAATTAGTTAGCGTGGAATCCAGTGTTGAGAACGAAGGTGAATTTAAAATTCCTTGTTGTCCCCTCGTAAGATAGCTTGCAAATTCTGCGTCGTTACCTTTTTTCCACCTGCCGGGGCCAAAGTGTTGGGACGGCTGAGAACTGTAGGCATGACGACACTCACGATGTACGACAGTTCGAAAACTCACAAGCACGGGCTGTCCCTGCGTCCAACCTTGGATATGAAAAATTCGCCCTCTCACGTGGTTGCTGAATGGCTGATAGAAATGCTTAAGCCACTCGAATGTTATCTGTACCCTGAAAAGTTGAAAGAGATGGCTGAGTTTGTCGGTGATATCAGAAATATTACCGTTTTCTGAAGATGGGTTCTTTCGTTAGATGTATTCTCGCTTTTTACCAGCATATCCATCTCCATGATTTTATTAGGTGTCCGGACTACCAGACACGCGTAGCAGTGAAAACCCTAAAATAACCACTAACGCGGTGCACACAGATGTTCACGTTTTCTCCAATGGCCAGCTCTGCAAGAAATTAGACGGCGTGGCGGTGGGTTTACAGATTGCACCGTTTCTCTCAAATGTTTTCATGGGCAAGGTAGTGAAAACGAGTTTCCAGGGTACCATTTATGTCCTTGACTTCTATGGTCATTACGTGACATATCATACCCCTACTATCGACTTCCTGATCCAAAAGTTTGACATTTCCCACCTCTCACAAAAGTTTCCTCTGGAGTCTGAGGCTTATACCGAAATTGGTTCCTCGCTGTCCTTCTGCAGAGGTAAGAGAATGGGTCAATCCAGCGTAAGGTATTTGGGAAGAAAACTTGAACGGGACAATAAATGGACTTTTGCAGTTTTTCCTCTGAATATAAAACGAACATTAATCCGGGGATTAGCTGCGAGAGTGCGATGCCTCTGCTCTCCGGAAACTGTTGGAGCAGAGCCCCAGCAGCTGCTAAACGCACTTCGTGAAAACGTTTACCCCGAGAGGTATCTCCGGAATATCGGGGAGCGCACTGCAAGGCCTACCACCGCAAGTACAGGAAAGAAATGCGTTATAAAACTGCTTTTTCTAGAAAACGCAGCGAACGAACTGGTAAAGCGAAGTTTGAAGGCAGCCGTAACGAGCGCTTTTCCCGAAGTGAACTTACACGTATTCTTCGCAAACTCTCCCTCCTACGCTTTGGAGGTAAAGACGAAACACTTTGCAGGTAACACCGATATGTATTTACTCGTTCACTTGGTCCTGTGAAGCGGGATATATGTGCCGTGCAAAGAGTTGCCTGAAAAAGGTGACACGTAAACACATACCTGCTTGGCCAGATAGAGGTGAAAACAGATCAATTTCGAGTTATATTCTCGCACATCTAGTCGATAAGTATCAGCGCAACGAATCCAGAGAAGCCTTTCCGGTTGTCTGCCGGACACCAGCAAACTTCTCTAAATGTCTACGCCAGAGGGTACCTAGTAGTAACCGAGGCAGTGGCTTTGCGACTAGCGAATTTAGCGCTGTGTTATCAGAAGACGTTGGTGAAGGCGCTCTGTCTTCCGTGACCGACTTCAGACTGATCGAACGCAACTAAACCCCCTGAGGACAGTGATGTGTATTCCACCTACTCGACCCACAAACTGCATTTTGTCGCTTGTCTCGCTGGCGTATACACTGGTTGAGAAAGTTGCGCAGGTAGCTATTTTCCCTGAGCACCCGTTGAAGCTATTGCAGTTCGGAAAACTTATCTTCTTGTTCGCTGTAGTGCGTCCAAACACGTCGATATAACGCCCTTGTGCAACTGCGTTTATGGCTGATTGGGTAGTTGCTGTTGAATTCTAGCAATTGCGTCGTATTTATCGCTTCCCTGAGCACTTTAGTCTTGAGGCCACCACTAAAGATAGCCTATGTTATCGCAAAATGGTAAATCAACTATTGAATACACGCTTTACAACGAAGTACTGGACTTGTATTCGTTGGGTAAGCTAAACGTGGTGCATATCTCAACTGCATTCACAAAAGGATTGTTAAGAACAAGCGAAGCGAAAGTTTCTTTAGTTTGACGGTTGTTTTTTCGATAGGAGGTTCAGATGTGTCTTTGCCTCACAGAGGCGTTTTTAAGAGTTGATATAGCTAAGCTTATATTTGCTCGTTATTTGTGTTTGACGAAGGAGCATGCTGAAGTGAGCCATAGGCGCCTACTAAGTTACCAAGTAATATTTTTTTGTAGGATTTTGTAATATCTGTGGTATTAGGCTTTGCTGCAACTGTTTGTTTTTTTCTTTGAGCTATTATGGGAATCAAGGCAATTCTTCTAACATCCTAGCGTTCGCAGAGAGGAACTTCGATTGCTTGAGAAACAAGATAGTTACTTTCCTCCTTATAAACCATATCTGTTACTCCTATTTATAAGCAATCATTAGCAAAATGGTTGTAAGGAACCCACCTACGACTACGCCGTTCAAAATAAATATTACTTTTAATGCGATGCGAGTACCCAAATCGTAGGTCCTGCACAAACGTGCTTTTAATCCAGTAGAATACATGGAATTATATTGCATTCAATCAATTTGAATTCGTTTAGTTTTTAAACACTGTTGAGCTAAAAATATGATTTATTTAAAAGTTTGTTTCAGTTTTAAGAGGAGATACTACTTCTTGTTTGACATTTTTTATCTACTTGTGTTTTGTGGCAAGTGTTGTCATTTGCGGGCGGACTTGACTACCTTTGTGAGTCGGGGAAAATGGCCCTTTGTCACTCTGTTTGCCGCTGTCCTGCCCATTTTAATTGCCAAGCACCTTTGATGCTTTTGTAAGGGATACCTTCTCGTGAACCCTCTTTTTAATGGTACAGAAACGGTCTTTTAACGGGCTGGGATATGGCTTCTTAGAAGACACTTGCAGCAACTGTCTCACAGGGCCCTCAACACTTGGCAGCTGCAACGGGGAACAACGACTCTCGGCAATGTAACGATTATTATCTACACAAATGAACATTTTGATGCATTCATAATTAGTGTACTTGATTACTCCGGTGCTATTCTGTGCGGCTCAGAAACGTATTCCCAGCTTGTGCCTCCCCCGAAAAAGTGTTGAGGAAAGTGGCGTACTACGCAAATAAAGAGATTTTAATGGCGACAACAACATCCTTATCAATCAAAAACGCAGCTCCTTAAGAGCACTCTTTTATCTTGTTGAGTCACAATACTATGAACCAACAGTAATGGCTGGTGAATTAGAATATCTTCGACAGCTGGTTGGAGCCCATGGCTACCGGTACATCTTCGGCAACCGATGCCTGCACAAACGACACGAGAGCGCACATCACGCTGACCTTAAGAACGTCCCAGAAGTCGTCGGCCGCCTTCTCAGACTACTTAGCACTGGCGGTTCACGCAGATCAAGTTGTCCATCGAATGCTAAGTGACAAGGCCGAAATATCCGCTTCCACGTAAAGGATTCGTTAACTATATCTGATCCAGTTGCGGTCACGACGACTACGTCAAATAATTTGGTGAATTTACCAGACGCAGATGGCCAAACCTGCAGCGGCGGTAAGGAGGAATAAAATCGACTCCGAAGTCATCGCCCATTCAGCGGAACCCGGCCACCTGCAACTTGAACGAGGTTAAAATCCTTGCGAGAGATGACAACCGCGTTAGCCATAGTTGTCCTGTCTACAATTAATCTATAAGTACACTAATTTTCCTCCCCGTTCGTTGATATGACGGTCTGCTCGGAGTAATTAATCACGTGAGGAGCGTGCGGATTTCTGTGTGGAGTTTTCTGTAATCCGCCTTGGAATTGTGACTGTGTTCTCGTGGGGCTAATGGCCCGAAATCTACTTTCGACTGAGTGCACCATTTCCATTTCAAGTTGTGTTATTCGTAACACACCAGTTTGTTTACTATGCCAGCGCAGTCGGTCGTCATAGGTATTGTGCACATACACTCACGTCTTTCTTCCCCATCACTGTAGCATCTCCAGTGCCCTTGAACCCATTTCCAAGTAAGGAAATACGATTTGCCAAGAAATCATATAATATCTGCCAGTCAAATGCCAACACTGTCGGGCGAATTTCGGGTCCTAGCCATTTGCTTACTAAAAGCCTGCAACTGAGAGTCAAGTCATGGCTAACCTTTGTCTTTCAGGCTGCCCATACGGGAGCAAGAAATCCCTCTAACCTGCCTAAACGTTAACCTTGCGCGCTATGTCTGCACTTCGCGTAAATCCTAACCACGTAAGGACAAATGCATTTGATTTTTCAAGGGTTGTTTGTTACGCGCAAAACAGCACAGCGGATGCAAACCGCCAGTGAAAATAAACGAGTGTGTGTTTTCGGAAACGACCTTCATAATGCCTTTTCAAGAATGTCACACCTATTTATGACTGTTTGTCGGCAGTAGTAACGAGTCTGCAGGCGGTGGACTCTGTCCTACTTTTTCTTGCCCCATGTCAAGGCATATTTTTGACTGGTCGGTTTTTTTCTTTCCTTCGTCTGTGCTGTGCGGCCTGTTGACCTGTCTTCGAGAGAAGTTTTTCTCTGAGGACTTTCAGTTGAGCCCCATCACTAACCTAATCGATGTGTGGGCTTTTTATACCGTTGAATGCTGCGCGCTAAGCCAAATGCATGCAGGCGCACACTCGATGCTTTTTCTTGTACTCAAACTGACTTATTAAACTGAACCCGCAGCGTCGTGCATAGCTGGGCTTGAAACACCATTAGGAATCTGATTATACTCATACCTTATTGTTTGAGTCATAGACTCTTTCAATAATCAGGTAAACCAGCAGAAATAACTACCTTTATCTTCCTTTCCAGAAAGAAGACGTCTACCTAAACCTCGTCCTCGAATTTGTTCCTGAAACGGTATATCGTGTTGCCAGAAGGTACACCCGCCAGAAAGAGACAATTCCTATGATTTATGCGAAGGTGAGTACCGATACGAAGGCTTATTTTCCGTCCTTTTTCGCTAAATCCGTTAGAAACCATCCTGTGTGTAATCTACCGAGCAAGCACTAACCCTCGGAAAGTTTGACCTTGCCACCTATGACCTATAGGCTGTTCTCTTTTCAGCAATACTTCCTTTGACGATGTAACCCAATTTTTCCCAGTTAACTCCCAAACTATTTAATGGTTCTGATACCTGAGGCGACATGGCTAACAAACCAGCCAGGCATAGAATGGAAGCTCACTTGCGCTTTCTGACCCCTCGCTGGATGGGTCTCTGCCCGCCTGATCGGCCGGCCCTCTAACCGAGATGATACCTGCAACGGAGTTGCACAAAAGTCACGCATTTCTGTGTTTTTCGGGGATTTATCAGTGCTAGCAAACTGTTGTTTGATTTCAGCGCAAATTGTTTTAGCTGAAGAGATAAGAAATCAATGAATTTAAAGGTGCTGAGGTTTCACAGTTTCGTTCCTGTCTATTTCGCTTTCTTTGTAGAATTAGATATTCTTAGCTGTTCCTATTGCTTCGTCCCCTCCATAACTGGTTAATATCGTTGGCCTTTTACTGTGAGGTGACACATTTTGCAAATAGAGTCGAAGTTTCGTACAGTTTGCGCCGAAACCCATGTTTACATCCGGAAGCGGAGGAGTTATTTAATTCGAGTTCGTAGCAGTTTACTGTAATCGCAGGTTCTCGCATACGGCACTCGACCGGATTTTGGTTAACAGTGTTTCAAGTAACATCTGGATAAGAACCACTGATTAATTGATGTGCACTTTTTCCACTGATTCAGTCGTATTTCTTTGAAAATACGCACATGAAATCAATTGGCCATACGCATTAATTAGACGTCCTGAAAATTCATACTAATGGAAACGATCGATTTCATATTTTTTTTAAATGTACTGTTTTCTCTGTATTTGGAAACAGAACCTGTCTTTTACCTACATGTTATGCTATCGCACTGTAAGCTGTACACTTTTTGTACGACAAATTCGTATGTCTTTGACTCTCGTCTTCATCAGGAGACCGGCCAGTCCGTATCAAATACTGCGGCAGCTAGGCCTCACGTACACCTTAAAGACTGTAGCAGTTACCTGTGAACACTAGGTTACACGAATAATTATGTGGATTCCAAACGTTTTTCTAAACCGGAATGCTTCTTTCAAGTTCAGCAGTTACAGAAGATACAGTATTTTAATAGATAACCGTTTAATGATGGTTTAATCTCGGGGATGTGATTTACATGCACTATTGATCTGAACTGAAAAACACAATTCATTTTTGTGATTCCAAACCGTATTTTACGATAATGTCACTTAGTATTTCATGAACTTTGGCACGGTTCTTGCTCCAACTAACAAACATCGTTACTGATCCTTTTAGCTGTACATGTACCAGCTTTTCCGCAGTCTTGCCTACATCCACAGCAAGGGCATTTGCCACAGGGACATCAAACCGCAGAATCTACTTCTCGATCCTTCTACGGGAGTGCTAAAACTCTGTGATTTTGGAAGGTAAACCTCCTTTGCCTTCCCTTCCACTGATTTATTCTCGTCATACAAAAACCCTTGTTGTCTCTCACCCTCCCGATTGCGTTAAATCCACATAAAACCATCCTAATTCGGCATATAAGTTTATCGTACATCAAATGTCATAGCCCTATTTCAACTTTCTTGTTAGTGTGCTTGGTGATCAAATTAAACTTCCATCAACCCTCACACTATACTAGCAATTTCTGTGAAAAATGACTTGGAGCTAATTGTCCTGTTCACTCATAAATCTTTCAAAAAAACTATGTCTTGAACCGGTGTAGGCTTGACACACCTAGGTACAGATTCCTGTCACTTTAGCTGTCTGCGCCCTTTCCCGCCGCAGGTTTTCTTGCCCTGGTGATGACACCGGGTCCAGGTGGGAGAGAAGGAGGAATGTGGTAGATGCTGCGCAAGTCTACTATCACCTAAAACTAACTCACGCGTTAGTCACCTTCGCTGTACCCGCAGGCTGTTAGGAACACGATGGACCTCGTCGGAAATGACGGTCAAGCTGTCGTAGACGTGGCACAGACTTCTTCGAGGCTGTAAAATCACTATTAATCCTTAATTTTTTGAGTTAACTTATTCTTGAAAATCAGTAACCTTGCCAACACAGTAATCCTGTGACTTAGACGACTTGTCTCAAGATGTTCCCGTGGTCCGCCTAATTCATAAAACCTTTTGTGTCATGATTGCCTAGGAATCTGGACGAATTATTCAACGTTCTTGCTTTGTTCAGCTTATTTTTTGGTCTTTTTATGGGTTTGCATTTGAGCCATGTTGTGGAATGAGCTTTGCCGATAACTCACTTGAATTTAACCCGCGTGGACGCACCTCACCTATACACCGCTAAATATTCATTGCACATTGAGCACTGTAGAAGCACACCTTTGACCGTGACCTCACTGCCCTTTTGATCTAGTGATTGACGACACCGGTCTGCTTAGAATCGCATGCGCAGTCTAATACTTAACTCAGATCAACAATTTGCGGTATTTCCGATCTGTCCTTGGTTATTCAGTGCATTTAGCACTGTGGTGGAAGTTGGGGCATAAGCGCAAGGATAATTTATAGTCGTTTTGTTCATTGTAACAGAAGCCAGACAGAGCAAAATACTACTGTAAACTACACAAGACTCTGCGTTTACTCTGTTTTTGCTAATAGATTAGAAAGCCTTTGTTTGCCACTTTCCTAGAAGGTTCATGCCTATACGGTAGATGGCGTAACTCCTTGGATATGCGTTTGCATTTGGCAGAAATTTCCGCAATGAATCGAATCTCAATTACATAAAAAGGGTTTCTTTTATCACCAAAGGATGTTGATTTCTGTCGGTTTTATTTCCAAAACGACCCCTGTTAACCTGCGGTGAGCAGTATCCTGTTTACTTATTTTGGTGTTTTCGCTGTAAAAGTTCAAATTGTCATCTGCCACCCACTTTCATCTCCGTGTTTTTAAATGGTGGCCTTTCCAGTTACTGGCTTGCTTGGTAGGTTCTGCTTCATCTCTTATCGGTTTAGGCTTGCAGTCTGCGTTGTAGTGTTGCACCGACTATCTGTTAAACTGTAGTCGGGTATCGTTATATATTACACGGAAAAGCAGGTGCAGCTAAGGTCGAATGGTTTAACGAACTCAGCCCTCATTACCCTCGATTGCTGAACAGCCATTCCCTACTTGTGGATTTTCAGTCGCCACTTTTATTTAACGGTCGTTTACGGTTTTGTTTTCTTTCAGTGCAAAAGCTCTTGTTCGTGGGGAACCGAACGTATCTTACATTTGCTCACGTTACTATCGAGCTCCCGAACTCATCTTCGGTGCCGTCGACTACACCTGTCAAATTGGTATGAAGTCATATGGCCTCCTATATATATTTTTTCAAAATCATCTATCTTCGATATTCCCTCTAGCCTTGCCGAATCTCACAAACTTTGTTTTTTTCTGAAATACTATTCGGAGCGTTTCTCAAATTTTTGACCGTTTGATTCATAGCTCTGTGTCTTGAATTCTCGATAATGGAATTGTGAACCAAAGCGTTGGTAACCTCTGTCCCTACGCATCTCTCATTATTACAGAAGTCCAACCATTCACTAGCGACTGCAACGTTGATCCAGGCATTTTTTTATGCTCATAGTAACTTGTCAACGAAATAAATGTATGTGCAGTTCAGAATCCGTTTCGGGTAACCAGCACCGTTGTTGACGCAATCTGTTAATTTGAGTTTGGTACTCCGGCCATATTAGTTTTACCTTCAACTTTTTGCACGGTCTCCATTGCATTTACGGCAGTTTTGCCTCTCGTCTCTACCAAAAAGGTCCTCTTCAGTCCGCACCGTAAATTAGTAAGTAGCTTATTTGAGCTCCAAGCAGGTCAGATAACTGTCTGTTAGTAACCTTACTCCCTATCGGTATTCTTTTTCTGTATTTGCTTTCTCTCCGGTCCATTTTTTTTCTACTCTGTTCCCGTTATCGGCCCTCTGAATTCACTCACTTTCTCCCCGGCTCACCACATGTCTGTTTCACAGTACAGTACCGTTTGTCAACTCACAAGTACCTCGCGGATTATCCTAGCTATTCTGACTGCCTTTATCGCGAGTGTGTCAATTTCAGGGAAAAATCTAGTATCCTACCAGACTTCCCAGCGAGCATTTACAGTTGATTCGCTTTACTGTTAAGTTGCATATCAGTTTGTTGCGATTTTACCCTGACTGTTTACCATTCTCGTAGTCATGTTTGCATCTAAGCCGTAGAATATCTGCTGCCCGTCATGCGGTTTGTCGGAAAATTGCTAAACAAGTTGGGACTGGCAGAGATCTTTGAAGTTGTTTACATGCACCTCAAGTTAGCCGTCTTGCGGAAGATCTTGTTCACTTTATCGTAGGTCTATTACTACTGTTAGGGCTGCCCATTTAAACGCTGCATGCATTTATAGATTGCGGCATCATTCGCGCCATTATATATCTCAAGATTCATTTAATCCAATTATGAAAAACTCGGCGGTCTCGGTGGGATTCAAACCCACGACAGCAAGAGGATGGTTTCAGCACAGCCAACGTTCTAGCTACCTGAGCTACGAGGCCCAGGTGGGAGCCGTGAGTTTAATCACATCTACCAAAACCCCCTATTAATATCTCAAGATATCACCCGTTTCTGACGCTCCTTGCCCCTTTTGCTGTATCATAATGTTTGCTCTCAGCGCTGATGGATCTTTGATCTGCCAACCTCATCGATTGTGGCTAACTTTACGTAGTTTCTTTCACTATCGCGGTTTTTTCCACCCCCATGGATCTTGTGCAGAATGCGTCCGCGTTTAGAATATTCCTACACCAAGGGATCAATTTTTATAGGGTTTTATTTATAAGACGACTTCCTTCCAAATTTCTGGCCGCCCTGAAATGAATGCAGAGTGTCTTTCGCATTTTTTACATACTTTTTCTATTCGTAGATGTCTGGTCCGCGGGTTGTGTGTTTGCCGAACTCCTCCTCGGTCAGCCCATCTTCCCAGGGGAAAGCGGCGTCGATCAGCTCGTGGAAATCATAAAGGTCCTTGGCACTCCCACGCACGAGCAAATCCGCGAAATGAATCCTGATTATCGTGAATTCAAGTTTCCGCAGATCAAAGCTCACCCCTGGTCCAGAGTATGTTCCGCCCTATGCATTCAAAAACTTCTAACCATCTAACTAACCTATTTTTAGCTTTCTAATTCCAATCAACATTTCGCTATGCAGCATTATGTCCTGCCCCTCGTGATTACCCCGTAATTTCCCTTTCTTCACATCTATGAGGAGGCCGCCATTATTGATAAGCAAAAATATACCCGTGATGTTTTTGACTGTTCCTCTCTGTACATAATTCATTTCATGCCTATGTGTAGGCTTGAACATAAAATGATAATGATTCGACTAACTATCCTCTCACATCACTTTCAAATAGCATCTTCTGTAGTTAAATTGCGGTTTGTATAGGGCACCTGAGATAATCAAATGAATGGCTTGACGTTTTTATTGCCCACCCTCAACTCACGGAAATTTGCTCAGATTTCCATGGACAAACATTAACATCGAGCTTGTTCTCCGCTCTGTACTGCGGGGTAATCCAGCTACTTTAGCGGAAGAGTGATTTTTTCGTGGTTTACCAGCAGTGTACCTCGTAACTAATGACAACGCTGAATACTTTTGTTTTCGAAAATGCCACAATTTTTCATCGCCTTAAAGCGGAAGGTAGGCCGGCAACTCTGCGATGGTCTTTGAGGAATTGATCTACTCAACATCACTGGAGAACTGTTCGCACGCATCAGTCTTCACTGTCGGACATTACATTTGAAACGGCATATGTCGAAGACAAAGTTGCTTTCGCAAACCGCGGCACCCGTCAGTTGCCAGATGATTGCGAAGAATTGAGAACTAGCCTTTCCACCCTGTTAAACAGATGAAAAAAAAATTTCAGTACAATAAACCAAAAATGAATTCTGAAGAATAATTATACGTTTGGATGTCTGGGAAGGTTCATGCAAATGGGAGTGATCGCGACAGCGGTATGTCTTGCCCCGTTCTCGACAACAGATCGGCCTCGGGTGTGTTCGCAGTGACGAAAAGGGGAGGAAACATGATTGCTTACTGAGTATAGCCCTCTTTAGCCTCGTGTTACCTCCAGTGTTGCTGAACACTTGATTAGGCGACTATCATGAAATGAAAGTCATTTGCGGAGCCAGTGGGAATCTCTTCAAAATGATATGACTGAACTTCCATACGTTAGTCTCCAAGAAGAGATCACTTGTTCGCTGATGACTGCACATCCAATACCACTGTGTGAACAGATGTGCAGTGGAGAATGAATACCTCGCCTCTGAATGCACAGACAGAACTAACGGCTGACAAGTCAAACATATCATGCATTGATCGGCACCCTATGTGCAATACGGTGCGCTAACAGCCGTGGCTTGGAAGGTTGCCAACTGACGGGATAACTCAGACCGCGTGGTCAGCCCAATGTGTGTTTTGTGTGGAGTGGCGGACTGAGAGTCAGGCTGCGATGGCTCCTTCTTACTGTGGCCTTTATGGCACTCCTACTCCGTGAGATCCGAGCCAGGTATGGTGGTACACCCAGGGGTGGCTCCGGCCGCGCCAGCCACCTGCGCCCTCTCCCATCTCCGGTCTTCTTGACTCTGTCTTGATACCGGGCTCATGTGGGGTAAGAGGAGAGAGTGCGGTAGCTGCAGCGCAAGGCTACTATCACTTCAAACTAATTCACGCGCATGCCACTGTCCCTGCATCACCTGGTGTGGAGCATACGGTGGGCCTCGTCAAAATCGACGGTCGAACTATAATGTGCGCACTAATAATCAATGTTTACGCTCGTTGCCTCACAGACTCGCCTCAAATCGCACAACTGAACGAAATCTCAACCCAGGTTTCCAGAATTAACTAGATACAATGATTGCGGCATCCCTTAGAATACCACGGTGAAGTTGTACAAGGCCATAGCGCCGAATTGCCCGCTTAATAGTGCTGAGAACTGGAGGAAGCGAGGAAACCAGCTCACTTTTTCAGCCGTTGTTGGGGATTCTGGAAGAAAAATGACATGAATGCCTCTTGGATGCCCTTGATCCAGAATCAGTTATTGCATTTAACGTCTGCACCGTTTAATTACTTTCCACTTTTCGAAAGTGGATAAGTCAGAATGTCAGGTGAACCTTACAAAGTGGCGATATTACTACCGGCACCCCCAACCAATAGCAGAAGCGTACAAAATTAAAATACCTCAAATGACGTTATCAGCGCCCAACTTCTTCCTTGGTATGCTCTTTGCAAGCGCCCATTCAGAGTCTGCATTATCCTTTTAAGGCATCGTCTCATCCGCAGAAGCCAGAAGAATGTAGATACTGCCTAAAACACTGCATAGCTCTCTAACCCGAAGAACCACGCAACATAACTACCCACAGAATAAAAGTTACCGACCAGGATGTAGCTGCAGCGCGCCCACACCTGCACTGTTTGCAGTTCTAACGGAGACGCAGTGTTTCTAACATAGTATGTGAATCTCTAGCCATTTTTTTTCTTTTATGCATATTTTTTCAGGTCTTCAGGCCCCGAACTCCACCCGACGCCATTACTTTGGTATCGAAACTGCTTGATTACACTGCAAGCCAACGACTACGACCACTAGAGGCCTGTGCTCAGCCGTTCTTCGATGAACTGCGGCAAGAGGGCACGACACTTCCCAACAATCGCCATCTCCCTCCACTTTTCAATTTTTCCGCTGAAGGTATGTACAATTGTGTTCAACTCTGAGTCTCCCTAATGCTCTCGAAATTTCAATCCACCCATAAAATCTTGGCAGACTCTTAAAACCTCTCCATTCACGTTAGACCTGTACATTTTGTGACCTTAACTGCAATTCGCATTTGCCGGTGGGGCTTTGCTGTAAATGAATAATTCAGGTTGGAATTTTATTCTTCCAGCTTGCTCATAGTGAAAAGTATCACACGCCCTCGAAATTAACCCAGTCCCATATCCCGATAAAGATAATGGAGTGGATTTAGTGTTTGTTTTTTTCGCCGTATTCATGTGCAACCTATGGTTTATAAAGCAACGAGAGCCTTCTTTTCCCATTTTTAGGGGTTACTTGTGCGTGAAAGGTTACCTTCAATTCGTTTATACATCCTTACACCTTTGCTTCCTATTTCATCTTTGCTTTTGACTTTACCATTTGTACGAACTCATTAAAGTATGCAACTATTTATTGCCTATTTAGCTATTGACGACGTCACTTTAACATTTACGTCACCGGATAAACATCCTACTGCCATTTTTGCATTGAGTTGACAAGTTTTTATGAATTGGTAGCCTAGTCATCGCCGTGCCTATGAAGCCCTATGACGCATCGACTTCTTTGCTCGCTGCTTTCGCTGGCCGCTACTTTCCCTGTATGCACATGTCACAGTCAACCTTCATGGATTTCGTGGTCTCTCTCCTCTCTCTCGTCCGCTAGGAATTGACGCCCATTTAGACTAATCCTCTGCCATTTTGAGGTTTTACTGATAAATACAGAGGGGCTGAAATGGCTTATTTGCAGTCATCAGTTAGTTACTCAGACTAACCATCACTCAGGATCTAGCCAGATCGATGAACGCAATTCTCAGGGAACGTTTAATATCGCCCACTTCTGCAGACGGCAGGGACCAGTGACTGAATGACAGAACGTTCTATTACTTATAAAAGTAACACTGGTTCTAACCCGCCTTCCTGTCCTGGAGTTTGTGTACAGCTAATTGAAGATGACAAATAAGCCAAAAACGCTCTTCTTATCTCCCTTGTATTTCTTGTTTATGCGTCTGCTATTGTGTACTAGTTGCTACGCGACCGCTTGCGAGTACTCAAGACTGAAGCTCGAAGAAAAGACAGTGCTGTTCTGGTTGCGTGAGTCGAAACCACTGGAAATGAGGTTGGACTGACGCCTGGCTCCGATCTTTGTACATCTCAGCTGTTGTATGCCTGATTCCCAATGCCAGTCACTTTCGAGACTGATCTTTCTTCACTGTGTCCTAGGTTTGCTAGTTTGAGTCTGTTTATCTCTAGGCGTAAATATAGACTGAGCAATCAGTTGTTTACGTGCATACCCGTTATCCTAGCTACCCGGCTGCCCCACTGGTCGTGGACTTGGAACGGCCTTCAGTGAAGGCTAGATGGGAAATAAACAGACTTGCCTTCGGCAAATAAGCGTTCGTGGACCATCGGAGTGCAGAGAGTTGGGGCAAGGATACCAACAGCCCTTTAAAATACCGCAGAGTCTTTAACGGATTCCTCTTATCATGGCTGCCTTGTTTCAACTAGCCGTAGCGCTATCTGGTGACTATTGGAAACCGGCCCAAGACCAGGAAAATTGTGGTTTGTTAAATAAGACACGGTGAGAGTCGTGCAAAGTATGGATATGCTATTATTGTGATAGTTACTTTGAGAAGTGGGCTAAAATGAGTTTTTTTTTGACTGAGCTAACCGAGACCAATTCTTTAGCTGTAACTCCTACTGGTCCTAACTCTGCTGCATTCTTTGCCGCCATATTGTTTTTATCCCGTTACTTCCTACTCTGCTTCCTGTCCTGTTTACCTAGCCAACTGATTCAATTGGACTCTGTTGCCGTGCTGTGTTTTCATGTCCGAATATGTTTACAGTAGCTGGTCCTACTATTTCAGAACTCTCCACTAACCAGGAACTCTTGGCAAAGCTGCTTCCTCACAACTCAAAAACTGAACGCACCACTCAGGGGGGATTCGACTGACGTGGGCCTACCCACAGATACGCCAGTCACCGCCAATCCCACAGGCGAAGGTTCTACTCGAGCTCATGACTCTACAGATAAGACCTCTCTGTCTGACCCCGTGTCCAAGGCCGTCTCCTTGGAGGGTGCCCAACCTCTACGGAATCCGGATGCTACAGGAGAGGCTGCTCCTGTTGCGGTCGTTAATACCTAACTGCTACCTCATTTGTCTCACCATTTCGCATATTTGTGTACGCGTGGGTATCTGTTCATGATCTCTTACCAACCGTCCCACTCTGCCCGCAGCTCTCCTGACACGCACTTACTGCTCCGAAACATCATTGGGGCCTACATCTTGCGCCTTCTGTACAGACAGTGCGCAAGCCTAAAGTGACTCCAGCTCGTTCGACACTGCCCTGTCTTATGACTTCGCTCCCCTCTTATGTTTCAGTTAGAAACGTTCACTTGTGAAGCTCCCAGACAAGCCGACTTAACGGATATATATATATAAGCTTTGCTCGTACCACATGATTCTCTAACAATACATAAGGTTCGGTGCAAGGGTTTCTTCAGTCTTTCGGAACCAGTTTACAAACCCAGACGGGAACATAACGCACCCACGCATATAAGTAGTTTTTCTCCATACACAAACCAGCTGCATATACCGATATCTATGTGTACATATGTTTAAGGGGTGTGAGAATACGTTGCCCCCACTCTTTGTCGTCGCTGTTTATCGACGCGTCTAGTCAACGATCTAAGGTTTTAGTTCACCCTCTCTCAATCAACACTCCCTACACACCGTACCACACATTCTCTGCGCCACTATCTTGACTCGGCAGTCTCCTTCGTTTTATTTTTATATACCTATACGTATGCATACTCTACACCTGTAACTACACGCAGGCATATTTTACATCCCTCCCCGCGGTACATGTAAGTGTGCACCTTCCTCTCCCCCACCTGATCACCATATCTACTTTCACGCTTCCATTGCACGTAAACAGGAACTTTGAACTAACAGAGGTGGTTCACATCCGCCTTCAAAATCTATTTTTACGATGGCATTCATGTAAGCAGTGTTTATAAACATTGTGGTGTGCTTACGCACTCTTTGTGCACGTCCGAGTGCGCGTCTGCATTCCTATGTGTTGTTTATTTCGTATTATAGCGATCAGTCGTGTGATGCCCATCACAGTGGTCGGTACCGTGGCGTCTGTGAGGGTGAGACGGTGCATCACCAGATCTTTTTATCGGCATCTACTTTCCACCAGAATTTTCATCCCGCACACTTATCTCCCTCTTTATCTCTACTCAGTAATGCCTACGTGTGTACACTTACCTTCACCACCTCGGTCTCAATAGACCACCATCCATTTACTTGATAATATTCGTTTTCGAGTTTCTTGCCCATCTTTAAATTGACTTGCCCTACTAGCATGTTTACGCGTTTTGGGTGCTGCAGGAAATATCGCACTTAATCCATCGCTAGGGTGTGCCTTGACCACTGAAGGGGTGTCAGTGTTGCGTCAAAAGTGAAATGGTGCCGTTCTCCGCATGAAGTCCAGTTTTGTGATAAAAACCGGTAGTTCTGCTGTCATGATAGGGGGGCCCATTTTTGTCCTGAGATAGCAGCGCCGACTAACACGTGACGGCTTAAGTGGAGCAGGCCTGTCCTGAATCTTTGTACCTTCCTCTCCGTTATGACACCAACCATGTTGCAATAGTAAGAAAAAGTAGGGTGATTGGACGTTGGCGTGAGTCCAGTGACTTATGGTTAGATATTTCATCGGTGCGGGGTACACACGACCTGGCGCTCAACTCCCCACCAAATGGGCCTCAAGGAATGGAGGGTTATACGGTATGCAGTGAATTTTCTGTACCATGCCACATGGTCTCGGAGCTCGCAGATCTGAAGGGTACTACAAAAGAGGGCGTAGTCTGAATTCTGGAGGGAGGTTTGGGGGGCGTGTCGTACCGTACATTCCGCTGCGGTGCCTCGCTCGTGAAAATTGCGGATGCGTCCGATTAATAGTGCGGAATGCACTTAACTGACGTGAGGATAAGTACGTCAATGTCAGTCTCACTTTGCGTCCTGCCAAAAATCAATGGCCGATCCGAGTTGTTAGGCAAATGACGGTGGGATTTGGTATAGGAACTGATTTGTCATAAAGCCTTCCTTATGCGACACGTGATAGCTTTCTAGGACTCGGTGCTGCCCTGTTAATGCCTGTCAGAGACATCCTGATTCCCGTTTTGGTGTTGTACAGCAGCAGCATACATGCAACACGCCTAAGACGGTAGTGAGCGCTTGGCCACCTAATGCTTCCGAATCTCCGCTGCAGGTAGCAGACCTCTGAAGCAGGATGGGTTCCTAGGAGGGTGATGTCGACTCTGCATGCCTTGTCATCACTTGGGTTAAACGGACGGAAATCTAGACCACCCTTGGCAAGTGGGGTTACTCCATTTTCTGCAGCTGATAATTCTAAAAGAGCTTTTGTTTTAGAGGTGTTTACGGCAAACATTCGAAATGTCTAGTCTACCTAGCATTCCGAGTTGTCAGCTTGTCGACTTGCCTCAGTCCTCCCTTTGGAACGTGAGACCACTGCTAAAATCCAGTCTGCGCGAATCCTGTTGGTCTGATCTTCCTCAATAAAATCCACTTATTCCCCTAGTGTCTGCTGTTTGGGCCCTAGAGTGGTCCTCACTGAGCTCAAAGAATGCGCTTTCGTGTACCTTTTACCACATTTTCTGTCGTTTTGATGAACTTGACGCCCAGAATATGAGCTAGCAGTTTCGCATTCTGTTTTTGCGAGCGCAAGTAACCTACTTGTAAGGCCCAACAGTTCAAGCACCTGCAAGGTTAGTCGTTAAGCTTAGGTCATGAAATTAGACCCCTTCTAATCCGGCTACCAGTTTCGATATCGTACGATAGACCCGTCTGCAGGCCGGTTGTCACACTTTTTGTCTGGTCAGGTAATCCCGCATCAAGTGCAAACTTTGCAAGCCGGCCAGTTTATTTTTCACGCCCGCAGCCGTTTCAAACGGTAATAAAAAATCAGTATTCGCTAGATTTGTGGGAAAATAACACGTTAAGATGTGATAAACACTGCGTGAATTTCCGAGCAATGGTCGATGAGTCGACTGCACCCCCAAAGGACATGCGAGTTTTTACAAGATGCGCGCAGTGCACTTGAGTGTGCGTCGATTCTAAAACCAGCCTCATTTTACCGGAAATTAACATAGTGTCCAGTAGGCTAAATGAGCATCTACAACCAAATTCGCCACTCCTGTTTTCTTTTAGTGCCTCAAGACGGCGCGAAAACCTGCAGGTTTGATAAATATCATAGCTGTGTTCTCATGAAAGGTTAAGAAAAATTCTATGACGTGTTTTAGATCAGAGGATATTATTGAAGTAGGGCTGTATTATTAATACTCCGAAGATATTTCTGTCACGTCAGGATGCCGACTTTTGAATGAGCTTTTCAGGCTCTGCCAAAATTTGCAATCGATAAAAAAATAACTTAAGTTGCATGAATGCTTTTCGATTTTAGATGCCTTTATGAATCGGTATATATTTTAAAGAAAGTATAGACAAAATATTCTTCCTCGCACTACTTTGGTAGCAAAACGAAATCTTCAAATTTTATGCTTGAAGCAACAGAACGCTGTGGTTTTGAAAAACATTCTCATTTCTCAAATATTTGTGAACCCGACCAGCTGGGTTTAAACTATGGACTTTATATTTTCCGTGGGAAGAAAATCATAAATCCCTATGCGAAAGTAGGATGCCATACAGGGCCCATAAAATTTTGTTGTGAATATGGACCATGTTGTATACTTCACAAAAAATTATTAATAAATTGACAGATATGATGCTGTAATAATAGATATTTAACGGTCTTAAAAACGCATATATAGGAACTTTTAGAACCAAAAGGTACCGTTTTTCAAAAGCATAAAATTTGAAGACGTAGTTTGCTACCAGATGACTACAAGAAAGGTTATTTTTGTGCATGCTTTCTTTAAAAAATATCTCAGTTTATAAGGACAGCCAAAATCAACGAGAAAGATTTAGGCAACTTAAGTCGTTATTTTTTATCGATAAAAGTTTTCACAAAGAGCAGGAAAAGGTTTGTTCCAAGGCCGGCATCCCGATGTGATTTAAATGTCTTGTGGATTATAATGCAGAATAATTAATACTATAACCCCTCGTAAATAAACTTTTTTAATTGAAAACACATTTTCGAATTTCAGTTAAAATTTTGCGGGATAGCAAACCGTCATAGGTGTATTTTTGTAAATAACGGATCGAGGCAACCTCAGTGAAATAGAGGTTGGCCCTTCGAAGCGAAAAATTCCATGTGCCCTCCGTACGCTTCAGTACTCCCAACGAATTTTGTCTGGAGGATGCGTTTGGGAAATAAAATTCTCCATATGTTTACCCGGGGAGATTACTCTGACACAAAGCTGTAAATCCGACCAATCGTGTCGAGGAAGTGAGTGGTGGTGGCCATCTTAATGGTTCAGGAGGCAATGCCTACGGTAAACAACCATCGCCTGGCGACTAATTTTAAGATAGTTTTTTAATATGGAGTCATTATTGTACAATTAACAAAGGGCTTCAGACATGCCGGCCTAGCTTTGGTTTACGTAAAAGTAGAACATAAATTCCTTGTTAACAAACTGATATCTAACACGCCCGCCCAGAGGGCAGCTATATATCCTCTGCTAAGTGGTTCCAGCTTTGATCGTCTCAAAGTCTGCTTTTTGAGGAAAATATTCTACAGGTAAGTTTTATTCGGCTCAATTAACCCTAAATTCGGGTTTATTCTCGCGCACTGCTCCTCGAGACTGGGCACAGCCCCATTTAAAACATCCATGCGTTGTTACGATAAATCGATGTAAGCTTTGTATTTCTTTGCGCAACATTCATGCTGCCGATCAAAAAAGGAATTTGAGTCGGGATCAGACATCACTGGGAATTAATTTATCGGGAAAAGCAAAATATTTTAAAATAATAATCATGAAGTGCTAAGGAGCACTTAGGTAGATAACTTCTCCGGTAAGGTTAGAGTAGTTGCATTTGAAGGTTGCTCGAAAGCTGCAATTCAGTATAAATAAATACCCACTTCGTTTTTCCTGTGAATGTCCGTCCACTACTCATCGGCTGTGATGCATGATGTTTATAGCATGGTAAAAGCCCACTTTGCCCTAGAATGTGGTTTAACTGTGGGGAAGAAGGACGAACTTCTGTCCAACCTGACTGTTAGCGGCGGCTGCCTGCTCTATAAACGGGCGTGGCCTCGAGGGGGGATGAAAAATCGGTTCAGTCTGAATATAGACACAAGAAAATGTAGCCGCAGGTATAATAATTATAATTGTTCGACAGTTTTAAAGGGGTGTACAGAGTTATGAAAAAGGAAGGGGATTTAACTGATTAGGGATGGATGCCATATTAAATAATACCTCACAGTAACCGACTGTGTCGGAGATGTGATTGTCCTCTTCTGCAGGAGGCATCTGGTTGTTTTCCAGTCCACTTAAAAACGCACATCTTGCTGGTAAGTTAAGTTGATAATTGCATGCGTTGGTAAACACTCACCGCTCACCAATGGAACTCACTCGCCCCGCTCTGACTTGAAACTCACTCTCGAACACCGCTAGCATCCGCGCAGTGGCTAGTAGTAGAATAGGCAGATTAATATTGCCAGCAAAGACAAGAGCGACCGGAATGGCCATTTCTGGCTTACTAGCTGTCATACGCAACCACAGGCGCTGCGGCGCCTAAGGTTTGAACTCGCGACCTTGTTGGGCAGAAGTCACACGCTCTACCCACTGCGTAACCTGACCGACAAAGACAGGGGAGACTGGAATGGCCATTTCTAGCTTAGTAGCCGTCATCAATCAGCCATACCTAACCGCTCACCAATCGGTTACAGGACTCACTCGTCCCGTTGTGCCTTGGGGCTAACTCTCAAGTCCCGCCAGCAGCCGTAAGGCAGCGAAGGATATAAACAGAATAACATAACCGACAAAGACAAGGGAGACTGGAATGGCCATTTCTGGCTTATTATATATATATATATATATATATATATATATATATATATATATATATATATATATATATATATATATATATATATATATATATATATATATATTGAAGACAAAAAGGGCTCGTCGGAAAAATAGAGTTGTACTCGTGAATTTTCAAGTTGGTCACACCAACCCGTCGTCAGACGAAATGAACAGAGGAGAAATGAAATGGTCAGATGACCAGTTTGTGCTACAGGACAGACAAGGACAGACAACCAACTGGGGTGTGAGGAATGCGTACATGCTTGGATTGGTGCCGGTTAGGGGGGGGGACTGTTAGGGTTCCCTGTGTCGGAGGCGAAGGGGGATGGCGAGTAAATGTGACTGCAGACGGTAAACTTAATGGTCGACGATGCGGGATGGGGACAGAGGTAAATGCATCGATTTTTTGAGGTGTTTATCGTTTCAACTGTTGTTCGCCGTGTCAGGGGAGGGGTGGCGAGACAGTGAGATTCTACATGGTCCAGAAAAGATTAGCGGCTTTGGTTAGGTTGTGGGCGCAAATCAGTGAGCCGGGCACGCAGGCCTTCGTATTGAGAGTCCAGATCGACATGGCGGTTGATGCTGGTCGTGTTAGAATGCCACGCCTCGAGGAATTCACGCGCCTGTTTGTTGTTAGCCATTGCAACAACTTCGGTTCCGTCCCAATTGAAGCGATGGTCGAACTCAAGGGCATGCGCAAAAATGAGTGACAAAGGGTCGCGTCGACGAATGGCTAGTTTATGTGCCGAAATACGCGTCCCAAGTCGTCGGCCGGTATGACCAATATAAGTGCAAGAGCAGTTAGCACACGGAATGCGATAGATGACATTAGTTTGCTGCTCTTTGGGTACAGGGTCTTTTACTCGGGATAGTGTTGCGCGCAAGGACGATGCCGGTTTGTGCGCAATGGAGATGCCGAACCGGTTTAATTGTCGGGCGATCGCTTCAGAGATGCCCTGCATGTAAGGTAGGGAGTAGAATTTACGCGGTCCGGGTTCTCCATTAGAGCCGAAGGTTTGTGGTTGCCTCTGGTGTCTGAGGCAGCTTTTCACAAAACTGACTGGGTATCCGTTGAGTCGGAATAGCCGATACAGGTAAGTGAGTTCTTTTTTGCGTAGATGATCGCTACTACAGTAACGAAAGGCCCGGTGGAAAAGGGTTCGAACGCAGCTTCTTTATGGGCCGCAGGATGGTTGCTATCATAGCTAAGTATGATATCGGCATTAGAGCCTTTTTCGGTGGACGCTCGTTGCGAGGCATCCATCACTGAGCTTTTTGGATACTCACGTCGAGGAACGGAAGGATACCTCCTGTTGCCTCTTCACGAGTAAACTGAATAGCTGGGAAAACACTATTCAGGCTCAGATGCAACTGCTCCACTTCGGAGGCCTTTATGATAACAAATGTATCATCTACGTATCGGACCCACATTTTTGGTCTGAAATTTCGCATAACCTCCTCTTCTAGTTGTTGCAATACTAGTTCTGCCAGTAGACCCGAGATTGGTGAGCTCCATTGGGGTACCCTTAACCTGTTGATAGAACTTTCCATCGAATTGACAATAGTTCTTGAGACAAAGCCTAAGCATGTCTGAAACGTGCTGTATTGGGATGTCGATTGGGTTATCTTGCAGGCGCCGAGTTACGCTCTCAATGATCAATTCATGTGGTATTGAAGAAAAACAGGGCAACTACGTCAAACGATAGAATACACTCATCAGGACTTACTTTAAGGCCTTGGATCTTCTGGAGGAATGCCTGAGAGTTTTTAATGCTGTATTGTGATCCAGCGGTGAGGTGCTTCAGGTGCCGGTACAACCATTTAGCAAGGTTGTAAGTGGGCGATCCAATGAGAGGTACTATGATCCTCAACGGTGCATCTGCTTTGTGCACTTTTTGGGAGGCCATATGCATGTGCAATACGGGGATCACTAAGATTTATAAATCTGGAGTCATCGGGGGTTATGAGTTTCAGTCGAGCGAGCTCAGTGATCTTCCTCTTCACAGATGCGGTCTGCTTTTTAGTTGGATCCTCTGCGAGTGGTGTGTAGGCTTCCCTTGTCGTTGAAGACTTGATTAGCTTTTATTGATATAGTCAGTCTTTTTCCATAATGACGGTGGCGCCACCCTTGTCAGCAGACACAATCACTATACTATCGTCTGTCTTTAGAGATATTAGTCCCTTTTCTTCGTCGATGGGCAAGACTTGGTGGTGTTTCTTTGCCGAATGAGACTATTGGCACAGCTGTGTATGTCCGCACGCATGTCTTCAGGCACAGCAGAGGTTAGTAGGGCAGATTCAAGGCTGGCTAGGAAGTTTGTAGGTGCAGCATCGGTGTGGCTGAATTTTGTACCCTTAGCTAGTAGGCTAATTTCAGCAGATGTTAGAATCCTTTTGGGAAGGTTAACAACTCTTGTTGATCTGTGGTTTTCATCGAGAGGACGGAGAAGAGATTGCAGTTTAACTTGAAGTTCGGCTCGCTTCTTTTTTCTGGCGTCCATAGCAGTGGCATTTATTCGTTGTAGGATGTTCTCGAATACATTTTCAGGTAGGGCTGAAACGCACCGTGCTCGAAGGTCAGATATTGTTGCTTCAAATTTGCAAAGACGATGGTGAACGTCTGATATAACTGCACTCAAAACTCTAAATCCGTATTTGCGCGCAAGTAGTCTTCCAGTTTCATTAGGCAAGGTGGGCTTGAAGCGAAGAGACTTCGGTAGAATATCATGATCGCGACAGCGGTGAAGAAACGTCAGTTGCTCGTAGGTCATCGCCTGTCTCTGTGCAAATTTCTCCCAACGTCTGGTAAGAATAAGCGTTTGACGCCCTAATGCCGATATCATACTTAGCTATGATAGCAACCATCCTGCGGCCCATAAAAGAAGCTGCGTTCGAACCCTTTTCCACCGGGCCTTTCGTTACTGTAGTAGCGATCATCTACGCAAAAAAGAACTCACTTACCTGTATCGGCTATTCCGACTCAACGGATACCCAGTCAGTTTTGTGAAAAAGCTGCCTCAGACACCAGAGGCAACCACAAACCTTCGGCTCTAATGGAGAACCCGGACCGCGTAAATTCTACTCCCTACCTTACATGCAGGGCATCTCTGAAGCGATCGCCCGACAATTAAACCGGTTTGGCATCTCCATTGCGCACAAACCGGCATCGTCCTTGCGCGCAACACTATCCCGAGTAAAAGACCCTGTACCCAAAGAGCAGCAAACTAATGTCATCTATCGCATTCCGTGTGCTAACTGCTCTTGCACTTATATTGGTCATACCGGCCGACGACTTGGGACGCGTATTTCGGAACATAAACTAGCCATTCGTCGACGCGACCCTTTGTCACTCATTTTTGCGCATGCCCTTGAGTTCGACCATCGCTTCAATTGGGACGGAACCGAAGTTGCTGCAATGGCTAACAACAAACAGGCGCGTGAATTCCTCGAGGCGTGGCATTTCTAACACGACCAGCATCAACCGCCATGTCGATCTGGACTCTCAATACGAAGGCCTGCGTGCCCGGCTCACTGATTTGCGCCCACAAACCTAACCAAAGCCGCTAATCTTTTCTGGACCATGTAGAATCTCACTGTCTCGCCACCCCTCCCCTGACACGGCGAACAACAGTTGAAACGATAAACACCTCAAAAAATCGATGCATTTACCTCTGTCCCCATCCCGCATCGTCGACCATTAAGTTTACCGTCTGTAGTCACATTTACTCGCCATCCACCTTCGCCTCCGACACAGGGAACCCTAACAGTCCCCCCCCCCCCTAACCGGCCCCAATCCAAGCATGTACGCATTCCTCACACCCCAGTTGGTTGTCTGTCCTTGTCTGTCCTGTAGCACAAACTGGTCATCTGACCATTTCATTTCTCCTCTGTTCATTTCGTCTGACGACGGGTTGGTGTGACCAACTTGAAAATTCACGAGTACAACTCTATTTTCCGACGAGCCCTTGTTTCTTCACTATATCATCTCGGAATGCACTCTTCCTCAGCTTTTCAACATATTTTTGGGCGTAAAACGCTTATTCTTACCAGACGTTGGGAGAAATTTGCACAGAGACAGGCGATGACCTACGAGCAACTGACGTTTCTTCACCGCTGTCGCGATCATGATATTCTACCGAAGTCTCTTCGCTTCAAGCCCACCTTGCCTAATGAAACTGGAAGACTACTTGCGCGCAAATACCGATTTAGAGTTTTGAGTGCAGTTATATCAGACGTTCACCATCGTCTTTGCAAATTTGAAGCAACAATATCTGACCTTCGAGCACGGTGCGTTTCAGCCCTACCTGAAAATGTATTCGAGAACATCCTACAACGAATAAATGCCACTGCTATGGACGCCAGAAAAAAGAAGCGAGCCGAACTTCAAGTTAAACTGCAATCTCTTCTCCGTCCTCTCGATGAAAACCACAGATCAACAAGAGTTGTTAACCTTCCCAAAAGGATTCTAACATCTGCTGAAATTAGCCTACTAGCTAAGGGTACAAAATTCAGCCACACTGATGCTGCACCTACAAACTTCCTAGCCAGCCTTGAATCTGCCCTACTAACCTCTGCTGTGCCTGAAGACATGCGTGCGGACATACGCAGCTGTGCCAATAGTCTCATTCGGCAAAGAAACACCACCAAGTCTTGCCCATCGACGAAGAAAAGGGACTAATATCTCTAAAGACAGACGATAGTATAGGGATTGTGTCTGCTGACAAGGGTGAAGCCACCGTCATCATGGAAAAGACTGATTATATCAATAAAGCTAATCAAGTCTTCAACGACAAGGAAGCCTACACACCACTCGCAGAGGATCCAACTAAAAAGCAGACCGCATCTGTGAAGAGGAAGATCACTGAGCTCACTCGACTGAAACTCATAACCCCCGATGACTCCAGATTTATAAATCTCAGTGATCCCCGTATTGCACATGCGTATGGCCTCCCAAAGTGCACAAAGCAGATGCACCGTTGAGGATCATAGTACCTCTCATTGGATCGCCCACTTACAACCTTGCTAAATGGTTGTACCGGCACCTGAAGCACCTCACCGCTGGATCACAATACAGCATTAAAAACTCTCAGACATTCCTCCAGAAGATCCAAGGCCTTAAAGTAAGTCCTGATGAGTGTATTCTATCGTTTGACGTAGTTGCCCTGTTTTCTTCAATACCACATGAATTGATCATTGAGAGCGTAACTCGGCGCCTGCAAGATAACCCAATCGACATCCCAATACAGCACGTTTCAGACATGCTTAGGCTTTGTCTCAAGAACTATTGTCAATTCGATGGAAAGTTCTATCAACAGGTTAAGGGTACCCCAATGGGCTCACCAATCTCGGGTCTACTGGCAGAACTAGTATTGCAACAACTAGAAGAGGAGGTTATGCGAAATTTCAGACCAAAAATGTGGGTCCGATACGTAGATGATACATTTGTTATCATAAAGGCTTCCGAAGTGGAGCAGTTGCATCTGAGCCTGAATAGTGTTTTCCCAGCTATTCAGTTTACTCGTGAAGAGGCAACAGGAGGTATCCTTCCGTTCCTCGACGTGAGTATCCAAAAGCTCAGTGATGGATGCCTCGCAACGAGCGTCCACCGAAAAAGGCTCTAATGCCGATATCATACTTAGCTATGATAGCAACCATCCTGCGGCCCATAAAAGAAGCTGCGTTCGAACCCTTTTCCACCGGGCCTTTCGTTACTGTAGTAGCGATCATCTACGCAAAAAAGAACTCACTTACCTGTATCGGCTATTCCGACTCAACGGATACCCAGTCAGTTTTGTGAAAAGCTGCCTCAGACACCAGAGGCAACCACAAACCTTCGGCTCTAATGGAGAACCCGGACCGCGTAAATTCTACTCCTACCTTACATGCAGGGCATCTCTGAAGCGATCGCCCGACAATTAAACCGGTTCGGCATCTCCATTGCGCACAAACCGGCATCGTCCTTGCGCGCAACACTATCCCGAGTAAAAGACCCTGTACCCAAAGAGCAGCAAACTAATGTCATCTATCGCATTCCGTGTGCTAACTGCTCTTGCACTTATATTGGTCATACCGGCCGACGACTTGGGACGCGTATTTCGGAACATAAACTAGCCATTCGTCGACGCGACCCTTTGTCACTCATTTTTGCGCATGCCCTTGAGTTCGACCATCGCTTCAATTGGGACGGAACCGAAGTTGCTGCAATGGCTAACAACAAACAGGCGCGTGAATTCCTCGAGGCGTGGCATTCTAACACGACCAGCATCAACCGCCATGTCGATCTGGACTCTCAATACGAAGGCCTGCGTGCCCGGCTCACTGATTTGCGCCCACAACCTAACCAAAGCCGCTAATCTTTTCTGGACCATGTAGAATCTCACTGTCTCGCCACCCCCTCCCCCTGACACGGCGAACAACAGTTGAAACGATAAACAACTCAAAAAATCGATGCATTTACCTCTGTCCCCATCCCGCATCGTCGACCATTAAGTTTACCGTCTGCAGTCACATTTACTCGCCATCCCCCTTCGCCTCCGACACAGGGAACCCTAACAGTCCCCCTAACCGGCACCAATCCAAGCATGTACGCATTCCTCACACCCCAGTTGGTTGTCTGTCCTTGTCTGTCCTGTAGCACAAACTGGTCATCTGACCATTTCATTTCTCCTCTGTTCATTTCGTCTGACGACGGGTTGGTGTGACCAACTTGAAAATTCACGAGTACAACTCTATTTTCCGACGAGCCCTTGTTTCTTCACTATATCATCTCGGAATGCACTCTTCCTCAGCTATTCATATAAATATATATACATTTATATATATATATATATATATATATATATATATATATATATATATATATATATTGATAAAGGAGAAAAAATGGACCCCATGTGTTGAAATGGAAGGAGAAAATAAGGTGATCTCTGGGGTAGAAGATATTATTGTCTGACGTTTCACAACGGGACGAGTGAGTCCTGTAACCGATTGGTGAGCGCCCAACTACCATTTATATATATATATATATATATATATATATATATATATAAATATATGGCAAAGACGTTATACCGTACTTCCGACAAAGATACTAGCTAAAAGCCCGGACACGTGTTTTCGCCGATGTATATATATATATATGTATATATATATGAGAAGAAGAGGCGATCACGGGAACCATGGTTTTTATTGTCCTGACGTTTCAAAAATCAAACAGGATTTTCATCGTCGGAGGTAAAATATTGTACCGCGCCTCACAGTATTTATAGGGTGGTAACATTTTCGGCTAATACGGGATTACAAAGGTTTTTGAATTCGCGTAGAGGAGGGGCCGGGTTTGGGGTGGAGATTCTCAGTCATCATGCTGCTTGATGAGCATGGTGGTGTTTCATTCTTTGGCGATCATCCTTTGCCTGTTCACTGAGTCCGTGGTGGACTGGGGGACGGCGGGTGATGGCTTGTTCTCAATCTGGTCGGGGGCCGGAGTTCGCACGTCGGCAGTAGTCGTCAGTACCTCATCGACCGAAGCTGCCGCCCCAGGCTGTTAATCTTGGTTGCGATCGCACCTCCGTGTGTATTCGCACCTGCCGGATAAGTGGTTGAGCTGGCCGAGGCGATAACTGTTCCTTCGTCGGGTCTGAATTGTGTTCCGATTGCGTTCGCGTCCGCCATGGACTCACCCATGTTCGGATGCACGTTAGGCCCATGTTCACGTCGGCTCTTTCGATCATTGAGCTGCGTCCGGAGGGCTTGGTATGCCGTAGGAAGCGTCACACAACGATTGATGGAGGTTGTTCCCGTGTGCCAAGCCTCGATGTTTTCCCTTGCCACGCGTTCACTTCCCCGACCAAGAATTTCAGCATTCTGGAAGGCGAACGTGTGTCCAGAGTCTGCGCAATGGTCAGCCACCAAAGACAGCGGGTCCATTCTTCTTACCGCCCTCATGTGTTCTCCGACCCGGGTTTGTAGACGTATCCCGGTTTCTCCAATGTAGTTAACTGCGCAGGAATTCATTTGAACCCAGTAGATGACGTTTGTTGTTTCACCTCGGGGCAGGGGGGGGCCTTAGGCCTCATAACCAGATGTCGAATGGTTGACTCCGGCCGGTGGGCGATGCCGATCCCCATCGGTCTTAGGAGACGGGAGACCGCCTCCGAAACACCGTCAATGTATGGCAACGCTCGCCATATCTTTGGCTGTTCGGTCGCTGGCCTTCGGCTTTGCCTGCACTGTCTGCTACGTTCGATGAAGTTGCGGGGATACCCGTTGGCCATGAAGAGGCGTTGGAGGTATCGAAGTTCTGCCTTTCTTTCGCCTGGCTCGCTGCAGTGTGTTTCAGCCCTTTTGTATAGCGTTCGAACACAACTGCGTTTGTGGCATGATGGATGTTTGCTATGGTAGCTAAGGATTTGGCGGGTACTGGTGGCCTTCCTATACACCGTTGTTTTAAGGTCCCCGCAGGGTTTTCGATGAACGAGAACGTCTAGGAATGGCAGCTGGTTGTTGACTTCCACCTCCATTGTAAACTGGATGTCAGGGAAAATAGAATTCAGGCTGTCATATATATATATATATATATATATATATATATATATATATATATATATATATATATATATATATATATGGTAGTTGGGCGCTCACCAATCGGTTACAGGACTCACTCGTCCGTTGTGCCTTAGGGCTAACTCTCAAGTCCGCCAGCAGCCGTAAGGCAGCTAAGGATATAAGCAGAATAACATAACCGACAAAGACAAGGGAGACTGGAATGGCCATTTCTGGCTTTATTATATATATATATATATATATATATATATATATATATATATATATATATATATATATATATATTGATAAAGGAGAAAAAATGGACCCCATGTGTTGAAATGGAAGGAGAAAATAAGGTGATCTCTGGGGTAGAAGATATAATTGTCTGACGTTTCACACTCATACTCGAGCGCATCATCGGAGAAAGAGCATAGGGGAAATTACATGGTTTAAATAGGTATTTTGTGCTCACTTGCGATAGGTCTAGCCGCCTCGTTTCTCATTGGTCCTCCTCTCGTGCGCCAATGGTGCTTGACGGCCTCATAGGGCACTGGTAGATCAATGCTGCGGTTGATAGAGTTGGCGTCTGACTGCCAAGCTTCGATGACTTCCCTCGCCAGTCTGTTTTCGGCTCGGGCGAGCACTTGAGCCCCGTCAAAATCGAACCGGTGTTTGTTTTCTAGACTATGCATGGCGGCGTGTGATCGAATATCCTTTCACCTTACGGCCAAATTGTGCTCGTGCATGCGCGTAGTCAGTCGTTTGTCGGTCATGTCGCAGTAGTTGACCGGGCAGTCTAGACAGTTGACACGGTAACTAAGGCCTGAGGTGTCTGCAGGTGGTAGTCGGCCCTTTGGTTGCATGACTAATCGACGGATAGTAGCCTCGGCCGGTGGCCAACGCCCACGTTTAGCGGTCTTAACACGCACTCAGTGGCTTCTGAGACGTTCCTCACATAGGGCGAGACATGGAAGGTTTCAGGTCTTTGTTTAGGCTCACCTTCGGTCTTTGTATGCCTTTGGTATAAGCATTTGTTTACAAAGCTGCGTGGATATCCACTGGCGAGAAAGAGGCGCCATAGGGTTTTAAGTTCTCGCAGCTTCTCAGCTTCTGTGCTGCAGTGTGTCTGGATGCGGCGAAAAAGCGATCGGACGCAACTGCGTTTATGCGACAGGGGGTGATTGCTGTTGTAGTGAAGAATTTTCTCCGTGTTTGTCGCTTTTCGAAACACGGCAGCCTGGAGGGTTCCGTCCTCCTGCCTTGCTATCTAAACATCGAGAAAAGGGAGCATTCCGTCCTCTTCTTCCTCCTATTTAAACCATGTATTTTCCCCTATGCTCTATCTCCGATGATGCTCTCGAGTATGAGTGTGAAACGTCAGACAATTATATCTTCTACCCCAGAGATCACCTTATCTTCTCCTTCCATATATATATATATATATATATATATATATATATATATATATATATATATATATATATATATATATATATATATAGTAAGAAAGAAAGCTCGTCAAGAAAATCGAGTTGCACTCGTGAATTTTAAGCTAGTTGCAAAAATCCGTCGTCAGATGGAATAAAGAGTGGGAAGTTGGAATTTTCGCTCTAGAGCGTTTTGGGGCACAGATTTTACATAGGTATGCAAAAGGGACATGAGTCGTTTTACGATAGATGTTGAAACTTGAGGGAATAAAGCATCGTTTGTGGTTTATCCATATCGTTCTATGAAGGAATGAGTACTGAGAAAGGCCATTGAGGCTGGGATATTCATTTCTGGTTTATCTGCCGCCGTTTGTCAGCTACTTCAACTTCCCTGTTTTATAAATGGGAAATCCAACCCAGATTCTTTGGTCATTAGGCGTTAAGTTCAACCTTAACATTAAGTCTTAGCCTCGTTTTCCTGTCGATTAGGATGGGGAATATTATTTACGATGAGGGCTTCATCCACATAGCAGGTTACGGGTCGTACTCGTGCGTTGCGTTCTGTGTCTTACTAAACAGTCCTTGCAGACAGTCACATACCGACCAGTAATTATACAGAATGAGGAGTACCGACAAGGTCGGGTTGGTCCTTTCTTCTCTGCATATATTACTGGTCACTATGCGACTGCCTGTGAGGACTCTTTGTTAAGACACAAGGTGCACCGGAACGAACACGTCACGTAATCTGGTCGGAGAACGCCGTTCCATCAACTTATATTTCTCGGGATGTCTACCTGCAAATATACACATATCTAGGATGAGGCACTAATTTTGCAAACTAATCAGGGGAATATCGAGTTAAATTCCGGCAGCATTATGTTTTAATTATAGTCCCGAAAGGAAACTGAGTATTTGAATTATATATAATCAGCTTTTTGTTGACCACCCGCATTATGCCTATTTTTTCAAGCAAATAATACCATTTCATAGGGCATATGTTTCACCACGCCCCCAAAGTTTGTGAAGCTGTAGGCCCAGACAGTGTTTATCTGATATTAATTTTTGCTGTATGTTTAATCTAATATGCTTTCGGTGCCCAAATGCGTCTCTTAGTGTTCTGTTTGTAGTTCCTGCTATATGTTCCGGTCACTTAACCCTGAGTAATTCCATTAAAAATTTGCAAAGTTATTAGCATAACGTACATGTTTGTATTTGATGTATTCGATGTGACATTATATGCAAATTTTAGGTATTTTGCGATATCGGGTATCTTTATTATCGTAGCTGTAATTTCTATCTTCCCATATATAATAGTTTTCAAGTTTCAGGGTTTTTAATTCTCACAGGCTTGAAATGGACCTCACCTTATCCTTCCGAGTATTTCATAAACGAACCGTCCAATCATAATGCGTTTCATTCATTAATAAAATAGAATATCTATCCTAAACTCTTTCGTAAAAGGGTCTCATTGAAATGAATTTGGAAACTAAAATACATTGTTTCCAAAGAATTTTAGAAGGGAACCGTTTATTTGGATGCCTCGACAGGAAGGGGAAATAGGAATGCCTTTAGGAACGTATTGCGTAACTTTTCAGAAAGGGTACATATTCGCGTGTTCTAACCGACAATTCTACTGCCGAATTCGACTATGTCCAACGTTTTTCCCCAGCACGGTTGATACAGGGACAGTGACTAGCGCGTGAATTAGCTCATTTGGGATTTTAAACGTCGGATGCAGTCTCTCCTCCCTCTCCCACCTGGGCCTGGCGTAATGACAGAAGATCAGGGGCGGGATCGGTCGCAGGTGGCTGACACAGCGCTAGTCTGCGCCTTTACGTGCGACCGCACTCTCACCTTTATGTATGACATTTGTTATGAGTACACATCCCCACTAACGCCTGTAATGCCCTGATCTGGTCCCCTGTTTGCCCAGCGTATCTACCAAGCACCCCGTTGGTGGGGCAATACTTATCCTAACACAACCTTATCTGCAAATCTAAACTTAACTGTAACTTAAATTTCCCTGTACTTTAGCGCGAAGTCACTCGTATAACGGGGTTTTCCTTTTTCCCTGGGCTGCCAGGGAGACACCTACAGTGGCTGTCCTTACTCGTGCAATCTCATGAATTTCACAATAAAGGGCCTGTTATGCGAAACCAGTCCACACGGCGTCCTCCAATGTTTTACAGCAAGTTCCGTTTTAGTTCGTAGTCAACCGCAGATAGAAATTATCCACACATACCTCGCGTACAGCTTAACAGGGGAAATTGTTATATGTCGTGGCTTCAGAACTGAACATTTGGTTACGGCCCCAACTCTCGGCGTTGGAAAAAAACTACAGTTGTAAAAGTGTACTACTGATTTTTATGTAATAAACGTCCCAAATTTGCAAAGCAGAATTTTTTAGCCTGAACTCGCCCTCGCGTTTCTCAAAAGAATGTTATTTCTCTTATTTGCGTTTATCTAGTTTTCGCGAACGCAAAACCAAACTTTCCATTCTATGAAAGGATGTATTTACATTTTTTCAGTTTATATTAGTGTAAGTTTATAGTAAAACGTGCACAAATAAGAGCTTTTGATCCGTAGCTTTGAATAGCATAGAATTTGGCCTTATTTGGATTCTATTTCCCTTCAATAAACAGATATGAATTAAACTCGTAATTAGTCAACAGCATTCTGTGCATCAATTCAATTCAAAAAAACCAAAATAACACAATCAACCTTGTGCCATACTACTAATTCAAATTTGTATGTCCACATTTCATGCGTTAGACAATCTACTGTAAACCATTTTTACCCATGTTGACAGCACGACTAGTTTGTGTACCTAGGAACGCCACAATCATCGGGTCAATCTCCGGTTGGCAGGACCCGAGCGAGGACACCGAAATAAGGCCCTATAATCATGTACGGAACCCCGAGTTAAGATCTCGAAAAGCAGGGGAGGCCATTGTGGCCAAGGTGTGCGCCGTCTGTGTATACAGTAGATTGCCTAATACATGAAATGTCTATATCAGAATTTGAGGTAGTAGCGGGGCAGATATTTTAAGGTGCTAGTTCTGTTTTTTGTATTGAATTGAAGAACAAAAAGCTGTTAAATAATAAAGAGATGACTTTAGATTAATTTATTCATTGGAAAACGGGGCTAAATTGGGCAAAATCCGACGTTTCTTGCTATCCAAGAATTTCCTACGTTATTACAATCTACAGGTCAAACGATTTTGCTTTTATGCGCAGTACTACGAATGAACATTAATATAAACTGGAAAAAATTTGGAATATATCCCTTCGGAGAACGGAAAATTTTGATTTGTTTTCACCAAACGGTTAAACGGTCCCAGTTTTTTCTTGACTTCCCTTTGAAAAACCGTTAACTACGCAGGAATTCGAAAGCAAAACATCTTATAAAAGTACTTTCTAAAAAGGTGACTTATTTTAGGAAATTTTTAACTAATTATAGGCATAGATTTTCCCAGCTTTCGTTGTGGACGTTCAATTTTAATGGCAGCGAGTTTTCATGTTTGTGTGAGTCTACAAATTTGACCCAAACGGCCGTCTGCATTAGAAAGAATGCCCAAAAAGCCACTGCTTCGGTAAATGCTTTTTAGAAATATGTTATTTTGAGGGTTTTACCAAACACATCGAACGGAATCTACATTTATGGGCAGTCGACTGAAGACACTGAAAATCTTAAAAAATATACCTCATTTTCAAAGACTATCTGCAACTCATCGTAATAGAAAACCCGAAATATTTATATAGAAATTTAACAATAGTATAGTTTTGTTTTTATACACCATATGGTACGTTTACGATTGCACCTGACGATTCTATTTAAATTTATTAGTCATTGACTGACCTGCGAACATGCAAGCTTATGAAATATTATATTCCTGCGACGTCCCTATCGGCGCACTGAAGTGAAAATCGGTTTGCCTTGGTCAAACGCATCTAATAAAATGTACAAACGGAAAAAAAACTACAAATTCTTGTGAAACGTTGTTGGAATATACACTTCTTATGAGGCTGCTTGATGACGGCCATACTTTACGTTGAAATTAATCCACAGGAATTTGTATGTGCAAAACTCTGGAAAAAAAACTATTGCAAAATTAATTGGGCTTTTCCTGCTTTATTCACTCGTTTAATTGCATGGACAGGCGTCCTATACATTTACAACTTCAGTTCACTCAACTAGGTCAATATTTCACATTTTCATAATCCGTACCTATTCTAAAAAATTAGCATTTCTAGACAATATAATGTTAATTTGTAAATCACAAAAAGCGATATATTTCCTAACGATCGGTTCTTTATTGATGTAAAATTTTGCTGGACGCAGTGTGCGCTGATTTCGTGAAATCCATCAGATTTTATGAGTTAGGACACCTAGTGTCGGCTGTTTTTATATGTGCGTCGGTCAAGACAGCTTGTGTCTAGTGGTATCTGTTGTACTATCCGAGGGTTACGTTGTGAAAATAGTCAACGTTGCGTTAATCTAGAGGTAGTGGGTTTAATTTGGGGCGTAAATGGCCCTGACTGTCTCGCTACAATTTTTTTGAAGCTTAAGTCACTCAAGTGCTACAGCGTGACGAGTATGAAATTAAAGGTTGCTATTCAGCAGGATCCTCTGTGATGAAAGCGGATGATCTTGAGTTGTTCGAACCCTGAACCAAGTAAGGTGATAGCGGATGGCCACAACTCACAGTAACTACCTCCTAAACAGGAGTCGATTTAATGGATTCAACCGCAATAGCACCACCACTAGCATTATCATCCTAATGACAGAACATAATGCCTTGTGAGACAAGTCGCTAATATCCATAGACTGAAATTTTTGATTCAGGAGTTTTTATTCGGCCATTTTTTGTTCAAAAGCAATACAGAGGGCAGGAAGAAAGCCTAAATTGGCGATTAGAGATCCACAATGTTAGATTGTCTTGAAAAATAAGGTAAACTATCTTTAAAAATAACATGCAGTGAAGAGATAGAAAATAACTGTAGATGAAATCAAAAAATAATAATGGTGTATAGAGAAATTTCGTGCAACGTCCGTGAATCCTATTATAAACAGCAAACGTACATGAAAAATGGGCACCGATGTGAAAATATTTTTTTAAAAAAGGCAAACGAAAACGGTGCTTTTTAGGTTTTTAAAGGGCCTACAAACTATTTTCTGAATTTATATCGTGTCCTTTGATAAAATTTCTCAGGATACAATATTGTTTTGACTGCTTTGTGATTGGTCTTCGGCGGCCCACCAGTTCCTTTTGATGAGAGGGACACTTCTATTAAAATCACGCGAAGTAGCAAAAGGAAAATTATGGCAAGCTTCTACCAAAACTTAACAATAACTAATACCTCTATTTTATGAGCACAGCTCACTAGAATTATTGCAAAGGCTTTATCTTTAAAAATATCCATCAACCCTTTTAAAATAGCTCAGACCATACAATCAGATAAGTTTTCGCCACTATTTATGAACACGTTGATATGGATAACGTACTTCAGGAATTACGATTTTGAAAATAAGCTACTTTACGATCATTCGTATGATGATAGGCTTCAAAACCTTAAACAAGCTCCTTATTCTTTATGATGTCCTCGGGATACGTGACAATCTGGATCCTCTTCATGAGCTAATTTATAAGCGCACCTTCGTTTACAACCGAGTCTAGAATCTGCGCTCGTTACACACGCTGGGATGGCGGAACCTTCCAATCAAGTTCCTTACTTATATATTTATTTATCAAAGCTTTGGTTTGTGTAGACTGTACAACTTCGATTTTATAAGACTCTTGAGGAACCGACGAATAAAAAAGCCTCGAACTATTTTTCTGTTTTTTTCTTCTATGTGTGTGCTTTGCCGTGGGGAATTCTTGTTATTTTTGTGAAGTCTGGGTAAAGAAATGTGTTGCGTTCATCTGTTTTTTTGCTTTAAATCAAGCTCTGATAAAAATGCTTTAAATCCTGCTGTCCATATTCTCGGGCAAAAGGTGGTTATTTGCGCTCTAGATAGTTGAATAAAGAAAGCGAAAAGGTTGTGGCTTAGTAGATATCACACGTGTAATATCTATGTCCTGTTTGCTAAATGCAAAAGATAAAGCTCTGTCTTCAAAATCATTGTCTAAGTTCCCGCATGATCCCACTAAACATGAAGTAAAAGGGAAAACCTTTTGGATTCGCCAGCGTTTACTTATAACCCCGGGTGATTTAATCTGACAAAAAATGTAAAGTACTCATACAAATTTATGCTGTTGCTCATATTGGTATCTTCCTTCGGCGTTTGACGAAATATCACCAAAACGTTTTTATCAATATGCGTATGCTAGTTTCCCTTCATAAACTTCACCAAGCAAGTTTCTTTTCATGTAGAAAGCATCTGGATAGATTCTCTCAGTGCAGGATCCAATCTTCCATTTAACGACAGTGTTCTTGCTGCTGTTCTTCCCCATAATTTACCGGAAAAATTTACAGTGTCGCAATGCAAAATGCCGGGTTATTTTTGCTCATTCACCCCCTACAACAGTTTGAAAAGGCAAAAACTAGTACGATGTGACACAACCAGTTCATATGAAAAGTTGTTTCTCCAAATTGCAAATGAGGAATCATCTGGGCCGGTGTCATGAATGCAGGTTAATATTGCAAGTTATTGAGTAATTGGTAACCAACTGTCCTTCATAACTAGACGTATAATCCCAAGCATGGTACTCCTGACAGGCTGCCCAGAGGAAATATCCTCTACCACTGAGAATATTGGACAAACAGCATCTGAAGAGTACAGTATCCGTGCTGAAGTCTGCAAGTCCTGTTCCGACGCCAGTATCATGACTTTATGAGATGATTCCTCGATTGTGACGCATTGATGACTGGATTACTGGGCACGCTCGTCCTTGCGCCTGTCTCAAAGACTAAATACACAAGCTTAAATAGCTCAAGCTGTATAGGCCTCACTGACGCTAGTAAACAGTCATTGGTCATCGTCAAGAAGCTGCTCTAAGCCTCAGATCATGGTGCCGAGTATAAATGATTTTCCTGAGCATATTGGCTTATCCGTCAATACTGTGTAGGCTAGTTTATTCTAGTTGTATTCATGAATAGAAGAGGACACCCACGGCACTTACGATGATTTAAGAAATTAACAGCTTAAAATATTTTAGGGCAGAGCTGATGCCATGTAAATAAGGTAGATAAAAGAACATTACCCTATTTGATTTAGCTCCCGGCCTTCTCGCAAGCCTTGTACTGGACATGCTACCTATTTGCCTCACCAGAAAGATCCGTGTGTAGAGTCCATCGGTACATTCATTCATTATGTGTGGTTTTGAATGTGCAGACCTGGTCTGCTGTGCGCGGACCAAGTTTTGTGGCACGCGTAGACGAGTCATTCAGCTTTGTCAGCCACTGTGTACGACCTTGACACTGGACCCAAGTAGCAGAGGAGGATAGAGTGTGCTAGATGCTGCGGAATTCTACTGTCATATTAAAGCAATGTAGGTGCAAGTCACCGTTGCTGCGCGGGGGAGACGGTGGACATCGTCGGAATCGACGGTTGAACTAACATGTGCCGCACGAAATTGGTTAAAAGGTACTTAGTCAAATTGGATGACGTCACCTTTTCTGCTCAAAATACACCGATTGAGCTAAATGTCATCGCGATGTAGGACGACGATTTATCTGAGTGTAGATGCCTGTAAAGTTGATAGCACCATTTTACCAAGGATGCAAGCATCGTTCGTGCTGGCCTCTGCAATATCAAGTGTTCAAGCAAAAATTCAACGGTACTTGCAAACTCCTAACAAAGCTATGCTATTTTTCTGAATTCATGTATTAAGTTGTAATTCCTCCCTTCCATCTGTTGATGTTCTAAACATCCCCATCATTTGGCTTTCGATTTCCGATATTCTTAAGTTTAAACCAACTTTTTAATAGCAAAATATTCAGCTGTTCTTTAAAATCCCAATATGATTAGAAACAGAGTTGCGGGTTCTTCTCACCGAACTATGGTGTATCACTTGGCATACTCAGAAGCATATTGGGCTTTTTAACCAATTCCCTGAACTATTCCTGTGAAAAATTTAAATAGTGCAAACTCGTGGGTCAAGTGGCTTGAGCTTTGGCTGCATTAAAGTCTTTCACTTGCTGTCTTGGATTCGGATCCAACCGAGGCCACCGAGTTTTTTACAACTGAGTCAAATTAAATATATTTTATTTGTTCATCAGTAGAAACCGGTTGGTTGGTTTAGTAGTGTGCTTAGTGTCCGCCTGTACTCAAGTAGCTCATTTTTTCGTTTGAAGAGCAAGACGATCTCATTTAGTCATCTTCATTTTGGTAAAATAGGACTTACGCGTGTGCAGCGATAAACGCACTTATCCGGGTTAGAGGGTTTTGGATTTTAGTTATCAGTATAGTGTTCCAAGCTCGCAAACGTCCTCCTCTGTCTCATATCAGCCTAGCTACAACTAAAGCCCTATCAGCGCAGCAGTAGCCACAGGAATAATAAACTCCTTGTAGCTTTTACTTGTCATTAGCTGCCCAAAGAGTCCCAAGACTGAGAACAAAAACAAATGTTCACGGGAGACATTTTTTTACGCTTTTGGCTATCAGTGTAGAACAGCCTGCCGGCATTGAACGCAAGAAAACTTACGTGCAGAACATGCTTCTATCAATAGCAAGGATCTCTTGCGCAACCATGTGGACAGGTCCGGCTGGGTTGCAGGTTTTGCTACCAAACCCCGAAGGCGTTAATTGCGCAGTTTCCTTTCTGCCGACGCAGTACGGCCGATTTTAATATCTGATGTCGCCGCAGTGGAAGGAGTCTCCATCTTCACAGTTTTTACGTTGGCTTTGCATATGATATAGCAAGAGGCCAGTTATTTGAAAATGGCATGAACAAGTATTGTATATTGGTTGAATGCACAGGTTTCATCGGTCACGGGTTTTCTAATAGTTGCTTTAGTTCTGCAAGGAAGTTTATATATATATATATATATATATATATATATATATATATATATATATAAGGACTTCTACTGTTACCGTGTTCAAAAGTAACAGTCTTTAATCTCGCAAGAGGCAGATCACATACAGTACAGCGTGAGAGAAATTATTTTAATTTTCAAATATCATTCAGAGTCCTCAGCAAGTACGTTCTTCAATCAGCATTTCTAGTATACAAGTGGCCTACTGATATGAGGAAAAATTATATTTAGCCCAAAAGAGGATAACTAGGCAGAATAACGTGGGACACTCGAATGGCCATTTCCGGCTTATTAGCCGTCATCAGCCAGCCCTATCTAACCCCAGGTGTTGCGAAGCCTGAGGCTCGAACTCGCGATCTGTTGGTTGGCAGTCCAACACTAAGCCACTGCACCATGAGCTTGTTGCCTTGCCGGTTTCGATCGGGAATATCCACTTTAGTAGGTAGGCATTTACCGATCGGTTACAGAATCCACTCGTCCCGTTGTGCCTTGGGGCTCCCTCCATCGAGCCCAGCCAGCAGCCGCACGGCGCCTAAGGATACAAGCAGAATAACATGACTGACAAAGACAAGGGAGACTTGAATGGCAATATTTGATATTCCCGAGAGAAGCAATCAAATCAACGAGCTTGTAGCGCAGTAGGTAGACTGTTTGACTTCTAGCCAACAGTTCACGAGTTCGAGCCTCAGGTGCCACAAAACCTGGGGTTGGGTGTGGCTGGCGATGACGGCTTATAAGCCAGAAATGGCCGCTCCAGTCTCTCTTGTCTTTGTTGGTCCTCTTATTCTGCCTATATCATTAGCCATCGTGTGGCTGCTGTTGGGACTCGATAACGAACCCCAGTGCACAACGGGACGAGTGAGTATTGTAACCGATCGGTGAGCATCTAATTACCACAGAGGATGAATACTATGAAGAAAAATTTTATCTTTATTTCTAGATTTCAGTCTTAGTGCAGGTCACACATTGGGCCCGTGCTTGTATAGCTGCTTGTTGATACTCCTAGTTGCGGCAGAAGATTTAATAGGAGCCACCCCAGTTTGAGTGAATTGATGGCACTTAATTTCTTCCACAGACATATTTAAGCAACTTCCACAACTGTCTCATTATCGCTCAGGCGTAGCTGGACGCAGGCAATGCTAGCCCTGGTTTCGCCAGTGGACACTGCTGCCTGAGACAACTCAGGGTTCTGTGCTCAATAAATCCCCCATTCTGATACCTTCTGTCCTTAAGTGCAACAGGGGATTTGGCTTAATGGTTGTAGTGCTCTGAGCTCACTTACCACTTTGACCTCTACAAATCTATCACGGTGCGCTGAACGCCGTGGCTTTAAATCTAGGCAACTGACGGGATAACGCAGTCTTTCAAGACGGCGAGTCATACTGCAAATCGCTCCTTCTTAGGGTGGCCTCTGTGGTAGTCCATCAAGTCGAATCCAAGTCACTCCACTTGTTGTGTGAAGTCCTATTTGTACGGTGGCACGCCCAGGTGCAGGTTCATGTCATGTTAGGCTTCTGTGCCCTGATGCCGCCTTCGATATTTTTCAGTCTACCAAGTCACCGGGCCCAAGCGTTTGAATAGGAGAGAATGCGGCTGATTAATTGCAAGTCTACTATTATCGTAATAATTATAATAATTCCCGCACAAGTCATTGTCCCTCCGCCCACTCCACGATGAGCGCAGGACGAAAATAGTCAGCAGTGACGATTTAATTATCAGGGTGTAAATTCATCCTGCTTCTGGTCCACTCTATTTTGTTTTTAGTCTTGGAAATGTATGCATGACTTTGGATAAACAGCCAAGGATCATTTAGAAATAAAGTAGATTTACCATGTGATAAAATTTCAGACGAAATTCTGAAATACATTTTCGGTTCGAAAAAATTGCCAAGTACAGTTTAAATATTAGTTATCGTGCGATCTAAGATGTTTCATTCACAGCAGAATGCGGTATTTTGAACGAACTTCTTTCTGGCCGCCTACAAAAATGTTAAAATCAACTGATTGCGTGCTATGCATTTTTCTTATTGATTTTCGAAGTCCTTATAAATTCAAATATACTTTATAGAACACATACGAAACTATTTTTTTTTGTTTACATTTATTTTAAAAGTATGTCTGCTTCGAATTTTATACCCATAGAAAGAGTATCCTTCGGTTTAATAAGTTTTGAATTGCCAAATAATTTGTAACCCTACCTGCCGTTGCATTCACATTCAGGATTTCAATATACATGTCGTATACATTCCGTATGAGTAAAATCACCCATTTATATACGCATTGAGGAAACATGTCCGTGGCGCTCATAAAATTTTGTATTGGATTCGGCCTATGTCGCGTACTTCATAAACAGTGTCGATCGATGGATAGATACAATGCATTATGAGTGGACAGCTTACGATCTTCAAAACTCTTATAGTTAGAAACCTTTAAAAACGCAAATAAAAAAATTTAAGAAGGTTAATTTGCCACCAAAACAGTAAAAAAATAACATTTTATATATTTTTCTATAAAATGTATTTGATTTTATAAACAGTCTGAAAAAGGCCTGTAAGAAATGCATACTATATACGTAGTCATTTTTCAATGTTGTGTTTTTGCAGGCGGCTGGGAGAAATTTACATCCAAAAGGCAGCATCCTGGAGCGAATGAAATAGCTTGGGTTAGACTGCATGATATTACATATTTCAACTATACTCAAGTAATGTTTTTCGAATCGAAAGCACATTTCAGCATCGAGGTTAGAACTCTAGGAGACATTGTCCAGTGGCTTGCCTATTATACTATCTGCAATGAAATGCTGGCTTGATATTGCAGTATTTCAAATAGTAATTGCTATTTTTAACTGAAAGTACGTCAGAACCTTTTTTAGAAATATTCAGGTTTTGTTTGAAAAAATTATACAAAATCTGCTGCCACCTCTGCGAGAACATCTCCGTATAGAATGACCTTAGTAAACATGCACTCTATATTTTTCTTAAGGAGATGGTGACTGAATTAATATTGAAGGCAGCGAGTTATTTAAGAAATGTCCGAGAGTTCACCCAACTACTCCTGTCCAGAGCACTTGTAGGCGAGTGTAACACCAGAGCAATATCGTATAAAGTACTGCGTTTGCCCTTTATGTGCAACTCAAAATGTCCAGGAGACTGAGGGCGAATTTCTTCATATTGCCTAGTGCACCTAATTTAGTGACCTTCCGAAGTATGGATAAAGGGGCAGGTGCAAGGAAGAATTTAAAATCAGCAGAACTCGATTTTTTAAGGCCAGGAATGCCTGAAAGTACAACCAGGCGTCTGTACTCTTGAACTCCATTAAAGAATTGCTCATTAGATGAGTTCAATCGGATGCTGTCTGGATAGAGCGGCTGTTAAGGAAAATTGGTGAGACGCCGTCCGGTAGTTCGTAGGTCTTCGCAACTGTAGCCGCAGGCACAAACTAAAATATGGAATGCAGACTGGACTTATTGGTAGCAAAAACGAAATTTTGATCAATTGAATTTAGGCATTCGCTATCGTGCGGTTCACTGGTCGGTGAGGCATTTAGGATTTTTCTAAAGATCGAGGTGGAGAGAAACAGAAGCTGCATGTGAAGGGAAATAGCATTGGCTAACAAACACGTTTCTTATTCCGGAAATCAAATTTTCTCTTGGGAATTAACCTTCCTGCTGGCCGTTACGAAAACTAACTATGCAAATGAATTCCTTTCAAAGCCTCAGTAGCTTAAGGTGCGTAAAAATGCCTATGGTTTTACAATTACCCTGGACAAAATTTGTTTTCCACCAGAAAGTTGCGTTCTTTTATGTGTTACCATGGAGCCTGTTAACTAAGATAGCGAAATAAGGAAAGATTTAAAAAGTCTCAAACAAAATAACTTAAGCTCAAAGTAAAACTCTTAATAAAGTTGCTTCCTCCATACATAAGCGCTAAAATGTACTCAGGAATTTGCTTCAAGCAAGTGTTTGCGATTTAATAAGTGGCCGCTAACCCAGATGAGTGGCATATAGGAAAAGGATTATATTCTTTGCAAACAATATCCTCCCGTGGAATCGCTGACAGTCAATTCTTTCAATCATCGAAAGCAATTCCACATGTTTATTGCTTTATTCTACTTTGGCTCTCGGAGTAAATTTTGAGACAACTATAGAACCAATTATTCTAGATTCAACCTCAAGATTTGCTTGCGTACAATTCTCAAGTAACTCGATAACAGTGAAACCCTCAACTCATAAAAGGCATCGAATGTTGGACATTTAGTAAATTGGGCGATAATATTTCACAGACAGAAAATGTCTTGACTCCTTTCAATCCACGGATTTCGTCAATTTTATATTCACTTAACTTTTATTTGGTCGAATTTTGGTACGGAACTTCACTAATGACTAGTATTTTTATGATCACCTGGCGTTTACTTATCACAGTATTTTGAGCTCCTGTTGCATATTTTCTGTCTTCGTGATCTCCTTTTAGTTTTCCCATCGGAAACAGGTTATTGGTTTTTATTTCTTACTAATCTGTAAAACTTAGATGGCAAGCTATTCGGTTTGGGTGCCTTGTATGGTCACCTAAACAGGACATGGGAAAAGGATGTGCCCACAATGGATGCGGCTTTGCACTATATTCCAAGGAAATTATGTTTAGGATTAATGTAAGTTTGAAGTTAAGGTCAGAGTTGGGGTTAGTGTCATTGTTAGGCTAAAGGTTGGGGTTATTATCGTGTTAGCTGTAGGGTTTAGGTTCAGGAGAGAGCTAGGGTTAAAATGAAGGGGAATTTTGGGTTTTCTGTTAGGGTTGGTGTTAGCGGTAGGAGACGTGGGTATATTTACCCTTCCTAAAATTTACCGTAAGGCCACCCTTTTAAAACGGACCGGGTAATTTCTATTGCCGTATCCTGTTAAGGGGGCCATACAAGGCATTTCTACCGACTATTCTTCCATGATTAGTCAACCTCCTAAAAAGCTTCAAAGGGTGACCTACCTAAAGTAAGACGAATTTTTTAAGTTAGTGCTTCTGTAATTTAGTTGCCTGAATGCAGATCGACAGGTGTGAATAGTTCTAAATCCCATCCTCACTGATTGTTATTTACTGAGGTATGCGCACTTTGCATTCATCATCATCATCATCATGGAGGATAACTTATCTTTGCGTAATTTAAACCTAGCTTAACAATACCACATCAACCATAAATTTTCTTTTTAAATAAGATAGGCCTGTCACTAAACATGTCTATTGAATTTTCAGGAATTTTAGAAAAATATATTTACAAGAATATCATATTATTCGATTCATACTTAGCTACCCAAAGTTAAGTAATATAAAAATAAAATATAAAATTAAGCCCGATAATTTTTATAATGTCAACAAAAAGTAAAAAATGGACTTCAGCACACTTGGAAACATTTAAATAGTGCAAAAATGGCCGTGTAGGTTTTGTTGGACCAGTAAGTTAATCGATATTCTCACAAACGTTACAGAAAACCATTCCAAAATCGATAAATGGAACAGGATTGTGAAATCATTAGCGAAAACGACATCATAAATCTGGTTTGAGCATGAGCCCTCTGTATTTTGCGTGACTACAGACTCTCAGGACAAACTGGACTCGGGCTGGATGAAATCTACACGATCAAAAAGACAGAGGAAGTCTTAAAATCTGAAATTATATATATTAACTGACTTTGTCTAATTTTTAAATAGTAAATTACTTCGAGGACAGTTAATTTACTTATGAAGGATTTATACAGGATTTTAATATATGAAATCTTATTTCTGAGGGTCCTGAAAAAAGCTGGTATTCAAACTCGCCGGGCTGACCGTTTGTCACCTTCATTTAGGATGCTTTCAGCAAAGTGTGGTTTTGTGGAAAAAAAGAAAAAAACGAAGGCACTTTGATCCGGCTAATTGTTTTCATTTCATCGGACAGTAATCGCTTACTGGGACTCATCAATCTGAATTACGTTCTTAGGCTCAGACTGAAAGCTGATATGCCTACTGGAGTAGGAATCCATCAGCCACAGCGCGATAACCGAGGAATATGCATGGTTTAAGTGAGCCGTCATACTTGAAAGCACAGGTACTAACTAAAAGTCCACGAAATTTTTTGCTTTCCTATTCTGTCGCTGCATGACACAACTGCAAGTGGTTTGCCTTATCAGTGTTTTCTCTACTTTTCTAGATGCTTTCTATTTAAAACTCCAGTTTTGAAATTGTGGCTCTTTGACTTCCTCAGAAATTAATCGCTTCTTTGGAGTAAATCGGTCTGAATTAATTTTTCTTTATCCGGACCGAAAGTTGAAGCTTTTTTGGACTGATTTGGTCCAAGTTAGCGATGTATTCTGAGGAACTGAAAAAGACGCAATTTGGAAACTGAAATATCTACCAGGAAGCACATGGAGAACGTTGAGGGACACACTGATAAGCCAAGCCCCTCACAGCTGTGCTTTTAGCTTGATCATTTAATTTAAGCCTTGTTTACCAGGCTCTTTTTAAAAGCTAAACGCAAGAAGATCATTAGAATTTTTCAATGGTTACACCGAAGCTCCATTCCTCCAGGTTTTTGTCAAAAGCAAGCTAATTTTAACATTTGAGTAAATTTTGCAGAGGTAGCTTACTGAATAACTGACAATGAAAATAGCCAACATAAAGAATTTGTTGCTGTAGTCTAACACCATCAGTCTCCATGCAAACGACAATGCATCCTGGGCTAATCAGGTATACAACTTTAAAATAACTTTATTCAAACAAATACTTAGGTTGAATTGGCTTGCTTTTTCAAAAGGTTCACTGGTTATTTTTAGGTAAAACGCACAAATATTTTCATGGATAACTTTGAGCGTGACCTGCAGAAAAACTTTCCTCTCGAGGATTTTATACCAATGTCCTCGCTCCCTATCGGAAGTCACCCCATTATGTCATGTTTTGACGGTCACCGCTATATTCATTTATGGGATCCTCTTTATTTCTGCCCAAATGCCAAGGTAGAGGTTTTTAAAAACCCAAACTGTCGTTACTTCAATAGGTTTTGCGATGACTCACCAACTGCGTGCTGTTATTTTATAAGTTGAGGAATTGGAGGATACTCGAGCGTTAGCCTTCATTTCGAAAATTTCTATGGAAATTCAGTTAGGTCATGGTCCAAAAGAGTTGTAACAGACAGAGCTGGAGAACGGTCAATCTCATGAAAGTTTTACCAAAATGTATATATGCGTTTTCTATTATGAAGGAAGGCTTAGGTAGGGATGTAATGTTACTGAAATTACAATTAAATCCCCTGATATATCGGAAGATCAGGATACCGAATTTCGAATGAAAGTCTTCTCAGCCTTCTGCAAAACTCACTGGACAAAAACTGATAAATTTAGTAGTATGCATACCTCTATTGTTTTTCAATGCTCGTATGCATTCAAATGGATTTTGTAAAAAATACGCACATATTTTTTGTTTAACTATTTTGGTAGAAAATGTAATCTATACATATTTTAATTTAAAGGAAAGTTATGTTTGTTTTGAAAAGATTTCCGATTCCCGAAAAATGTTGGGCCCGATCCGCCGTTGCATTTACGTTTAGGATTTTTAGTCTAAAACTTATATGCTTTCAGTGTAAGAAATAGCCTTAATTCCTCTATGCCTTTGAGAAGATACTATATAGTGCTCATAAAATGCTGAACTAGGTGTGTACTATGCTGTACACCCCATAAGAGGCATGAATAAACTGAAGGATACGATGCTTTGATGAATAAACTTTGTACGGTCTTAAAGAATCTCGTAATTAGAAACTTTTTTTTAAACTGAAAGATATCCTTTATTCATGCATGCAGCTAGAAGAAGAAGAAGAAGAAGAAGAAGAAGAAGAAGAAGAAGAAGAAGAAGACATTATTACTTATCAATTGAACACAAAGAGGGATATTTTTAGGCTCAATTTCTATAAACTATATTTTAATTTCTAAGAGCATCGAAAATTAGTAGATAAATGCATGCTGCTTACATAGTCCGTTTTTAACGGATGTGGTATTTGTAGGCGGCCGAAAGGAAGTACATTCAAAAGCCGGCATCCTAGTGCGTTTGAATTATCCCGAGGTTATGCCACATGATGATTTCTATTACAAAACCCATCAAAGGGATATTTATTGATCGGAGAATCACTGTAGACTTTTGGTTAACATTTCAAGAGACCAGGTCACTGAGTGTACATTGGGTGGAGGAGTTACACATCTGCAGAAATCAAGGGGCATGTGAACTAAGATACCAAAAATAGCCCTGTTGGAGCCAATCTTACCACAGAGCCTAGTTTTATGCACGAGTCGGCTTTGGCCTTGGTATGTGTGCTTCCTCAAGCTAGGGCAATTTTCGAGCTTTTCGGGTATGAATAAACAATCGTATTCACATTCTTACGCGAACGGAATATCCACCAGGCTTGATGTGACCTGGAAACGTGGGGCCTCATTCTCCTTTTAGGAGATATTTAGGTCTTTGAAGGTCTTAGAGTTTCCCTGCCACCGACCGTCTGTCAAGGGGAATCTCATACTCAGTAAATTTATTTTTAACGAGAATGTGCTTTACTTACACCTTTCCGTTTTCTTGGATATCCATGACTGGTATGTTTGCCGGGCGACCAAACAGTTTACTAGGCAACAGGAAGCGCACAAAGGCCACCTAAAAATATATAATTTCGATGCGAACAGACGACTAACTCAAAGTAGTTAAAGTTATACTCAGGCAAAATTCATTATAGAATGAAATGTATCAATAAAATCTGGCTAGCCCCTTGAGAGTGAGTAAATACCCAAATGTACTTTTACGATAGTGGCCAACTGCAACACGAAGAATGTAAGGTACTATTTCTATAAAAAAAACCAGCCTAGCAGCTTATGTTTAAGTGCCTAAGACCTTGATTTGTTTACTAGAAAGTTGCGGTTCCTCACATACGACGTTCCAGATTTGTTTAAGGAAGTATGGTTGCTGAGCAAACGCGGACGATAATTTAGCCGTCACAATTTTGGGCTAAATTCACGTGAACGCGTTGTAGTGTCAGACAAAGTTACCTGCCAAGATCGCTTGAGGACCGTGAATGAAACTTGGCATCCAAAGTGGAGTTTATTAGAAAAACACCCCAAAAGCCTCAATTTCTGACTCCATAAATGCCCCTAACTTTATCTTTACTACAACCCCCGCGGTGATGATGACGACGACTATCACCGCCCCACGTATCCCACTTCCACCACCAGTGTGATCACTTCGAGCGTCCTATCAACCACTGCCATCACCACAACCAGCAATTTAACTCAATCCCAACCTGGCCTAATTGAGATTGCACATACATCTCCCGCATTGGCCTTGTGGACCACTTCAGAATCCAGCGCGGTGCATGCCAGTAGTCCCGGTAGCCTTTAATTCACCGCAAAGCTATATAAGATAACGTGAGTTTCTATGAAAACCAGCGCTCAAAACATCGCTGACTATATCAAGTCACCAGCTCTACTCACCATAACTTACACCAAGGAAGAACACGTTTAACGTCATAAACCGCGAGCACGTAATCGGAACCTTTTCTGTATGTGTAAAGTGTGTTCTGAGACTCCTCTTTGATGTAACTCATCTGCTGCATCGCAAACCTGAGAATATCCCAGTACGCTAAAGGCCATGGCTTGGAAGGCTACCAACTGATGGGATAACTCGGACCACGCGATCTGTCGATTGTGTGTTTGTGTGAAGTGACTGACTGACGGACTAAGGCTCAGATTGCAATGGCTTCCACTTAATTTTGCCTATGCTACCCACCCAATGACATTCAAGCCGGTTTGATGGCACTCTTAGATGCGTATTCTCACCATGTCAGCCACCTGCGCCCTCTCCCGCCTCCAATCTTCTTCCTTGGTCAAGGCAGCGGGATCAGTTGAGGAAAGAGGAGTGAGTGTGCTAGATTCACCACAAGTCTGCTGTCACTGTAAACTTACTCACTGTCCCTGCGCCATCGTGCCTTGGGACGCGCGGTGAACCTCCTCAAAACCGATGGTCGAAATGCCGTTACCGTTCTTTATAGCTAAAATAGCAGGTTGGGATTACAGTTGATGAGTATTTGATTATGCTGTGCAGGGCTAACCTTCTGATTTTATACCAAGTAATCGAAACGCTCCAGTGTTCTGTCAAATTAAACTGCAGAAAATAGGAAAATAGTGGGCTGGGGACTTTTGCTTCCAGACAAGCTTATTTGCTGCAAATTTTAACTGCGAGTAAATTAGTCCGAAGCTTTTATTATAAGCGTAAACAAGGGGTTCATACGCACGAGAAAATCGGTTTCCAATTCAACTACAACGCTTACCTATACCTCTACTAAGTAACCGCTTGTGATGGGGTCTTTTTACGGAGCCATTAGACGCAGTTATTTTAAACTCCCAGCACACAGCCTAATAAAGCTTATTTTTGTAAAAGTTGTTAACCTAATAAGCCTATAAGATCCTACCACCGTATCTGAAATCTGCCCTCACTGAGCGGAAAGGTAGGCTCAGTGGCTTCCATGTGGATGTGGCCTCTATTGCTCTCCCAATCCGATGGGTTCCGAGCCGCCATCCTCCCCCTGCCCCCCCCCCTGGTCAGTTTTACGGGAAACATTTGCACCCGAGCCAAACCCCTGTCGTCCTAACCACCGGGCTAAGAGGAGCGAGAGTGTAGCAGGGGCTGGGCATGACTTTTATAACTACGAACTACTTCCAGCGCAGACCACGGTCCTGTGTCCACCTTTTAAGTGAAGATGTGGCGGACCGCATATTTCACGACGGTCGAGCAGTCGTCAATGTATTTCCACTTGGCGTGCTGTCTTACGGACTGCACCAAGGTTTGCGTTCTTGGCCCCGTGTACTTAGTCTGCCGGGCTTTGACCGTGAAAGCCGTGTGACACAGAGTCAAGTAAGCTGGGCGTAGAAAATAATCTCGCAATAAGTCAGCAAATATGCGACTCATACAGAACTAAAAAATTGAGGTTCGCTGACGCAGGCCCTGTTTGTCAGTCAAATATCAGTGTCGACTTGTATGAAAGCTATGGGACACGACAAGCATAGCAGGAAACCAAAATCTTTCGTTAGATGAAGTGACCTTTCGACTGAGAGTCGATTCAGCGTGCGTTCTGGATCTCGCTGGCTTCGAGAAGCGAAATATATTCCTGTTGAATTACACGGTTCAACATCCCATTATATATTATGTCTACTGTGCCCTTGCTGTGGCGTAAGATCAGCTGATTCTCAGTATTTGATCAGAATTACGTAGAAACCGGTAAGCACAAAAAAGGTGATAGTCAAAGTTCTCAAATATATAAAGATGCTGCGCGATAAATGGTAGATATGTATAAGGAAAGCCAAAGGCGTAGAGCATTTTATTAATTTTGAAAGAATATATACTTATCCATCCTTTCAATTTATACGCTGTTTGATAAAGAAGTTGCGAAATTCAACTAATAATGCAAATCCGTAAATAGTATAGTCACATGCCAAGCCTCAAAGCATTTTACCGAGCCGTTTAAAGTCATTAAATTCTCAATTTATCTCCTAATATAACTGTTCGTCTCAAAATGGTAGAATACAGTCAAGGTAAAAGATTATCTACGGTTAAATGTCCGAAGTGGTGTCTTTTCGGGTGTTCGTAATACAGGATACAGGTTCGTTTAGGAAATTTTGAATCCCCAAATGTATGCTGATATAATACTGTGTTGGCCTTTTTTGCGAAAAGCACGTAAGTGGTGGAGTCCTTCCCATATTAGAGAGTTGCAAGGGCTTTGAACGTAAATTTACGAATGACTGCTCACTAAGAATATCAGATTTATCAATCATGTCATGTACGAAAATAATCTAGGAGGTGGTCTGATCGAGAACGGAATCAGAGCAGAGTCATGGAAGAGGGCACTTATACCATATGCGGATAAAGGAAGCGGGAGGTCGACCACTTATAAAAACTGTCATTAAGGTATATCATGGCTGCTTATTAATATGCCGTCGCTGACCGATGGACTCAAACGTTAATGTCTAGGATTGGATGGCCCTTGAGTGTATCCTTCTGGATTGGTGGTTGTCCCAAATCCCAAGACTGTGGATGATTCACAATGACCAAAAATTCTGTAATTTTAATAAATAACTCGTAGTAAAAGTATGCTTCATTAACTGTGTCCGTTGATAAAATTTTCAAGACTGTCTCAGCAGATACTGTTGGCCACTCTTAGCTGTGTTCTGGAGCATACTGCTCACCTGAGACTTACTTATTTGGAATTTATGCGGAATACAGAACACTATTTGCCGCGCATATGTTTTCTTTCGATAAATTCTCATCGAGCCACACATTTATGCTACTATTTGGAGTATTAACTTGACTTGTGAAGTCATTAGTTTTTTGATACTAGTTTAACCGTTATGCATGTATCCATCTGGCATTTTGCTTGAGAGAGAGAGAGAGGAAAAGAAAAAAACAACGACATCTTTTAGTGCAAAAAATTTTTTTCTCAGAGTAGCGAAGTCAGACACCAGAAATATTCACAGGATAGTTGCCTTGCAATTTAAGGCCTGCTAATATGCCAGCGTTTCTTTGCCTCTGAAGTGGAAGTTTAAATTTGATGTTGCGTGCAAGTTGTAATGGTTGCCATCCCCGGGAAATGATCTGATGGCAGCACAGTGAGTAGAAATCGCACTCGCAGTGTCTTGCAAATATCGAAAAAAGGGTTGATGACTTTGAGTGACATGGGTGATGTGGTTTGCGTAGAAACATTGAACGAAATACGAACACACCGAAAACTGTGACATACAAATACATTGCACATCGCCAAACAAAAGCTAGGCAGTAATAAACTTTTAAAATGGGGAGCTATACATATTGAGTGAAAAAAATGTTTAACATGAGATGCCTACAGAAACTTTAACGTTATACCGTACTTCCAACATAGGTACCAGCTAAAACTTGGCTGAATACCATAGAGTAAATACCACAAGGAAAAGTGTATACGCAGAACGGAGGTGTACATCTGTTGAACAGATCAGCGGTCTACTCCAGTGAAAGGAAATTCAATTTTGATACTAACATTCCGCATACTACGCATCCAGGACTGTTTTCTCGTCCCAGGGGATTTCTTCGAGTTAGCAAAAACAACGAACTTGAGAGGTCATCCTCTCAAATTACGTGTGACTGGAGCAAGGCTAGACACTCTGAAGTACTTCTTCTCCAAAAGAGTATTCGAAGCTTGGAATAGTCTTCCTCTGGATGTTGTTATGTCAGACTCCTTGGAGGTTTTTAAGCGAAAGTTAGATCGATATAATGGTACGAGCTACAACACTAACTGAAAGCTGCAAGTGTGACGTCAGAAAATAAGGCATTTATGATACATCTAGCTATATTTGAGTAACATTTCTTTAAGTTTGTTATTTTCGTTCGAGGGCTTGCATTCTCCCATTGTTCCCATGCTGGGGTCTTCGAGGTCTTCGCTGCTTAACTTATTTGCACACCTTGGTGAAACCGTGAGTATTCGCATCAGCTGGACCTGGCAACCGTCGTCCATGAGGTGTATGAACGTTCTCCCTCAGTTCGAACCGCAATGGACCGAGGATGATCTGGACATGTATTTCCGCCTTTGAAATCCCTCAACGGACTCTGCAATCAGCAAGGGAGAATCTGGCTGATTCATGTGACCTCCGAAATGCCCCCCGTTGGACTCCCCCCCCCCAAGGGCGACAGTTTTTTCTCCTAAATATCACCGGGAGTTTTTTTCACGGTCTGCTCTTTTTCAACTATGTTCCACTATGTTGGCCTCGCCAACATATAGAGATACTATTTTTTTGATACCACATCTCGCATGTACAAATAGGGAACTCAAAGGTGACTCACCTACATCTCCCTTCAATATACTGATACTGAATACTGAATTTGAGTAGATCGTTCGTGCCTAACTTACTATCGACAGGAGACGCCCAAAAACGCAGTGTTATCATTATTGGACTTTTATTACGCGTAAAAACTGGAATTGAAGTTTCAGGGTAAAAAATAATCTTAAAATATGCATTTGGATACTTTCTGTCAGATATCCGCATTTGTGAGCCAAAAGTTAATCAACGTGCGGAAGTTAAATGAGGCAATCGAAGAACCCATGCAACCGAGAGAACGAAACGATGATGACGAAACAGCCATATTGATGAAATATCCTGTCCATTTTCTGCCTCCACCCTACCCCAGTGGAGACTCGTAAAATGTCATTACTCCAAAGCACATAGCACAACAAAAGAAATTCTTCTAAGCCAACGAGGGATGCTTTGAAACTATGGTTAATCCTCTGAGCAGTGGTTCTTTTTATAAAAGTTTAGGCAAAATACAGAAGATATACCTCCTTCATATTAAACAGTGCTATTAGAATCTGGACGTCTCATAAATGTGGGACAACTTTATGTGATATATAAGGATAACTTGATAGGATATTAAGATAATTTACCGACAAACATCACCCGCTCTAAATTCTGATACTGACAACTGTTTCATAAAAAATATCGAATAAATCTACTCACAGGCATCAAAATGTTTGTCAAAGGGAAGAGGTCCGCAACTATTAGATAATGCGCAAATTTTTTCCCCTCTGTTTAGGAAACTGAAGAGGACATGAGAATAGGAACCCCCTGGAACTTGGTAGCTTTTCTGAAAATTCCAGGAGGGTTATTCATAACCGTGTCCTTGTCCTAATCTCAAGCCCAAATGAAATCCTGACCGTGATTCCCCGGAAACTGAGCGCAAGATCACATATATTACGGAGGGTACCTATTTTCGTGACCTTCTGTAAAACTTGCTGTCCGTATTATGTGCAAGCTCCTGCAATAAAATATGCAATCGACGTCTTGGTCCTTTTTATTGATGAGGCGTCCCATAGAACCTAGTGGATAGTTCTGCCGAATGTGAAGCACAGAATATCCGCTGGTACGGTTATAAACCAAACCGTATATAGAACGCATAAAAACCAGTGAAATTCCCTCTTGACATAAAACTTATCCACATACCTACAGTCAAAAAGTGTACTTATTAGAATGTTTTTTTCCATGGGTGCCTTAGAGCCAACGTGAATGTAGTTTTAAATTTCCCGGTTCAATTAAAATTCGCAAATGCCAACGCTGTTCAGATTTGCTTCTCCTATTCAGCTATCGTAGGTGTGGTCTGCCTGCAACAAAAAGGAGCTACTTGCGTTCAGCTTTTGATCTCAGGGTTCAGAACCCACTTAAAATGTAACAATCAGAAGTCGGAATGTTTTGCCAAAGACAATAGGTGACCAGCGAGGGTTTATCTGTTGCCGTCAGCCAAGGATACGCCACTCCCGTCCCAGATTCAAACCCGAGCAGATGCAAGTAACTACGGCCTCACGCAATACCGGGTGAAATCAGGAAGCTTCAGCCAGGTGTGAATGGCATACCCAAAGTCTTCATGATTTCGAGTCAGAAAGTACATTTCTAAACTAAAGGTGGTCAACTGATGGTGGAACCCTATCTAACTAAATTCCCAGGTTCACGTTTATAATCCCTCATTCTTCCTTTTGGTACATCGACTTCCATTTGCTTGCGTACCCGGACGTAATACCATCGATCTGACAACAGGGTGTGGGTATGGTTCCTACAAAGGGCTGCGACGTAGATATGCTGAACCAAAATGGAGGTCACGGTGCGTGCTATTCAGACTGCGCAGCTTTTGCGCGAGACCATAACTACTGATGTACATATGAGGCGTGTGACGAAACGCTTAAATGTAGACCTTCATGCCAAGTCAGCCATGGTGGCCAATCAACCAAAAGTCGGTTTAATGTCTCCGACTGTCGATTTGTGCATGTGAAAGGGAGACAAATGTGATGCCAACTCTGGGGGAATCCATTCCCATGAATACATCAACACAATCCTTACTAGGATAAATCTGACACGCCTTAACCTATGACGATGCGCATAAATTGTTTACCCCAGCGACTGTCAACTGGCGGAAGCCAGGCTGCAGCGACGCTCACTGTCTCTTAACGTGGCCTTATGGCCTGCCCATTTAGGTCAATTCCGAAAGCCACCATTTCAGGTTTACTATTCGTACACTTAGGAGTGGACTGTATGCGCTGCTCGTATACGAACTGGCTAGCCTTCACGCTCAACATGCCCACGTCCATCACTAATTGCTTCGACTCTCGCTTCCCACTGTAAATTAGTGTGTGTGTGTGTGTGTGTGGGAGTAGAGAGTGAACAGAGGCCCTTGCAATTCTACACCGCCATAACTGAATTCACAGGCAAAGCACAGCCCCACTCTAGAGATCGGGGTGGAGATCGCCGTACATTATGGTCGAAGGTTAAAGTTTCCTACTGTGGCCTACTGTTAACGGTAAATGTTCAGTTCCTGGTATAAGTATTGTTTTAATAAGTATGTTTCTGCCTGGACCTCAACCGTCTATTCCCACTTATTATAAACCCTTGAAAAGTTTAAGACTTTAAATTAATTAATGCTTGAATCCAGCTGTCTTATAGAGTTCACGTTTTGCACCTATTTTAATGTACACTGGACGTTGGACTATCCCGTTGACTGAAAAAAAAAACGGTTTTCTTTTCAAACAGTCCTGGTTATTTTAAACTCCAAAAAGCTGATTTCAGGAAATTTACAGCAGACAGCATAAACAGTGAACAACCGTTTTATTCTGTTCCAAAGGGAATTAAATTACTGCTCTGGTTTATTGCTAAAATTGGGTTCGATCTTTACCATGTTAAAATGAATAGTTGCACTTTCGATAATTAGGCTTTCTGAGCATGGCCCAAAACGGCAATAATCAGAAGACCACGTCAAACGATTGGTACCGCAACCGCGAAATCAATTTACTGCTTTATCAGCTATGCGCTACGTCAGCATTCATGTTAAAACCGTTCCTGTGGTGGAAAAGGTTTTCTTATATCCATTACTCTTGATAGGGATGGACAAGCGACTGCTAAAATAAACAAACATCAAACTGTAGGCATAAAAATTAGCATAAAGGATGCTAACTTTCTGAATGAGTAACGTTGAATCCCTTACAGTTTCCTTAGTTTGTACGACAAACGCGGAACTACCTTACCACACGCGCGAATTATTTTAATTCGTCCATCCTCCAAGAGCTTAGTCACTTTGATGCACTTTTGTAGAATTTACTGAACAAATTCCGAGAAAGGGTGCGGACGGAGACCTGGGAGACTGGAGGGACATGTTCGGCGTTTGAACGATCGTTCGACTACCGCGCTCCAACCCACGTCCGAAAGGTTGGAGTTTAATCTAATTTTTAAAAGTAATTTACATTCATGGTTGAGCATTGGAAAAAAATATAAAAGGTTGTAAATTTCTTTCCTTAGAAGAAGGTGAATAAGGTCACACTATTGAAAGAAGCAGAAGTTACAGACGTCACAAAAATTAATGGCCTATCAATCAACTGTCGATGATTTTTTGCCTACCTATAAAATGATGAAATGTATATGAGAAAAAAGGATAGAATAGGCATGCTCAAATGTCGTTAACAATGGTAATCAGATTTCTGTTTGAACCAAGCAACTCGGATCCAATAAATATATAGTGCCTCCAGCCAGTGGGCACATAATCAAATCGTCCTAGCGCCGAGAAATAGTTATGACATTTTTAGACGTAGTGCTATTTTATTTAGCATGGCGAAGGTGCGTTTGTGTTTCCCTATTTACTGGATCGAAGGCTGTTTTATATAAAACGCTGGCAAAGTCGAAGTCAACCAAATTCCAACATTATTTTCACTTAGTCATGCTGCACACGAGCATCAAGTCCTGGATACAGATAGAGTCCTGGATAGTGCAGGATACAAATAAAAACCGAGAATGTTAGGCTGGCATCTCTTTACCTGCATAGATATCTCTGTGCTTTTACTCGGATAAGCAGTATATTAACGTAATTTATTCAAAGTTTTTTTTAGAAAAGCTAGTCATGATGCACCCTGGGAAAACTCTGATAAAGTATTGTATATTTCAGATAAGTGAAACAATATTTTCCCGAAATACATTTTCATAAGGCAAAGGCGAAGAAATGCACAGCATTACTGACATCATACAATTCAGTGACCTCTAATTCAACTGCGTACGGTCATTGCCTAGTACGACAGTTCGACCGTCGATTACGAGGTCCACCTTATGCTCCACACCAGGTGGTGCAGGGACGGTGACTTGCGCGTGAATTAGTTTTAAGTGATACTAGCCTTGCGCTGCAGCTACCGCACTCTCTCCTCCTCCCCCACCTGAGCCCGGTGTCAAGACAGAGTCAAGAAGACCGGAGATGGGAGAGGGCGCAGGTGGCTGGTGCGGCCGTAACCGCCCCTGGGTGTATCAACACACCTGGCTTGGATTCCACGGAGTGGGAGTGCCATACAGGCCACATTAAGAAGGAGCCATTGCAGCCTGACTCTCAGTCCGCCAGTCAGCCACTACACACAAACCACACATAGGACTGACCACGCGGTCCGAGTGTGCCTGTCAGATGGTAACCATCCAAGCCATGGCTTTTAGCGTACTGTGATATTTTCAAGCGCGTCAGCTTGTTCATAGAGAGGAAAATGCGCTTATCTGTTGACCTCACTCTCTCCCCCACCCCCACAATCAGACCACCATCCGAGCCGGTCAGTTGTCTGATGTGGGAGTGGGCGCATTGGCTTACGGGTCGGCGTACCCGTCTTCGCGCGCAACAGCGTGACCTGGCCCCCATAACGCACATACCAGGATTTACTTACTCAGGGGATATGGGGGGAGCAATCTCCGCCTGACTCCAGTCCACTGGTCAGCCACTCGACACACATAGCACATACACTGGGCCGACGGCCTGGTCTGGTGTGAGCGTCAGATTGGCAGCCTTCCATGCCACGGTGTCTAGGAAACCGTGATTTTATCATGTACATTATGATGATTGTGAGGGTGATGTCTATATATTAGTGTAGATAGTATACGCTGATATGGCTTAGCATCCGGTCGTTTACCGCAGGCTGTCGAGGAGGCGCATGTGTCCTAATAGGCACATGCGGTGTGTAAATGTGCGGGAGCAGTGAGGGCAGTGGAGGTGGGCGTGGCGACTTTATGTCGGAGCCCCAGGCACTGGTTCACCAGCCTCCGTGCAATGGATTCGCAGGTGACCGACCAGGTCGATCCGTGAGTTGAAGTTGAGGCTCATTGTTGTCAGGAGAAATCGGGAGAGGCTGGGGGGATGTCATTCATGGTAGTGGGGGTGGCAGTGGTGGTGAGAATGGCAGGAGCGGAGGGTGTGCATGGGATATCGGTGTTGTCTGAATTGCGGTAAGTTCCGCTGTCATGGATGCGCATGTGACCGACTAGGCCCATACGATATGTGAATGTGCGAGGACACTGAGGGCAGTGGAGGCGGCGATCTCTGCTGTGTGTTGGTACTTCAGGCACTGATTCAGCAGTCTCTGTACGATGGATTTGCAAGTAACCGACCAGGCCGATGCGTGAGGTGAATGTGCGGTCGCATTGAGGACAGTTTAGGAGAGATTCCCCATCACTGGTGGTGGTGACGGTGGCAACGGTGAAGGTAATGTCGGTGGTGGTTTCGTTGGTTGTGTTAACAGGTGATGAACATTTTAATGGGGTCTCTATGATGGTGGGAGTAATGGAATTGATGCCAGGAGTGAGGATGTGGGAGTCCGAATGAGGGTATGCAGAATTTCACATCGAAATTGTAATTGTCGGATTGTCGGATTCTCTTGCTTCATTCCAGCCTCTTCTCTTTTACAGCCACAGTAATTATGTCTATTTTTCTTAGCCCTTGACTTAGACTTCAGCTCCTTTTTCACAACATTCTTGACGATGTGCTCAAACAACCTAAACTCCAAAGCCATCTTCCTCATGCTCTGGATTGGATTGCAACGAATACGATCCCGGAAAGCCCCTATAAAATGAGGGGTTCGAACTTATGTTTCCTCAACTAGGCTTCGTATCAATGCAGAAGACTTCTTATAACGGTCGATAATGGTGTACTGTTGACCTGGCCATTTCCAACTTGGCAGTCATGTCCGTGGGCGAGAGGCCATTAAGACTGAGCTTAATAGTTGCCTTATTATTTTTAACTAGCAGAATATTTGAAATTTTTCCGAAAAATTCTTATTGTATTGGTACCGTAGTAGTCTAAAGAAAAAAGAATAGACTTAAGAACAAATATTTTCAACAAGTAGCGGCAAAAATAGAAGAAATCTACGGTCGCATACGATATATACGTGAAAAACGCCCATAACGAGTTTTACAGGGCGGACAAGCATCAAATAGAAATTCACGCACCACACCCAAATTCCCTTCCAGTCAGCCACAATGTTCACAAAAACTTCAGTACATATAATTTTGAAAAGTTCATTGGACCAATTTATAGGTGCCTGCCTGATTGAAATTCAACACACGTCGCACCGTTATATCTGTGACATGACTAAAACAATCCAAACGCATAAGGAGTCGGGACTTGGAACGCTGTCATCTGTCGGGTTAACCCGTCCCTATTCATAATTAAACATTACAAACCAAAAAGACCTTATCAATGTGACCTTTATAGCATTTGTTACTTTCTTGGGATCCGAGGCTTCCCACTTTCTTTGAACCCAGTCATGCGTAGCGCAGAGACTAAGTGTTGCATGGCACCTGGAAGCGGACTTTTCAATTACTTCGAGCACACCCTTCGCCAGCTGCGTTGCTTTTCATCTTCCCATTGGAGCACGATGGGTTCAGAAAAGTGAACTGGCATGTGTACAGCCCGAGTTCGCTTCATCAGACACAAATTTTCATACATCTTATTACTCAACCTTCAGTCAAAGGAAGGCAAAATGCAGTGATTTTTGTAACCACCGAGTCTGTCGTTTCTTCGAGTTTATCGGGCACTCAGTGTTTGCATAGCCTTCTTTCATAGCCTTTATAACTACAGACTCTTAGTGTCACACACCTTTCATCGGCCCCTTCTTTGCCGCTGAGTCTAATTGAAGCAAAACACTAACATTATCACCCTGATTATCGGGTTTTATTTCCGGTTGTGCCAATCATACTAGGCGAGTATTACCAAGCCAATGTGGATGAAGTTATTTTTTGTTAATAACCACGGGCAAGATGTCAGAAAACTTTAAAAAATAAAATGGTTTAAGTATTCTCATGCTGAGTAATTCTGTTTATAAAATTTTGTTATAAATTGCTTAAACACAATTGCATAGTTTGGGTTCCGAACATAAATATTAAATGTCATGAATTTCTATTTCTTGTGGCTTATAAGTTCAAACTGATGCATTGTGCAACGGAAGCAGCTCGTAATGAATAAAAAGATTTTGGCAACGGTGCATATAAATAATATACCGTGCGATAATAGTTTCCAAAGCTCAGGCCATAAGATTTCAAAATCGTGGAAACTCAAACAACTGGGAGAGATCAAACCTAAAAGGATATCTTCTGATTGAGCAGGATAGCTGTTTGCTTCGTATTTCGTTCTCTGCAGGCGGGCCTTCCAACAGCACTAGTGCTGAAAACGGGCATTCTCATAGGTTAAATTTTCTAAAAGGAGAATCCTTGACTAATTGTGTTTTACCGAGCTGGAACCCAATATAAAATGAAGACAACTCTTTGAACTCACTGCTGTGGAATTAAAATTACCCTTTCCTGGAGGTATTTTTCCTAATATAACTTGAATTGTGAACCAGAAAAGCCAGAAGTCGGCAGTATGGCTTGACAAATAATTCCATTGCGCCATCTGGAATTCCGACCCGCATCCGAACCTGTGTTGTTTGCATTGCGGTGAAGTCCGCTGTCATAGATGCGCATTTGACCGACTAGGCCCATACGATGAGTGAATGTGCGAGGACACTGAGGGCAGTGGAGGCGGCGATCTCTGCTGTGTGTTGGTGCTCCAGGCACTGGTTCACCAGGCTCTGTACTATAGATTCGAAAGTGACCGACCAGGCCGATGCGTGAGGTGAATGTGCGGTCGCATTGAGGACAGTTTAGAAGAGAGTCCCCATCGCTGATTGTGGTGGTGGCGGTAGTGAAGGCGAAGGCGGTGGTGGGGGTAACAGGCAATGAGCATTGTTATGTGGTCTCCATGATGGTGAAAGTAATGGAATTGATGCCAGGAGTGAGGTGGGGGGCGTCTGAAGGAGGGTTGGCAGAATTTGACTTAAATTTGGAATCGTCGGATTGTTGGTGCATTGCCTCCGAAGATGTCCAACAAGGCCGATTCGCGCGCGGAAGATGCGCTGACAGCCCGGGCCTGTTGGCAAGGCCTGGGCATTGGCGGTGTTGGTCCGGGGCGCTGGTGACTTTCGTGCCGCTCTTTTGGCCTTGGCGGCGGCGATCCGGTTTTCATCAATCTTCTCCATGCCGGTCTATCCTGGGTGAGCTCCTCCCAGGTCACCGGGTTGATTTGCAGTTACTTCCGCAATTTCTTCAAAGTCTCCTTGTAGCGTCGTTTTTGACCTCCCTGTCGGCGAGTACCCATAGCGACATCGCCGTAGAATAGTCATTTGAGTAATCGCTCATCGTCCATTCTTACCAGGTGGCCGCTCCATCGCAGTTGCACTTGCCTCAGCAGGGCATGGATGCTGATAATTCCGGTCCGCACCAGGGCTCCGTGTCCAGGATCCTGTCGTGCCATCTCAGCTTCAGTGTTCTGCTGAGGCAGCTGAGATGAAAGTGATTCAGCTTCCTGACTTGGTTCGGGTAGATGGTCCAGGTCACCGCTCCGTAAAGGAGTTTCATCAAGACGACGACCTTGTACATCTTAAGTTTGGTGTTCAGGTGAATACCATGGCGATTCCATACGGAGGCCTGCAGCCGGCCGAAGGCCTGACTAGCTTTGGAGATCCGTTGGGCAACCTCGTCATCGAGTCTCGTGTTGCGTGACTGCGTGCTTCCTAGATAAGTGAAGGTTTCCACGTTTTGAGTTGAGCACCTTTGACATTGATTCAGGGGCACTGTATTCCGCGCTGGGTGGTTGCTGGTGCATGAAAACCATTTTGGCTGTAATGATTGTTAATCCAAAATCGGCGCAGCCTGCGGCGAAGAGGTCCATACTCCTTTGCATGTCCTTCTCCGTCACGGTGTTAAGGGCGCAGTCGTCCGCGAAGAGCAAGTCATGGACTGTAGTCGTAAATACATGCGGTGAAGCCTGCATATGCTTTCCGTTGAGAAGGTGTCCGTCAGTTCTATAGACGATACGAATACCAGGCTGTTCATCACGGTAGGCGTCCATCAGCATAGCCGAGAACATGAGACTGAACAGGGTTGGAGCCAATACGCAGCTCTGCTTCACTCCGTTGGTCACTGCGAATGCTTCAGATACCGTCCCGTTGTCAGTGACGCGCGCCGTCATCCGTCATGAAGCTGACGCACCATGTGCGTGAACCGCTCAGGACAGCCGAATTTCTGCATGACTTTCCACAGTCCGTCGCGATTCACCGTGTCAAGGGATTTCGTCAGATCCACGAAGGTAGTGTAAAGGTGAGTTCGCATCTCCTGGCACTTCTCTTGTAGCTGGCGGGTGGCAAAGATCATATCGTTTGTTCCATGGTGTCGGCGGAAGCCACATTGGCTTTCCGGGAGCAGGACCCTGCTCTAGGTGACCGTTCAGACGATTGAGAAGGCTACGGGCGAAGATCTTCCCGGCGATGTTGAGCAACGAGATGCCTCTGTGATTATCACAGAGTTGCCGGTTCCCCTTCCGTTTGTGGAGATGGACAATGGTCGCGTCTTTGAAATCCTGAGGAACTTGTCCTTGGCGCCACGTCTCCTGGAAAGAATGTTGTTAGTTCTGCCATCAGCCGGGGCCCACCGTGCTTGTAGACTTCCGGTGGGATTGCGTCAGATCCCGGTGCTTTACCGCTGGAAATCTGCTGCACGGCCCGGATGGTTTCTGGTAGGGAAGGCGACGGATCCATGTCATTGTTCGTGTCCACTTGGGGGAGCCGGTCAATGGTAGCATCGGAGATTGGCTGATGAGCAATTAAGGACAATGCGGAAGTGCTCGGCCCAGTGCTTCATAATTCACGATTTCTCTGTCAGCAGTGTTGTGCCGTCAGAGCTAAGAAGCGATGCAGTCCCCTTGATACACGGGCCGTAGATGGCCTTGATGGCCTTGAAAAAGTTTTTAATTTCCTTGCGGTCCGCATACCCCTGGATTTCCTCAGCCTTTCGGATCATCCAGACATCCTGCATCTCCCGCAGCCGTTGCCGTACAAGGCACCGACATCTGAAGAAGGCTGCTTTAGTGGCGCCAGTCTGAAGATCCATGTAGGCTTTGTGTAGTACATTCTTCTCCGCGAGTAAGTTGCTGATGTCAGCGTTATTGTCGTCAAATCTGTCCTGGTGTTGACGGCGTGCGCGTCCGAGCACTCTGAGAGCGGTGGACTGAATGAGATTTCGCAGTTGGTACCATCGTATTTCCACGCTGCCGTTATTATCTGGAGCATGCAGGTTCTCCAGGTACTCGGTTATTTGGTTGCTGAAATCAAACAGTGAGCAGGCAAATTCAACAAATGAGTATTTAACTTACCTGGCGGCCTCTTAACTTGGAGCCTTCGTCGGGGTTACAGTCTGAGCCTCATCTGGGAGATGACGAGGCTGTGATCTGTCCAACCATTGACATCAAGGATCGCCTTGGTTACCAGCACGTCCTGTCGACCTCGCCTCCGGACGAGAACATAGTGCAGCAGATGCCAGCGCCGCGGCCAAGGGTGCATCCACCTGACCTTCTCCCGCGTCGGGAAGCGAAAGAAGGTGTTGGTCAACAGGAGACGGTGTTCGCCACACGTGCGCAGAAGAAGGAGGCCGTTATCATTACAGCTACCGAGACCATAGGGACCCAGCACTCCCTGCCAGGCAGCGTGGTCCATCCCGTCGCGAGTGTTGATGTCACCAAGGAAAATTAACTTGTCCACATTCAGCACAGTTGCCAGCAGGGCGTTCAGGTCCTCGTAGAATTTGTCCTTCACCATCAAGAGCTCGTCATTGGGGGAGCGTAGGCGCTGATGATGGTGGCGAACTGGTCTCCCCGAAGAGGCAGGCGGAGGCTCATCAGGCGATGATTGATACCCTGCGGAAGACAGGGCAGACGTCCCACGATGTCGTTCCGGATGGCAAAGGCAACACCAGCGTTGCGTCGCTCTGCCTTTGGCCGGCCGCTCCGGAAGAAGGTGTAGCCGTCTCCCACCTCCTGCAGCTGACCCTGCTCAGAGAATCGGGTCTCGCTGAGAGCAGCAATGTCCACCTTGTAGCGCGCCAGTTCCCGAGCGACTAGCGCCGTCCGCCGTTCCGGCCGGTTGCTCCTAGGATTGTCTAAAGGGAACGAACATTCCAGGCTGCTAGTGTGAGTGGACTCACCCGAGCAGCCTGGAGAGTATGGCGAGGGGGATGAGGACGGGGGGTATTGTTGTTTGTTTGAGTTTTACGACCGCGTAGTTTGCGATCTGCGAGCCGCGGCTGGTTGCAGAAGACGTGATAACCAGCATATGTTTAGGGCACCTTTTCTAGCCCCTTCCTCCGCGAGGAGGCAAGCAGTGCTATCCATAAATAGGGCTGCTCGGATATCCCAGACGGCTGCCAAACGCCACTATTGGTCACGGTTTTGTTTTCGTGGGAGAACGACACGAGTTAGCCTGGGCCGCCTAGGTGTTGCTGTCGCCCCCACCGTAGGACTTTTTGAGAGGGGGGAGGTGGGAAGTTCGGGAGTCAGACATACCGGGTGTGGAGGCACACACAACACCAGAGACCCTCACCTGGTTTAGCCCGCCGGTCGTGACGGTTGCCCGGGGTGTGGCCGCTGGGAAGAACCCAACTTCGAGGAGCCACAGGTGAGAGTTGGGTACCAGTAAGAGGCGGCCACAGGAGCATTTCCAACCTGTACGAGACAAATGGAGCGACCAAATGCTATCTGTGTTGTGCTTCCCCTAACTAGTACCCCTACACCTTCCTCCGAGTCCCATATGCCGTTTTTGCAGTTCTTTGGTTTCAGGAATTAGATTCCACTGAGTGTGGTGAGTCTACGTATCATGTACCCGTTTGGCTGGCAACCAGGCCAATCCCCATTGCTGGTTGACTGGTCATTGTGTTATCTAAAAGAGAACGTATATTATAGGCAATTAAAATAAGTGGCCTTTATTTAGTGGAAGATTAAGTAATATGCGTACAGATGCAGTTTGTTTAAAAATTTGAAAGTTCAGGAAAGATTTTTTGGTATATTGCTAACAGGGAAGTATGCTATCTAAAAATAGCAAGATATCCAAGTAACATGTTTCATAATTATAACATTCCTTATCAAGAATGTAGCTGGTCACCAACCCCATGAAATTTTAAATGAACGTCTGAACTTTGCCCTAGTTTAGGAAAGATTACTTAATTTGGGTTGTAATGGAGCAATATTTAGAAGTCCTATGTAAATGGCGTAATGGCGTATGGCGTAAATGAAAGTGTGATTTTCCTTTCACGGAAATTAGGTATATATAGCAATGGCTGCTAATCTTGGGTGACATTTAGAATCTAACTTCTTCGCCACCCCTACCTCAGACATGGCGAACCACAATTGAACGTCCTAACTCCTCCAACCGACATTGTAACCCCTGCCCCCAACCCTAATCAACGACCGATAATCCAGTCGACCGTAATCACTTGCCGCCCACCTCCTCTTCCAAGAAATGTAGCCGTACCTCATTTCCTTCGCCCCAAAACATGCCGCAGTTTTGTCCACTCCCACAGCAGTTGTCTGTTTGTCGCTAACTTTCCTGTCCCGTCAACTGATCTACCTTGACCATCTAACTTTCTCCTTTTTTTCTTTGGTCTGATAACGGGTTGGTATCATCAATTTTTAACATGTACGAGTATAAATCGATGTCCGAAGAGGTTTCCTTTTTATCATACCATCTCGAGCTGCAAACCTCTTCAGTTATTTTATGTGAGGAATATATCCAGTAGATTGTCTATCTCATAAAATGTCAACCTAAACACTAAAAGGTGTTTTCGATGCAAACGGACTACTTAAGTAGGGTCGTCTTATTGATTATCATGCAGCCTAATCCCAAGGTATTTCAGCCAAAATAGAATGCCGACTTTTCAAGGAGCTTCTTTCTGACCACCCGCAACAATTATGCTCTGTGAAAATGACTACTGAAGTAGTATGCATTTTTCATTGCTTTTTAATTCTCTTAAAAATTCGAATATATTTTATAGAAAACACACTGAAATATTCATTCTCTTACTCCTTTGATAGTAAATTGCGTCCTCTTCAAATTTTATACTTGGAAAAAGGGAACCGTTTTGTTTTAAAATAGTTTCTTAATTGCGGAATGATTTTAAAGCCTACCGGCCATTTAACTTGAATTCAGGGTTTTCAAACAACATGATGTATATAGTATGCATAAGGGAAAGTCAAAACTTTCTACATTATAGGAAGAAAAAGACACACAGTTCTCATGAAAGGCTGTAATGGATTTGTATCATGTTGCATACATTGTAGGCAACATTTATTAATCGATGGATACGACGTATTATGGATGAAAATTTCAAAGTCTTTAAATCTCATAAGTTAAAACATTTTCAAAATTTAAAATACCCTTTCTTCAAGTATAAAATTCGAATAAGGTGTAATTTTCTATCAACTGATTGAAAAAATAATATTTGGCAATTGGCAGCCAGATCAATTAAACTCCTGCCCAGGTGCCTTCTAGAGCAGGAAAACAAATTGCACATTCTTCCGTTACTAAACACTTGCTTGATACTGCTCACTCCATTGACCTTAAAACCTCATTCCGAGTACTTGTTCGGACACGAACAACTCGTACCTTGCGCTACCTGGGAGCGGCCTTTATTCGGCGGTCGAAACCGGACCTGTGTAAACATTTGGAGCACGTGGTCAGCCTAAATTATCGGTGGTAACCTCTAGCTGCTTGATTTACACATTGCCCTTTACTTTGTCCTTTCTCTTCTTATCCGTCTCATATTTTTTTAAATTATTAATTTTATTAATTCCCCCCGATGGCACTAAATCACTGACCTTGCTGTACTGCATTGAATTTTCCCTACGAATACAAATGTTCTGTATTCCCTCATTCATTATTTTTATTATGCAGCGAGAGGATGCAGTTGATACGCTATCAGGCAATTTTTGTGCCCAATAAATCCTGTTCTATTGGCTTGCTTTAAAATATTTGAATTAATAAGAAAGTTCAAAATCAAAATGAAAATTCGATACTACTTAAGTAGCCATTTTTACAAGGTTAAAATTTTGCGGATGGTCGAAAAGAAGCTCGTTGAAAAGCCGGCATCCTACAGTGACTGAAATATCTTGGGATTAGGCTGCATGATAATCATTAAAACAACCCTAGTTAAGTAATTTGTGTGAATCGAAGACGAATTTCAGAATAAAGGCTGACATTTCATGATAAAGGGAACCTACTGTACCTTGGAGTTTGGAAGCCTCAAATGCAAGTGCAGCCGGATGTCGGGTTCAAAATTATTCAGGAATCTAAGACTATATCTAAGAGCAAAATATGTCCTTTTTAATTGTATAATTTGACTTAAACGTAATATGCTAGGAACTGATTAACTGTAAGGATGGTTTTGGTCATGTTTTATGTAAAATAAATTTGAATTTGTAATGGAATCAACATTCAATGCGACAAATGCGTACCGCTTAAGTTGTCATTTTTTATTCTGCCAGAAATAACCTCATTCAAAAGCTGCCATCCAGTTGTGAATATAATATCTAGGATCGTGCTGCACACTAATCAGAATTTCATCCCTACCTAAGTGCTCCTTTCTAGTCGAAGCACATGTTGGACTTTCGGTTAGCATTTCATAACAGTAGCTTGAATTAAGCTGAGCTTAAAATGGTACTTTTACCCTTCAAAAGCCCGACAGGGTGCTTTCTCTTATTGATCAAACCTTTTTTATAGGACGAATTCGAGTCCCGAGTTAAGCCGTGAATCCTCAGACTAAAACGTCATCACAGATGGCAGAACGTAAGTCTGTGAGTTATTGGCAGAGTCGTTGTTTGCAAAACTAATGTTGCGATTTGTATTTCAAGTTTTCGATTGACAAACATCAAAAAGCCGTGACGTTTTTCATAAAATTTCTTTGATTACTGAATACTGTGTTAACATACCTTTTGTGCTTGCTGTGCAAGGTGATAATTAAGGCAAGGATAAGTGCATTTTCTCATCAAATTGTTATAAGAACCACAAAAGATCACCTACAGGTCCACAGCAATAAATCGAGTTTGACCTCTTAGTTGTACCACCCCCTGTCTGTCAGTTAACCGCATAGGCAATTGAACAATAGACGAGTGGACACGGACCACCTAAACCGATTGACTGGTTAGTACCATGAACCAAACTACGTTCATCAGTCACTGGTTCGTACTTTTTATAAGCCTAACTGCTGCCAATATTCCGTGTGACTAAGCGTAAAATTTAGCCGAAAACTATTTCATTAATGGAAACTCGAAAAAGCAATAGCATAGCAAGAGTATTTTAAGGCACTTTCTGGCTGTAAAGTAGATGGTTTTCCGACATATATACTTCTATAGGATTTTATATCAAGCCAAGACTAAAATTTTAAATACAAAACTTGAATATGAAATAATTTTAAAAAAAACTTAAAGTGCAATATAACCTGAGGAAAATTTTCATTAAGCAGGTTTACTCTTCAGGGGTCAAACTCATATGACTGAATTAATAAAAATTGATTAGTTTGAGGGAAGGATTTGTGAAAAGTAGCAAGAAAAGCAAACAAATGCATATTTATCGATTTTCTGAACGCTCATGGCTAAAAAACGTTAAAACGTGACAAGAGTTGTTCGCCTAATAACCAAATATACCAGGCAGACAAAGCCCATATTCATAGCGCAAATGTTCCTACTGAAAACATAAATAGTGGTGTCTTTATTTGAGGTATATTTAGATAATGCACTTAAATTGTTGATTGATAAGGTTGAAGAATTAGCTTCTAGCTGACTAATATCGTGCTTAATTTGAAGTATAGGCATTCATTTGTAGACTGCAAACAGGACTGCATTTTATTTCTAGTCTTGCACACTGTTAACCCGGTCACTTGTAGAGAGGTGATACGCTGGTCCCCTGATAAAACTGTGAGCACACTTCCTCTGGCTATATGAGGTCACGACACCGCTACTTCAGGCCCAGGGTACATAGGTCAATCAAAGTCTCAGAACAGTGAACAACTTTTACCTGAATCATTTTATTATCTTTAGATTTTGTTGTTATAAATTTACTTACTGCTTCAAGTGAGACACTTAACCAATATAACCTCGTAAAATTTAAAGAGTGAAATGTACACAGACCACTTGATAGCTATAAAGCCTGCTGCACCGTACCAGAGGTATCTATTGAAGAACTTCTATTAGAATAAATACCTGTGACTTTGACCCTAGATACAAATATTAATTTATATTCGTTTGTCAAGAGGCCTGTTGTTTTCAACAAAGTGGTTCTAAAAGTACTTCTAAATTCGTACGAGTGTTTCTGTATACGTAAGAATGCATTCGGCTAATTTAGGCAGGCACAGAGGAATGTATGATGACAAATGAATCAAAATATCCAAATAAACATACGATTAAACCAAGATTTTCCTTTGAACTTAAGTATCTAGGTAAATTACCCCAAGAGGAGAATCTTGCCATGGGTTTTCGTCTATGTTTATTACCTTTTCTTGAAAAATTACCTGAATAGTTTATCAAGAACGAACAAACCATGTGCGAATATTATCAGATGTGGCATGTTTAAGTCAGGAAATATGACCAATATTTTACAATACACCTAGCTCTTATATTATCCATATCCTAACCACACTGCCTTAAACAAAAGTCCCACGGAGGGAAGCAAGGTGCAGATCTGGTGTAAGTAGGCTTACCTTTCCAGCTAACTAAATTTGTGACCCATTTCTGCGTTCGGCAGCCGCCTAGATGACACAGTGACCCTATTCAGTAGAGTAATTCTTGCCTTTTAATGAGCGAGGGTGACAAAAATGTCTCCTCAAAATACAGGCAATCAAACCGTCAGCAAACTGATCGTAGAATGTGGTCTTAAAAGTGCAGACATAACCTGCATGAAAAATCAACGATGCAGATGGAGGCCTGGAAGATAAATTCTGGGAGGTACTGTAAGGTCAACCGCTTTCGGCAGGAGGAGAGACCAGCACGATGTGTCAGTGACAATTTTAATATGCAGTGTGGAAAACAGGGCCGATCATGGTTCTTTTCATCTTAAGTGCGATGTTGCATATCCGAACCACGGAGCTCCTTAAGGTGCTTAGGTCAACTGCTTCATTCTTAAGTAGGACTAAACGTCTATTCGATTGTAAAAATCATATTGATCCCAAACTAGAACAACTACAAATCCTCATGATCAAAAAGAACACTGATGTGAAGACAAAGTGGGAAAAAATGAGACACCAAAAGTGACACTGCTTCCGAATTTGTCGGATGCACCCTAAGAGAGCCTCTGGAGTGATTCAATGATAAAGATGAAGACATTCGATGCCTGTTCACCAAGAGGATCGGGTTGCACTCTAAAAAAAATTACAGCAGAAAAGCCGACACCAGTAAGAGCACACTGTTTCCATGCTGACTCCTACGGCAGCAGAGGCTGAGGGATATGCAACACAACTGACTAGCTCGCAAGGCCAAAACGCAAATTTAGGAGACTGGGTGACTGCGGTGAGATGAAAAATTACTTCAAAAACCATCCAAATAGACTAAAACTTTCAGCTCAACACATGCAAACCTATCGTCCGAAACACCGTGGATTCTGGAGCCGTCTAACAGTGTCTCCAAGTACGTAGTTACAATCTACAAAGAAGCCATCAACGGACCTTCTCATTTGGACAACAATGCCGATCTCCATCGTTCGTCTTTCCTATAGGAGACGGAAAAGCACCTGAGGCTAGCTACGTTACGGTCGAAATTTATAAATGTGGTGATTCAATACTCGTGTTTAATCTGTCATGATTATCAGAGGAGATTTTGCGGTAAGGACGTCAACCTTCTCAGCATTTTTGACAAGATCTTCAGCTTATTCCTATTTAGTCACCTTACTGCGCATCTAGAGTAGAAAGTCTTTCCAGAAGCATGACACGTATCCCGCAGAAGTTGAGTAGCCTTTGATAGGATATTTGAAGTCTGTTAGATGAAAAAAATGGCTAAGAAATACAGACCATCTCCTGAACCATTTTTGTGCATCTGACATAGATTTTTGCATCGTTAACTCCAATGGCCGCTGGAAAATGATCTTAAAATTTTGTATACCCGGACCGATTCATGTAAACGGTAAGACAAGATGCCTGTGCTCTTTACGGTAAACGGGTCAGCTTCCGAGGCCTTATCGGCCGCAAACTGTCCAAGCTAGCGGCTAAATGAGGCAATTGATGTTCTGTTGAGAATTGGTTAAATTCCCCTACGGAATAAAAAAAAGCAATAGGCTGGTGCCTAAATGGTCACACCTAAAATGACAGATCATCCGTCTCACCAAATAATGTGAATATGTGTTGGATTATTCCAGAAAATATATTATCCGGCTTACTAGGGATGCAAGCTTGTCAGAAAATCCAGTTGGTTTATTTATAGATGATCATAATTCTTATCAAATTTGATGCATTTTTTATCAACTGAAAATAAATCCAGACATAAATTTCTTGAGCAGGACAATGTTTGACGTAGGAAAATCCAACCTTTTCCAGTCTGTTAGATGGGCATAAGGTACGTGAGCATATTTCAGCCATCTGTCATATGAAGGCATCGTCAACTCTTGTGTGGTCCTTCTTATGTCCATATGTTTCCAGGTTATAGCAGCTAACAAAATTGGACAAGCCAGAAGTATCATTACGACCAATTTCGCCAATGAGGAATTCACCGCAACATAAACTCGCCCAGTGATTAGTCCAAATAATCCAGTCAATCAGACGCAAACCTGCTGCTTACACTGCAAAAGACACCTCATTCTTAGATGAGCTAAACAATGAAAATTTACTGAATAAGCACATGATCTCACTTAATGTGCAGGGCCTGTTCACAAACGTGCCCCTGAATGAAACCATTGACATAATTTGTGAGAATGCGACTGACACGTACCTCGAACCAGCACAACTTCGGGAACTATAGGAAATATGCACGAAAAATGTGCAGTTTTTGTTCAATGGGCAGTTTTATCGACAGATAGCATTTGTAGCTATGGGCAGTCCATTAGGGCCAGTCCTAGCGGATATCTTCATGTCAAACCTCGAAAGAAAATTAGCTAAATCTTACAGAAAACTGCATTCTATCGACGATATGTGGATGACATTTTTGTCATGGTCAAAAATCCAACAGACGATGAATCCCTACGTAATGCAGTGAACGAGGCACATCCGAAGATCAAATTTACGATCGAGCATGAGAATAATGACACACTGGTGTTCTTAGACGTTCTTATACGTAGGAGGGCAGATGTTTCTATTCGGAGATCTTATATCGACAAACCAACCGGAGAGGACAGTACATGTACTTCCTCAGCTTCGTTCAAATTCAGAGAAACGAAACTTAGTTGTGTGCCTGTTCACTAGAAGAACTAGAATCTGCTCCTCAGATACGATCAACGACAAGATCAGTTTCCTGATGAAAGTTTACCTTGAAAACTGGTATCCAGAGAAATTCATCGATAAGTATCACCATCCTAGACAAGAAATTCCTGCCGAACTATCCTTGCCATAAAAGTCCACGACCATCTTACTCCATTTCAAGGGTGATAATGTGTCAAACTGGATCAATCGACGGCTCAGATGTACGATTGAACGAACGTACAGCGCCTCTAAACTGTTGTTCATAAGCACTACAACAGCTATTCCATTTATACCAACTAAGGACATTCTGCCTATGCACGCCACATTAAACTGTATTTATGAATTTACATGTAGTTGCGGATGCAAATACATTGGGTGCACACAAATGCAGTTGCTAGCTCGGTCAGCTGAACATACACCGAAGTGGCTGTTAAGGGCGGAAAATAAGGTACCCAAGAGTTCAATTACTAAGTACCTGGTGGACACTGGCCATACGGTGGACCCAATAACTGCATTTAAGGTCCTACCTCGGGCCACGACTAGGTGTCTCCTGCGTTTTGCAGAGGCCGCTGCAATACGGAGAGGAAAACCAGAACTCGGTAAGCAGCTGAATTCTGTGATCAACCTCGCATCGTCGTGGTAAGGATCGATAATGGACGTAACTCCATGCCCTCCGCCGTCCCCTCCACTCCCCGCATGCCTAACTGCTGCCCGCGCGCTTGACATGTTCTCACCGTAATCTGAACTGGCTGGCCTAGTTTCTCCCCCCCCCCCTTCCCCCTCAATATGCCCACCCGCATATCAGACTAACATTTGACTGCTTTGTCTATCAATAACGTTTCATCCCTCTAGGTCGAGGTTTACTTTGACAATTTAATCGGTCTTTTTGATAGGAAATGACCGTACGCAGTTGAATAAGAGGTCACAGAATTGTATGATATCAGTAAATTCTGCGTATTTCTTCGCCTTTGTCTCATTCAAATTTATTCCCTGAGAGAAGCGTTGTACTAATCTGAAAATTACCATTGATTTATTAATTCCACTAAGATAAAATTATAGGATTAGACACCCAGCTTACCTGAACAAACATCCGTAGAGCATAAAAGTAGTTCTTTCATTTGCAGCACGCAAGCTCTTAAAATGGGAACTTGGAGATATTTTTTAATAATTTTGTCTGTCCTTTAACATAATTTATTCGCATATTTCCGACATTTAGGAAGTTTTTGATAAAGGAAGATGAAAATTGATGTCCTAAAATTATGGACCCATTAAACAAGGCATCCTGAACTCCGCTATTAAACCAAACAGTCAAATTACTACAACAATATCAGGCTCTTATTGCACAAATTGTGATTTCTGGTAAGCATTATTCATCTCATCTCTTACTTTTGGAAGGACCACACAAGAGTTGTTGTCGTCATAGGACAGTTGGCCGTAATATGCTCCCGTGCCTTATGCCCATATATCAGACTGGAAAAGTTTGGTTTTCTTGCATCAAAACATTGTTCTGATCAAGCAATTTATGCCTGGCTTTTAATCAGTTGATGAAAAATGCATCAATTAGTCATCTTATATATCCTATGTACGAACGGGGTGTAAGGGTAATAGTTAGGGGTAGCACCACACAGATAGCATTTGGTCGCTCCATTTGTCTCGTACAGGGGGTGAATGCTCCTGTGGCCGCCTCTAACTGGTGCCCAACTCTCACCTGTGACGCCTCGAAGTTGGGTTCTTCCCAGCGGCCACACCCCGGGCAACCGTCACGACTGGCGGGCTAAATCAGGTGAGGGTCTCCGGTGTTGTGTGTGTCTCCACACCCAGTATGTCTGACTTCCGAACTTCTTACCTACCTCCCTCTCAAAAAGTCCTACGGTTGAGGCGAAAACAACCCCGTAGGCGGTCCAGGCTAACTCGGGTCGTTCTCCCACTAAAACAAAACCGTGACCCATAGTGGAGTTCGGCAGACGTCTGGGATGTCCGAGCAGCCCTATTTAGGGACATCACTGCTTGCCTCCTCGCAAAGGAAGGGGCTAGAAAAGGTGCCCTAAACAAATGCTGGGTATCACGTCTTCTGCAGCCGGCCGCGGCTCGCAGATCGCAAAATACGCGGTCGTAAATCTCAAACAAACAACAATGCCCCCCGTCCACATCTCCCTCGGCATACCTTCCAGGCTGCTTGGGTGAGTCCACTCACACTAGCAGCCTGGAATGTTCGTTCCCTTTTAGACAATCCTAGGAGCAACCGGCCGGAATGGAGGACGGCGCTAGTCGCTCGGGAACTGGCGCGCTACAAGGTGGACATTGCTGCTCTCAGCGAGACCCGATTCTCTGAGCAGGGTCAGTTGTAGGAGGTGGGTGCCGGCTACACCTTCTGGAGCGGCCGGCCAAAGGCAGAGCGACGCAACGCTGGTGTTGCCTTTGCCATCCGGAACGACATCGTGGGACGTCTGCCCTGTCTACCGCAGGGTATCAATTATCGCCTGATGAGCCTCCGCCTGCCTCTTCGGGGAGACCAGTTCGCCACCATCATCAGCGCCTACGCTCCCCCAATGACGAGCTCTGATGCGGCGAAGGACAAATTCTACGAGGACCTGCACGCCCTGCTGGAATCTGCGACGAAGATGGACAATTTAATTGTTCTTGTTGACTTCAACACCCGCGTCGGGACGGACCACGCTGCATGGCAGGGAGTGCTGGGTCCGCATGGTCTCGGTAGCTGTAATGATAACGGCCTCCTTCTTCTGCGCACGTGTGGGGAACACCGTCTCCTGTTGTCCAACACCTTCTTTCGCATTCCGACGCAGGAGAAGGTCATGTGGATGCACCCTCGGTCGTGGCGCTGGCATCTACTGGACTATGTTCTCGTCCGGAGGCGAGATCGATAGGACGTGCTGGTAACCAAGGCGATCCTTGATGTCAATGGTTGGACAGATCACAGCCTCGTCATCTCCCAGATGAGGCTCAGACTGTAACCCCGACGAAGGCTCCAAATTAAGAGGCCGCCAGGTAAGTTAAATACTCATTTGTTGAATTTGCCTGCTAACTGTTTTGATTTCAGCAACCAAATAACCGAGAACCGGGAGAACCTGCATGCTCCAGATAATAACGGCAGCGTGGAAATACGATGGTACCAACTGCGAAATCTCATCCAGTCCACCGCTCTCGAAGTGCTCGGACGCGCACGCCGTCAACACCAGGACATGATTTGACGACAATAACGCCGACATCAGCAACTTACTCGCGGAGAAGAATGGACTACACAAAGCCTACATGGATCTTCGGACTGACGCCACTAAAGCAGCCTTCTTCAGATGCTGGCGCCTTGTATGGCAGCGGCTGCGGGAGATGCAGGATGTCTGGATGATCCTTAAGGCTGAGGAAATCCAGGGGTATGCGCACCGCAATGAAATGAAAAACTTTTTCAAGGCCATCAAGGCCATCTACGGCCCGTGTATCAAGGGTTCCGCACCGCTGCTTAGCTCTGACGGCACAACACTGCTGACAGAGAAATCGCAAATTCTGAAGCGCTGGGTCGAGCACTTCAGAGGTGTCCTTAATTGCTCATCAGCCATCTCCGATGCTGCCATTGACCGGCTCACCCAAGTGGACACGAACAATGACCTGGATCTGCCGCCTTCCCTAAACAGAAATCATCCGGGCCGTGCAGCAGATTTCCAGCGGTAAAGCACCGGGATCTGACGCAATCCCACCGGAAGTATACAAGCACGGTGGGCCCCGGCTGATGGCAGAACTCACAACACTCTTCCAGGAGACGTGGCACCAAGGACAAGTTCCTCAGGCTTTAAAAGACGCGACCATCGTCCATCTCTACAAAACGGAAGGGGTACCGGCAACTATGTGATAATCACAGAGGCATCTCGTTGCTCAACATCGCCGGGAAGATCTTCGCCCCTATCCTTCTCAATCGTCTGAACGGTCACCTAGAGCAGGTCCTGCTCCCGGAAAGCCAATGTGGCTTCCGCCGACACCGTGTAACAACCGACATGATCTTTGCCGCCCGCCAGCTACAATAGAAGTGCCAGGAGATGCGAACTCACCTTTACACTAACTTCGTGGATCTGACGAAATCCTTTGACACGGTGAATCGCGACGGACTGTGGAAATTCATGCAGAAATTCGGCTGTCCTGAGCGGTTCACGCACATGGTGCGTCAGCTTCATGACGGGATGACGGCGCGCGTCACTGACAACGGGACGGTATCTGAAGCATTCACAGTGACCAACGGAGTGAAGCAGGGCTGCGTATTGGCTCCAACCCTGTTCAGTCTCATGTTCTCGGCTATGCTGATGGACGCCTACCGTGATGAACAGCCTGGTATTCGTATCGCCTATAGAACTGACCGACACCTTCTCAACGGTAAGCATATGCAGGCTTCACCGCATGTATTTACGACTACAGTCCATGACTTGCTCTTCGCGGACGACTGCGCCCTTAACACCGTGACGGAGAAGGACATGCAAAGGAGTATGGACCTCTTCGGCGCAGGCTGCTCCGATTTTGGATTAACAATCATTTCAGCCAAAACGGTTTTCATGCACCAGCTGCCACCCAGCACGGAATACAACTCAAAACGTGTTAAACTCAAAACGTGGAAGCCTTAGCTTATCTAGGAAGCACGCTGTCACGCAACACGAGACTCGATGACGAGGTTGCCCAACGGATCTCCAAAGCTAGTCAGGCCTTCGGCCGGATGCAGGCCTCCGTATGGAATCGCCATGGTATTCACCTGAACACCAAACTTAAGATGTACAAGGTCGTCGTCTTGATGAAACTCCTTTACGAAGCGGAGACCTGAACCGTCTACTCGAACCAAGCCAGGAAGCTGAACCACTTCCATCTCAGCTGCCTCCGCAGATAACTGAAACTGAGATGGCACGACAGGATCCTGGACACGGAAGCCCTAGAGCGGATAGGAATCATCAGCATCCACGTCATGCTGAGGCAAGTGCAACTGCGATGGAGCGGCCACCTGGGAAGAATGGACGATGAGCGATTACCCAAATGACTATTCTACGGCGATGTCGCTATGGGTACTCGCCGACAGGGAGGTCAAAAACGACGCTACAAGGACACTTTGAAGAAATTGCGGAAGTAACTGCAAATCAACCCAGCGACCTGGGAGGACCTCGCCCAGGATAGACCAGCATGGAGAAGATCCGTGAAGACACGTTCAGCAATCTGAGGCCAACCGGATCGCCGCCGCCAAGGCCAAAAGAGCGGCACGAAAGTCACCAGGGCCCAGGCCCTGCCAGCATGCCCTCGCTGTCAACGCATCTTCCACGCCCCGAATCGGCCTGGTTGGACATCTTCGGAGGCAATACACCAAACAATCCGAGAATTCCAACTTCTACGTCAAATTCTGCCAACCCTCCTTCAGACTCCCCACCCTCACTCCTGGCATCAATTCCATTTCGCCCACCATCATAGAGACCACATCCCTCTACTCGTTGCCTGTTATGCCCACCACCTCAACCACCACCGTCTTCGCCTTCACTACCACCACCATCAACGAAGGGGACTCTCTCCTAACCTGTCCTCATTGCAATCGCAAATTCACCTTACGCATCGGCCTGGTCGGTCACTTCCGAATCCATCGTATACAGACAGGTGAACCAGTGCCTGGAGCACCAACACACAGCAGAGATCGTCGCCTCCACTGTCCTCACTATCCTCGCGCATTCACTCATCGCGTGGACCAATTCGGTCACATGCGCATCCAATACAGCAGAATTCACCGCAATGCCGACAACACCGATGCACCATGCACACCCTGCACTCCTGCCACTCTTACCGCCACTGCCACTCCCACTAGCATGAGTGACATCCCTCCAGCCTCTACCGATTTCTCGTGCCCACAATGCGCCCGCAACTTCAACTCACGCATCAGCCTGGTCGGTCATCTGCGAATCCATCGCACGGAGGCTGGTTAACCACTGCTTGGGGCTCCGACATAAAGTCGCCGCGCCCGCCTCCACTGCCCTCACTGCTCCCGCACAGTTACACACCGCATGGGCATATTAGGACACATGCGCCTCCACGACAACCTGCGGTAGACCACCGGAAGCTAAGCCACATCAGTGCATACCATCTACACTAATACATAGACAACACCCTCACCATCATCATAATGTACCTGATAAAAGCACGGTTTCTTAGAAACTGTGGCTTGGAAGGCTGCCAATCTGACGCTTACACCAGACCACGCCGTCGGCCCATTGTATGTGCAGTCTGTGTCGAGAAGCTGATAAGTGGACTGGGAGTCAGACGACGATGGCTCCTCCATATCCTCTGCTTTATAGAATCCTGGTGTGTGCTCTATCGGGGCCAGGTCGTGCTGTAGCGCGCGAAGACGGGTACGCCGACCCGTCAACCAATGCACGCACTCCCACGTCAGACAACTGACCGGCCTTGAGGGTGGTCTGATTGTAGGGGTGGGGGAGAGAAGGAGGTCGTCAGGTCAGCGCATTTTCCTCACTATAAACAATCTGATGCACTTGAAACTATCACGGTGCGCTAAAAGCCGTGGTTTGGAAGGTTGCCAACTGACGGGATAACTCGGACCTCGTGGTCAGCCCAATGTGTGTTTTGTGTGGAGTGGCTGACTGGCGAACTGAAAGTCAGGCTACAATGGCTCCTTCTTAATGTGGCCTTTATGGCACTCCCACTCCGTGGGATCCAAGCCAGGTGTGATGGTACACCCAGGGACAGCTCCGGCCGCGCCAGCCACCTGTACCCTCTCCCGTCTTCGGTCTTCTTAACTCTGTCTGGACACAGGGCTCAGGTTGGGGAGGAGGAGAAAGTGCAGTAGCTGCAGCGCAAGGCTACTATCACTTAAAACTAATTCACGCACAAGTCACCGTCCCTGTACCACCTGTTATAGAGCATACGGTGGACCTCGTCGAAATCGACGGTTGAAAACTCTCATGTGTACTCAGAGCGCTACAATCACTGGGCCCAGTTCCGTTTTGGAACAGAAGGAAAGACCAGTAAAATCTTGTATTCTGTACAGTAATTCTGTTGCTGCCAGAGACTCCGGCGCACATTTATCCACTAGGGCGCGAAGGAATAAGAGTCACGTGCGAGTCAGTCCGTCCCCGCTTAATCAGTTAACTAACGGATAACATTTTGTGGACGTCTGTGATTGGCTGTCCCGAGAGGCTGGCATTTTGTGGACGTCTGTGAGTGGCTGTCCCGAGAGGCCTTCTTTGGTATCGGCTGGCAGCCCGAGAACTGTGCTCACATCACCTCCAGCCCGTCGCATGCGCCAGAGGCGAAAGGTTCATCAGCCTTTAAGGCGCTGCAGTCGAACGGATTTTCAGGCTGACCTGTTTCGCGCTTGTTCGGCTAGGAGACGAAGGAGCAGGGTAAGACAGCAAGTGACGGCTGTATTAGCAGGGCACGGAGGAGAGGTCGGGCAAATGACCTCGGTGGGCTCCAGGATTAGGGATGAAGAGAATCTATATTCCCAACAAGTTTCGCAATCCTAATCTTCAAGTGCAAAAATGGCGACGAAAGAGATTTTGAGAAAGGCAAGAGTGCCTAAATTGATGGCTTGTAAAAAACGTTTATTTCTTTGAGCCGTTCCTTTATTTGAATAAGTTGTCCGGCCAAAGAGGAGGGGGAGGTCGACCGCATTTACTCTCCGGCCTATGGGTTTCCCTGAGATGGTTTAAGGAAGCAAGGAGGGTCACAGTGCCTTGTCACCAAAGTTGACGTGGTACCAACAGAGGGTAGCAGTACTCTGGTGAAAGCAGGAACGGCGACGGTCTCAGCCGAAATGGGGCCAGCAAAGCCGTGCAGCTGCAGATTGGCAGCGTTCACCGATAGTTGAGCTATGTGTGCCTTGATCTCGCCCAGGTCAGAGAAGGTGGATGCAGAGGCAGGCTGCGAGCTCTAAACAACCGTCGAAGAAGAAGAATAAGAGATGATCACTGGGACATGATGTGTATTGCCCTGACGTTTCGGATTCTCTCTCGAACCCATTAACAGAGGCAGTTGCAGAAAAGGGTACTTGGGGCACAAATTGCCCAGTATTTAGATGGCATGGTTACCAGGCGACCACAGGCGTACTATCGTTAGCAATCCTCATGTCCATCGCTGGGAGTCGAAGTTGATGCTAGGATTGCCGTACGCGAATAATTTCTCGGAAGCGGGAGTATGTGGGTGACCAGCAGTCCCGGTGACTGCAAGCCAAAATGCCGAGTAATTGTCACGCAAGGAATTTACAAGGATGATGAAACCGCTTCAATTAATGACTCGGGTACGGACCAAAAAGCAACCATCGCATCAACTACGACCCCAGGGATGAAGACGAGGGCTGCCAACGATAGTAGGTCTGTGGTTGCCTGGTAACCACACCCTATAAATACTGCGCACCTTATGCCCCAATTACCCTTTTCTGCAACCGTCTTTGATAATAGGTTCGAGCGAGAATCCGAAACGTCAGGCCAATAGACACCATGTTCCAGTGATTATCTCTTATTTTTCTTCTGAATTGCTATCTATCGTCCTTGTTCGAGGCTGACTGCCTCAAAGTCACGAAACTTCGCAGCGAGCGATTTCAGACTCGCTAACCTGCAGACGCTTGACCGACTTCCACTTGCACACGCACGTGCGTCCAGATAGTCGTGGCTGCCCAAGCGTCACTTGGAAAACCCACCCCTTAGCCGACGCAACGTGAGCCACTAGACATTCAACCCCTCGGGAAATGCAACATAGCGATTAGATAACCCTTCGACTTGCTCATCAAACCTATGAAAGCAGCTGCCACTAACGTCTCACTCCCTCTCTCAGGCATGATTAGATGCACTCAACACTAGCTCTGTCTTGATCAGTGGCTACTGCTGCCTGAGATAGCAACTCGGATTTCTGTGCACAATAAATTGCTTCCACGTGTGCCTTCTGCCTTTTCCTACAAACTGGGATTCGGAATGTTGATTGCAGTTCTCTGAGTACTATCACTACTCAGATGCTAGATTACCTCAACTTATAGCGCTGCACAGTCTTTAGTGTAATTTTCGCAGAGTAAAATGTGGCCTTCACACAAAACGAGTAAAGTTTTGATGCTTGTTGCCAAAATTCTGAGATGGACACAGTGACTCCGTTAAGAGAAATAGCGGCATCCGTAGGTTCTGCGACACCTTATGACTGATGCCCCAACTGCATCGCTGCAGAGGTCGCAGCATCAGCCTTGCCTTTCTTTCGTGCAGCTACCGTCGCCATCGCCACTGCGTGTACATTCGATTTAATTATTCATTTAATCATTGGCCCCATTGTTAACCCCTCACATTGATCCGTGTCTGAGGGGGGGGGAGGGGTATAGCACCTTCCACCTCTGGTGCCCACGCTGCACAAAAGGTCATGTGATCACCGTTCTCGGATTGCTGGACCATCCACGCATACAGCCAATCACAGGGACCACAAACTGTCCTCATCCAATCCCACAAACCCACACGGACTGACGCTCACGTAATGTTTGCACTTACGCCCACATCACCCAGTGGACAGGCGCACGCGCGGGATAGGAGCTTGTCGTCCATCCGGACCTCTGATCATCACCGCAATTCTTTGCAGAATACAAGGCTTCTACTGGTGTTTTCCCGCCTCTCCTCCAAAGCGGAACTGCGCCTGATTATTTCACTGCTCTGAGAACAAGCATGGCTTAGATATTACGGCTATGTAAAACTTATATTAAAAAGTCCAAGGACCTGATTGTGAAGCATGCCTGTGGTGCAGGGGATAACCTGCATCGTTTCCATTAGCGATCGGTTAGCGTTCATCGACGAATGTAGTCCATTACGTGAAAACAAAAAACACAGTTAAGAAGAAGAGGCGGGACCTGTTCATTATAACAGTAAAAGATCCCTCCTTTCGATAAGCCGATAGGTGGATCAACGTATAGCCACCCACCTTAAAATTTTGTTACTATACAACCAATGATTAGGATTTTGGTGAAATCACTGTCACATGGAGGGGACCATTGATAGTGACAAAAGAATGCTAGGAGTTCACAATGGAGAAAAATATTTGTTCACATCTTGTTTTTGTTTAAGTTCATCAAGCGCCCTTGGAAACCTGATGTGCAATTTATAACCGAAACCGATAGAAACGCCCGACAGTCCCCGCACAAACTGGATGGCATTTATGTACTTTGCTTCCTTGCCATCAAAGTCAGACCACGCGCGCACCAATCGAGCACATGTAACCCTAATCCTTAAATCCTTTTGCTTTCTTTGTCAACATAGGTAGGTATAGGCACATGAGGCAAACGACATATTTTGCCGAAGCGACATTGTACCAATCGTTAAGTAAACCTTTGATCTTTTGAAATTACTCCAACTATCTGGCAAATACGGCTGCCGCACGTTCGTTGCTTACCGGACACGACAGTGAGCTCTTTGTGGGTGCCGAGTTACGATGGTGGATCACGCACAACAGTATGGAGTTTTCACGTGTTCTTTGAGTCACGGGAATTTAGAATGTTTGGCTTATAGCAAACTACCTTACCTTTTTCCTCCCCTCTGTATTAGAACGAACCCCACTACTGCAATCATCCCTCCCAGTTGGGAAATGACCATGTCCAACGACACCTCAAAAAATTCTTTTTATGGTTTTAGGGTAGTGCTCTTAGCAGTAATTCAGATTTTTCCAAGAGTTTAAACGAAACGCCTCTTGCAATACGTTATTCTTGAGACGGTTATTCAAAATCGAAATTGAAGCCATGGAAGCTTCTCCAGGTGTGCAAATCTTCATTCATCAAGTCAACTGGATCGCAGCGTAACCGAGAATTTAGCTACTAGGAGAGATATCCTATCACAAGAGCAACTTCTTTTTTTTTCAGAATTGGAATTCTGACTTACTTCCAACCTTCTCATCGGAAACACGAGAGTTCGACCGTCGTAGTCCGACTATGCCCACCGCATGCTCCACAGAAGTGTGGTGCAGTGACGGTGACTTGCGCGCAAATTGGTGTTAAGTGATGGTAAACTTGCACTGCATCTACCGCACTCTCTCTCTCTCTTCCCCTACCCGCCTGCGCCCGGTGTCAAGACATAGTCAAGAAGACCGGAGGCGGGGTCGGGTACGGGTGAATCATATCCCACCATAGCAATAAATGGCACCAGGGGGTGGTGCGGCATGAACCTGCACCTACGCGCGACCCATGTTCAGCATTTGTTATGGGACCGCATCCCAGAATAATAAAGCCTGCCGCACCCTAATTTGGCCCCTGTGTTGGTCCAGCGCATCTACCACGCGGTCCGTTTAAGGGGCATTTATCGGAAACACAGATAAATAGCGCTAGCAGACACACAAGGATGCAGGATTATAGGCGGTAGATGCCACGAAACTGAGGAATATTACTCAGTGCGGCCGCAGCGACGGAGCCTCCCATGTCAAGTGAATGGTTGCGCTGTGTGTGACAGTACCTAAACTCCTGACGTCGATCTATGTTTTGATCTGCACTGATTGGTTGTGACCGGAAATTACTCAGCGTTGACACAACAGTGACTCCTCATTGTCGGCATTCGTATCGAGATAGAAATACACAAACAATAAAATTAAGAGGATGCGCTTCCGTTTAAATGTTTGAGAGGACACACTGTATAGAAGAACTTTACAAAAAAGACGAGGGAAACTGGAATTCCCATTTCAGGCCTATCAGTTATTATCCACAGCGATACTAAAACTCGGGTTTTGCAACATCCGGGGTTCTAACCCCCGACCTGTCGTTTGCAATCACGTATATTAACAATAGCCAAGGGATGCTCATTGAACACATTACGGGGCACCTTCGTTCCGTTTTTCCTTGGGACTCAATTTATTCTGCTGATATTAATAGCCACCATGCGGATGCCGGTTGGATTCTAAACTGATTCCTAAGACAGCGCGGGACCCGTTTGTCCCTTAACGCAATCGTGAACGTCTCGCTGAAACCGAAAAGATCTCAAAATGTCCACTGCTAAGTGTGAGGCATGACGTTTCATGAAATGTTTTCAATACCGGCGTCTAGAGTCTAGGTCATTGTTGTGTTCGCAGAACTACAATCCTCAGGTCAAATCCCGGGTTGTAGTAAAAGACAGAAGGCACCATACTGGGGGATTTATTGTGCACAGAACCCTGAGTTGCTGTCCCAGTCAGCAGTGGCCACTGGTGAAGCCAGAGCTAGTGTAGACTGCTTCCCGTCAGGCCTTACAGAGAATGAGACAGTGGTGGCAGCTGATTAAATAGGTCATGGAGAAAGTCACCTGTTTACCGATGGGCGTTGAGTTCAGTTCAGTTCAATTTTATTAAGGGAAAGATAGGCAAACGCCTTTGAACTCCTTGTTAGTTACAAATTGGCTGAGAAAACATCGATACATAAGGATAATTGTCGCAGTACCCGAGGGATGTCGTGTCTAGGGGTCCATGCAGCGTCGGCCGAGGGGTGGGGTGTTCCCGTGGGGCTTAGGTAGACACAACTATCTGGACGCATGCGTGTGCGAGTGGAAGTCGGTCAAGTGTCTGCAGGTCAGCGAGTCTGAAACCACTGGCTCCGAAGTTGCATTACCTTGAGGCAGTGGGCCTTGAGCAAGGACGCCGACCTAGCAATTCTGGTGGTCGGCCACACTTCCCCGCCAGATAGAAGGAAGTGAATGTGTTGATTGTGAGGAAAACGAGGAAATGGGTGAGATAATCCGCTACACCTGCGTTTTGGAGAGCATTTGTTGACTGTGACCGGAGTTAATCCTGCCGGAGACCGGGCCGATGCTGCGACCTGTGCAGAAGCGCATTTGAGGCGTCAACCGGGATCTGTGCTGGCATGATATCAACAACGTGAGCCGGTGAGTTGGCACGTTCGTAGGAGGAAAGGACATTTTGGACACAAGGCATCCCAATGAGGGCTAATCCGAACGAATACGCCGGTGAAATAGGCTCAATGCCATGCAGAGAAATAAAAAGGGCAGAATGAAATATCGAAAATTTAAAAGTTCATTGATGTGTTAGCATATTGAGTGCATGAAAATAGCCCACAGATGATGGTTTCGTTTAGAAGAAGAAGAAGAGACGACCACTGGAACATGGTGTTTATTGGCCTGACGTTTTGGATTCTCTCGAACGTAGCATCAGCGACAGTTGCAGAAAAGGGTACTTGGGGACAACTTGCGCAGTATTTATAGGGCGTGGTTACCAGGCGACCACAGGCAGTCCTCATGTTCATCGCTGAGGCTAGAAGTCGAGGGGATAATTGCTTTTTGGTCTGTACCCGAGTCGTTAATGGCGCAGTTTCATAATCCTTGTCGATTCGTGGCGTGACATTTACTAGGCCATATGAATCGTCATCACCGACACTACTGATCACCCGCATCTTCCCCACGCGACTAGCAATGTTCCCTAGGCAAAATCGCAAGACAGAATATGGAGCCTCGAGATCATTGCGCTTATTAATCGACTGCGGGCCCCAGAACGATGAGTCAAGCAGTTCACGGCTCACGCGGTTGTCATCCCTTGCGAGAATTTCGGCCTTTTCAAACTTGAAGGTGTGGCCGGATCTCGTCACATGTGGCAGACGAGGACATCAAGGAAGGCTAGCTAGTCGTTTTTTTCTTCACCGTAAATTTTAGGATTGGGGTGGCCTAAAAACTAAAGCGTTCAGGAAAGTGACAAATACGACGCAAGTACTGAGCTTCAGTAGCAACCAGCCAATCAGTTACAAACGCAGTTGCGTACGGGCACCATATCAGCGTGTTGTGACCCACTGCAGAGAACCAGAAGACAAGGTTGACGAATTGCAGTACCTTCGACGGGTGTTTAGAGCAAACGGCTACCCAGACAACTTTGTCGACAGTTGCATGCGCAACCAAGGCGAGAAACTGAACCGCACCAGTCGCAAATTTTGGCGAGCGCTACTATACGTGAAAAAATTATCTGAAGCCGTTAGCCGCCTTCTGACACCATTCGGAGTTGGAGTGGCGCACAGACCAGAAGCAAGTATCAGGTACCAAATAATGAGGCCAAAAGACCCGCTAACATGGCATGAAACGTCTGGAGTCGTTTACATAATCTGGTTAAGTTGCGGACAAAGCAACTACGTCGGAAAAACTAGGAGACTACTCCGCACGCTGATGGCCGATCAGGCGGCAGCAGTGCGGAGGAAATACAGTAACTCTCAAGTCGCGGCTCATGTGACGGGATCCGGCCACACCTTCAAGTTCGATGAGGCCAAAATTCTCGCAAGGACTGACAACCGCGTGAGCTGTGAACTGCTTGGATCATCGTTCTCTGGCCCGCAGTCGATTAATAAGCGCAATGATCTCGAGGCTCCATATTCTATCTTGCGATTTTGCCTGGGGAACATTGTTAACCGCGTGGGGAGGGTGTGGTGACCAGTAGTGTCAGTGATTGCGATCCATATTGCCTAGTAAATGTCACGCCAAGAATCGACAACGATGATAAAACCGCGCCATTAACGACTCGGGTACAGACCAAAAAGCAATTATCGCCTCAACTACGAGCCTCAGCGATGGACACGAGGACTGTCTGTGGTCGCCTGGTCACCACGCCCTATAAATACTGCGCAAGTTGTCCCCAAGTACCCTTTTCTGCAACTGTTGCTGATGCTGCGTTCGAGAGAATCCGAAACGTCAGGCCAATAAACACAATGTTCCAGTGATTGTCTCGTCTTCTTCTGAGATACTTCCTGGAACTCACCTGTTCGATTCTATCAGCGATGGTTTCGTTGAGTATGTGCGGAAGAATTTCTCGGACAATAGAGAAATAGGTTCAGCTGGCAGCACATTTGGATTACTGCTCTACATAGTTATATTCGGGTTTGTTCTGAACTTGCATGACTGACTTTTAATGATGACATTCATGTTGATTCACGACAATGTGTCTGAAACCGCGTTTCCCTATTCGTCATCACGATGAGTGACACAGGGAAAATAGGCAGATGGAGTTGAGTTGACGTTTGGTTTCAGCCACGTCAGGTGGTTGCGTTTCGATCACGCGTGGTTCATCAATTTGTTGCATCTTAGCAGTCGTTGTGCTCTGGCCTCTACAAGCATCAGGCCATATTCCAAGTTGAAGGAAAAGATAGAAGGCACCGGAATGAGGGCTTTGTTGTGCACATGCTCTCTCAGGTTGGACGCAGTCAACACCAGCCCTGTCTTCACCAGTGGCCACTGCTGCCAAAATCGTTCATCTCTACAAGAGAAAAGGGAACCATCAGCTCTGTGACAAACACAGAGGAATCTCGCTGCTCAACATCATCGGAGAAATCTTCGTCCGCGTTCTCCTCAAGCGCCTCAACAGACATCTGAAACAAGAACACCTGCTGTAGATCCAATGCGAATACCGCCTTTATTGCGGCACCACCGACATGAGCTTCGCGGCGCGTCAGTGGTAGGAGAAGTGTAGAAGTGTCAGGAGATGCGGATTCACCTCTATTCTACCTTCGGGGATCTGATGAAAGCGCTTAAAACAGTGAATTGCGAGGAATGCAGAAAAGCTAGCAGAAATTCGGATTTTCCGGGCGATGCACTCACATGGTGCGTCAGCTCCCCGATGGCATGATGGTGCACGTCACGGACAACGGAGCCGTCTCGGAGGCATTCGCAGTGACCAACGGAGTGAAGCAGGACGGCGTCCTCGCGCCTGCGCTCTTCAGTCTCATGTTCTCTCTCATATTACTGGATGCCTACCATGAAGAACGCCCTGGGATCCGCATCACTTACAGGATAGGCGGCCAACTCCTCAACCATCGGCGGATAGCCTTTCAGTCGCATGTATCCACAACTACCGTCCACGAACTTCTCTTCGCTGATGATTGTGCTCTCAATTCAACGACAGAATGGGACATGCAAAGGAGCATGGACCTCGTCGTCACCGCCTGCGACAACTGCGACCTGACCATGAACACGGAGAAAACGGTGGTCATGCACCAGCCACCGCGCAACACCGCCTTTAATGAATCTTGCATCAACGTCAATGGCGCCCGACTGCAGGCCGTGGACACCTTTACCTACCTGAGCAGCACTCTTTCGCAGCATCAAAATCGACGATGAGGTAGCCCACTGGATCTCCAAAGCAAGCCAAGACTTTGGTCGCCTGCCGAAATTCGTCTAGAACTGTCACGTTTTCCATCTCCGCACCAAGCTCAAGATGTATAAAGCTGTCATCTTGCCGAAGCTATTGTATAGAGCGGAGACTTGGAAGGTGCACCAGACGCAGGCACGAAAGCTCAAATGCTTCCACTTCAGCTTCTCCAGTGAATACTAAAGCTGAGATGGAAGGACCGAATCCCAGACACGGAATTGTTAGAACGAACAGGCCTTATCAGCATATATGCCCTGCTAAGACAACTGCAACTGTGCTGGAGCAGCCATATTTTAAGGATGGACGCCAAGAGACTACTCAAACCAATTTTTTATGACAATGTCACCACGGGTTCTCGTCAAAAAGGGGGCCAAGTGCAACGCTACAAGGAAACTCTGAAGACTTCCTTGAGGCAACTGCAGATCAACCCGTCAAAATGGGAGGACCTTGCAAGGAACCAACCAGCCTGGAGGAGGATAGTGAAGACAGGAGGAACGATCTACGAATTCAACCGCCTAGCTGTCGCAAAAACCAAAAAAGATGCTCGTAAATCCCAACTGCCTATGCCTCGTTACTCCAACACACACTCAGCCGCCCTCGATATGCCCACTGTGTTTGCGAACATTTCGGGCACGAATCCGTCTTATTGGACATCTTCGGACCAACGGCAGCACCCGGACGACACCAACCGATGCCTCCCTGTCCACATCTGCCGGTATGTTGATAAACCACCCTAACGGTGTTCCCGATCCCCCGTCGCTATTCTTCACCAGCATTTCCGCCTCAAAATCTGCTGTGACGGCTTCTGCACCCACCACAAACGCAAACAATATTGATGCACCCCCACCATAACCAGCCTGGTCGGTGAACTGCGAATCCATCGCACGGAGACTGGCAAACCAGTGTGTGGGGCTCCGACATACAGTCTCCGAGGCCACCTCGATTGCCTTCACTGCTCCCGTACATTCACACACCCCATGGACCTATAAGACTTTATGCGTGTGCATGAAAACCTGCGGGAGAACAATGCCGACTATACCACATTACCACCTCTTTCCTCATCGGCCACTACATAACGCACCACCACAAAAAACGTGTTTTCAACCAGTATCTTTCACTGCGAGGGAAGTATCACCCTTGGCTCCTTCTCTATGTGGCCTCTCTGCTGCATGAGTGATCCAAGCCTGAGACTATAACGGTTTACTAAAACGATTGCTTGGAAGGCTACTAACTGATGTTTTATACCAAACCACGTCGTAGGTCAGTGTATGTTGAGTGGATGAAGTGGACTGGGAGTCAGACGACGATACCTCCTTCTTACCCCTGGTTTTGGTAATCCTGGTCTCAGTGGCAAGGCCATGCTGTGGCACGCGCAAACTGGTTCACCAGCCCGATCAGCCAATGCGCACACCCCTGTAGTAGACAACTGACCGGGTCGGACGGTGGCTGGATGATGGGAATGGGAATAGAGAGTGAGGTCGACAGCTGAGCGCATTTTCCTCGCTATAAACAATCTGACGCGCTTGAAGCTATCATGGTGCGCTAAAAACAGTGACTTCAAAGGCTGTCAGCTGACGGGATAACTTGGTCCCCGAACTGACAGTCAGACTGCAATGGCTCCTTCTTAATCTGGCCTTTATAGCACTTCCACTCAGCCGGGATCCCAGTCGCCGCCTTTGTTGATGTGCCGTTGGTTGTGGTGGGTTAAAGTGCGTGGGCCTGCGCCTTCCATTATCTCCGGTCTTCAGGACACCGGGTGTAGGTGGGGGAGAGTGGAATAGACAATGAAGTAGATACATCGAAGGTCTTATCTCACTATAACCGAGAGCAATACACCATACCTGCACCACCATGCTGTGAAGTACACAGTCTCAATCGTCGAACTGTCACATAGGAATCTTTAGCAGCGTGTCTTCGTGAGTGTAGTTGTGCAGTGGTTTCCAGTTCCTAGGTTCTTCACCATGCACAACACAACCGGCAGCCTAGTGACAAACACTCGGCCTGCGATGACAGTTCGCTAACTCATATGAACCCACTAAAACAAATAATTCAAGAAAAAGTTGCATAGTTTGGTTTGGTCACTCGAGGAGGATAAGGCATAGCCAGATGAAGTGGCCATTCACGTACGGTTCCGTTCAACAGTGTCAAGGACATAAATTTTTAAATTATGCTTATACTTGTTTGAACTTCAACAAAACCCAAATTCAGGGACGACCGACTACCTTTTGTTTATGCAAATCATGTGCGATGGACAATACGTGTGTAAGCCAAGCTAAAAGGCATGCTGATGACCATTGGTTTTTCCTGTAGACAATTGAAAGCGACGCAGAACCTCTCCAACAGAAGAAGGGACCCAAGAGAACGGAGAATTTGTCTTCAAAGTTCCGTTGGTGCGAGACTCCACCAGTCACCTCGGAGTGATCTGTTCCATTTGGGTCAGAGGATTAGTCTTTTACAGGAGCAACAAAATGTCCTCTTTGACTTTGTAGCCCATATCAGAAAAGCAAATCTTTTACATATTAAACAGGACTTCCATGAGAAATGCAAACTTGATCAAAACTGTTGGTATTTTAACGTACGACTCCCTGACAAACGCGACACGCAGTCTTCAATTCTGTTTATAGCCAAAGGATTGATTTTTGATACCACAACTCGCATGTACAAATAGGGAATTCAAAGGTGACCCAACTACATCGCCCTCAAATATACTGATACTGATTAAGAGACTCCAGGTAATGCTATGCTTAGAGTTTTCTCTTGTACAAGCGCAAAGTTGATGACTGACACTAATCTGGTACGTCGTTCGTGTGAAGACGTGGTACGTTTTAATGTGATGTTTTGGGTCCATAGTTGAGATCGATATCTGGCTGACGTACTTTTCACTCTATCTGTCGAGGCAGGTGCATTTTGTGTTTTATTGTTTGCGTGCACGCACGCTTTGCTGTGATGCGATGTGGGCGCACGTGATCCTTGTAACTGCCTGCACTGTACTTTTTTGGGGACGATTTCTGTTTTGTTTTTTTTTTTCTATCAGCACTATTTTATGTCCAAGAAAACAATGAAGAGGATATGTAGAAGATGAATTGTGTGGGATGTATAAGAAATATGGCGGAAACCATACAAGATGCATAATTGACATAAACGAGATGAAAAGGCGCAGATATTAAGTCTGACGACTACTTGACCAGATGTCTAGGCAAATTAAATTGACATATTAGACCCATGAAATGGCGGTATATCAGCCAGCCGAATGCATTATGTCAACAGAGGGCAGCAGGAGAGTCTAACTGCCTCTCCAAGCCTCCGCTTGAGAGAGGTTAAAGGGGAAGGCCATACTGTCAAGCATTACATGTGTTCACCACTGCAGTCGTACACGACAAGCCTACCACCCGATGGACAATTTTATGGACATCAACTCATTGTAAATGAAGCCGATGGGCAGCGGTCAGAATCTGCACGTGGGAATTAAATATCAAGTAAAAAGATTCTGAGACCAACACCGTCTATCCTCAGGTGGATAAATAGGTAGAGTTAAGCTGACTGACAGAGGCTTGCCAGCGTTTCATGAAAGGAACTTGAATAGCCCCTTGTTTTAGATATCAAGTTCGGGCGCCACAATGGGCCCCTATAACGAGCCAAGTGATAGATGCGTTCGATCAACACGGACCAGATCAGGATACGGCAGGATTTAGTGGGAATACGCATCCATAAAAAGTGCCAAAAATGAGGGAGTGTAGTAGCACGCCTAGGGGGCAGGTTCACCTGTGTCTGATAATACCACAGGTCTTCATGACTTTGTCTTGACACCATGGCTAGGTGGATGAGGTAGGAGAGAGATGCTGCCTCGATCTAAAATCACTGTAACTAATTCTTGCGCACATAACTATTCCTGCGCTCACCACGCTTTTGAGCGCAAGGTGTACATAGTCGGCAAGGACGATCGAACTGGCATGAGGACAAGAAGTGCCCTAGGATCACCATCTTTTACAAGACAAACGGTCAGCTTCTCAACATCCGACAACTGAGAGCATCCACGCTGAATTCACTAACCCCTGCCCACGAAATTATGGCGATCCACTCCTGCGATCGCCACCGCCTTGTCACGCTGCCTTTCTGCAAGCAATAAGCTCCCGGTCGATTCACCCCTGGAGCCGCCGCGACTTGGCACCAGTCAATCAAGGAGCGCCATTCACTGGTTGCCTGTAGCCCGAAACAGACAGAGTGAAAGCGAAACACGCGCTAAGGGCCAAGAATCTCAATGAGGGACATTAACACACAAGCACCTTAACAGACAGTTCGTGGAATCGGGTTACAGAGCTCCCTATGCGCTCTTTGGCATCAGTAAAAGCTCGTCCAACTAAATCTGTCTTCTCTAACTTGTGATTTTGGAATCTTCATGTTGTCGATCATAAGGAATTTACGTTATGTCTGAGATTTTCTTCCGTCTCATACCAATGCACCAGCTGAACGGCACATATCCACTAGGAGACGTCAATACGAATTCCGCCTAATGCCCCAACCGTACCTCTGCATGGATCACAACACCAGCAATTCCTGTTACACTCGACAAACGCTCTCAAATCGGCATGCGCACTGGATTATCTCATTCTTTTTATCGTTTGTAGCACGATTTTTACCATCATTCGGTTCTGTGTCCGGCGTCCTTGTCCTAGGCCCGCTGCCTCAGGTTCCTTCACTTGCTCAGTGAGCGGTTTCAGGCTTGCTGACCTGCAGCCACTTAACTGACTTCCGTTCGGATTTAGGTGCATCCAGCTAGTCGCGGCTGCCAAGGTGCCACTTGAACGCGCCATCTCACATATAATGCAACACATAACAATGGGAAAGCGCTTGAACTTGCTCCGTAAACTTATTAGAGCAGCCGTCATCGCCGTCACTCTCTCCCTATCTCTCTTTTGGCTTGATGGATATGGGTATCTGAGTACATCTACTTCTTGGGCACTAAAAACCCCTTTCGCGGACGACTGTGCGCTAAATGCCACGACGGATGCAGCCATGCAACGGAAAAATGGGGCACTTCGCCTCCGGCTGCGCTAACCTCGGGCTGACCGTCAACACGGATAAAACTGTGGACATTCATCAGCGATCGTCCTATACTAAATACTACAAAGCTTATCAGATCTTCGCTAGATTGAAATAATTTATATAAGTAAGCAAGTTCACTTTTAAGTATATACTCCCTTCTACAGTACCGAAATGCGCGGTGAAAAGAGTTCCAGAGCAGCTTGTTTTGTGGGCCACAGGATGGCTGCTACCATAGTTGAGGATTATTTTGGCACTAGAGTCCTTTCTGTGTACACTGGTTGCGAGATGGCCGTCACTCAATCTTTGCACACGTCGATAAACGGAAGGATGTCTTTTGGTTATTCTTCGCGAGTGAATCGTATAGCGAGGAAGACACCATTAAGACTGGTGCAGTCATTTCACTCTGCAGTTTTTGTATGACAACAAAAGTATCATCTACGTAACAGAACCAAATTTTGTCCCGAGGGTTTGAACCACAGTTTCTTCTCGTCGTTGTAAGAATAGTTCAGCGAGGAGCCCCGATATCGGTGAACCCAATGGAGTGCCCTTGACCTGTTGGTAATACTTATAATCGAATTGACAATAATTCTTAAGGCACAGCCCAAGCATGTCTATAACTTGCTGTGTTGGAATTTCAATGGGAGTTCCCTCTAGGTACCGAGCTATGCTCGCAATTGCCAGGCTATGTGATATTGAGGAAAATAGAGTAACCACATCAAACGTCAGTCTGGCGATGTAACCTCTCTGCCCCCAAACCCTCTAGTGCGATAATCCCAACCTCTACTTCTCATTTATTCTGTCAACGGGTTGGTGTAAAGAATTTGAAAAAAATACGGTGAGAGCTCGAAGAGCAGCTTTTAGCACTTATGACAAGCAATGTCCTCGACAACTGCAGGGACAGACTGTTCAAAAAACGCTCCAAAAATACCTAATTGTCGGCATTTTATCAGATACGAGTCAATAGCGCAATCCACTCAGGGCCCCCAAATTTGCGCTGTCGTGAAACACAGAACTGATAATTAAGTAATTCTGTCAGCAACATCTGTAGCTACGTACAAAATAGTTGTGAGTCATCTAATAACGCTGTCCAGGATCACAAAAGACGAGGTTCAGAGACTAGATAGAAAGATGATAACCTGATAACTTAACAAAACACTCAATTCGCTGACGGTCAGGCGGCGCGGTGTTTTCTAGGTGTGAATGCCATGTAACTATACGACGAGCAAGGTTGACGACTTATGCATCCATCGAAACTATAGTTTCGCTGCAAATTTCGACCTATTTAGCGATGTCCGAGCCAAGACAAGCCTGCCTGTTACCTGGTGTTCACGGGTAGCTAACCGAAGAACGAAACCCTGCGACTGCTAGCAATAAAATAAGTCCACTCCTACGTCTGTCTAATGGGCAGACAGAGAACATCAACGTGAGCACTAGGGTTGCACGCACGGTTGAATTCGGACACGCTCGTTGCCAATAAAACACCGCAAAACCCGATTTCAGTCACCAACTAGGCTGCTGTGAAAAGAAGACACATCAGACCAGTGTCAGTATTCACTTTTGAGCTTGTACCAAATATAAATCAGAGCATAACGTTGTCTGAAGTCTCCTAATGCTTTGGCTATAACCCCAATTCAAGTATGCGCCCCGTGTTTGCCGGTTACCCTTATATTGAAGGGCTCAGATATTATAATTGCCAAAATCCCTTATCAAGTTATAATTCCTCGCGAAATTCGGCTGTATTCATGAAAAACCAGCGTTTATCAGCCTGCCCATCAGCTTGCTCCACAGAAATCGTGTGCTCCACTTCCGGTTCACATAACCAGAAGATAGTTGCTTATCCATGTATTTAGGTGTCAACCCTTGGAAGGGCTACGCGGTAGACGAGCTGGACCAACACGAAGGCCAGATCATGGCACGGAAGTTGCTGTTCAGGATGCGCACTAAAAACAAATGCCGCAGACGGATGTGGTGACACGATTAGGCGCAGACTCACACCCCACCCAATCCCGACTTCTTTACTCTGTACGAACACTGGGTACCGGTGGATCGGTGGTGCGGTAGATGCTGCACAAGATTGCTATCACGCGTAAGGCACTGTCCCGGCGTTCACCTTGCTATGCAGCACACCGTGTACATAGTCAGAAACGAGGGCTGTGCTGTCGGGTTTCGTTTAAGTACAAACAAGTCTAAATAAATTTGAAAACCAACGTAGCCTGTGTTGTGGAATGGAGCAGTGTGTGAACGGCCATCCCAACGGAATATTCCGCCTCCAGTCGCTTATTTTTATTTACAAACCAAATTAATTCACTTTTGTTGGGACCGCGTGTTCGGATTCCAGGTGTTTCCAAAATCACTAAAGACCGCTATGAGTTTACAGGACTGACTGAACTCGCAACCAGCAGGCCGCGAAATAATCCAAAGGATTCCGCACTGACGTGTGCGCTCCACTCTGTGATTACATCAAACTTTGAGCTTAGGAAATCTAAAATATTTAATCCTCGATAGCCCTCAGTACCCATATACTCGCAAAAGGAAGCGCAAGGTCAAATGTGCTAAATGCCTTGCCTTTCGTTTGCATGAGAGGCAAATAAATCAAAAATAAGGAACACGGACCTTTCTCAGTTTTTGTTGTGGATTGCATGGAGTGAAAACATGTTATTTTAAATGCACAGAAAACTGTCAACCGTTCGAAAAAAAGTACTTAGGAAATGTCAGCAGGAGAATCCTCGAATCTGAGCTTGCGCATGTGTTGCACAGCTTGCAAAAGAGAGCTGCACATGACATTCTGATGCAGAAAGACTGCATCGGCCGATTTTCGCCACTAGAGTTGGCGATGTCATGACAAATGTTTACGTTAGTGAGTACACCCACACTGTGGATGGAAGTCTATACAGTATTCAGTGTTTTTGTTTCAATCAAATGCTAAAGACTACGAGCCAGGTATTGGCACTTAACTTACTTGCTTGTACTTGTTACGGCTGCGATCATGCCTGAGCTAGCTGGCCTCGATGATGTCACGGATTGTGCCTCTACACGCGATCCGCGTTAGCAGACCTAGACAGCTCAATCCATTCCTTTCGCCAACGACGGACGCCGAATACCGAAGTTCCAATACCAACTTCCATGTCTGGAAGAACTGTGTCGAACAAGGTTTTGAGCTAACTCCCTCCTCGACGCCTCCAATTGGGTAGTGGGGCCGGATCAAGGGCAGAAACACTGACCTCGTGAGGTGGGCAACGAAGAACGTGTTCAAACCATTTCGACTGTCGTCCTTGGATGGCTTGGGATATCCCTGCATGTTTTCGCAGCAAGTGCGGACTGTCTCATTTAGGCGAAGTCAGCGTACTGTACTCGGAGGATGGTGCTCAAGCAGTGGTGGTCAAATGCATCTAGTTTTCGCTCATCTTCCGCGGGTATAGCCCAGCATTCACAGCCAAAGAGAAGGACAGACCGGACGGACGCACGGTACATGCGAATCTTTGTGACGATAGAACTATCGCGTCGTGTCTACAGGCACTTTCTAAGGCTTGAGAAAACCCCACGAGTAGCATCGATTCGGGAGACAATGTCATCCTTACTCTGTCCATTCGGTAGCAACCACGCCCCGAGGTATTGAAACTGTTTACCTCTGTGAGTTGACAGCCATCAATCTCGAAACGTACCTTCTCCTGGAAAGGTATGCAGCTTAAGAACACTTTGGTCTTCCCCGCGTTTATGGACAGGCCGACCGATTTAGCGACCCCATTCACCCGCGATACCATAGACAGCAGATCACCAAAGCTTGAAGCTAGTAAGGCGATATCATCGACGTAGTCGAGATCAGTCAGCCAGCGTCCAGGTGTAAGCTCAACACCGTATTCTTCATGCAGGGCCGTCCCAAGAATCCAGTCGAAAGCGTAGTTGAACAGAATGGGCGACCGAATACAAACTTTTCGAACACCAGACCGAATGGTTGTGACTGACTGTTGTGGAGCAATTCTCGCGAAGTGGTTGAGCTGTAATAGGCCTTGATCATGGTGATGATTATTGGTGGTAGACCATCTAGTGGCATTATCAGCCATAAGGAGACGGAGTCGAACGCGGCAGAAAAGTCACCAAAGCAGACGGCTGTCAGTTGCTTGTAACTATGGTGGGATTCAAGGATTCGCCTTAGTGTAAATATTTGGTCCACACATCTACGCCCAGCAAGGAATCTGGCTTGGTTGGACCTCGTCCTAGAGTCGCGCACAGCCTGGAATTACCTGAAGGACAATGGTGAAGATCTTCGCTGCAACGTCGATAAGACCTAGGCCACAGTTGTTTTCGCATAACTTTTTAACTCCTTTCTCGCAGACAGGCACAACGATTCCCGAGTCCCAGTCAGCAGGAACAACCTCTTCTCTCCACGCTTGTGCAATCACTTCATGGAGCCAGAATGTCGACACAAGACTTGTAGATTTTAGCGGATATACCGTCCTCTCCAGGTGTCTTGTTGCGCAACCGTTCCATGGCATCAGCGACTTCTCCTTCTGAAGAGGGGGGGGCACATGACACTGCATAGGCAGGAGACTGTGTTGCAAATGGGAACGAGAGGGTACTGGACTCGGTATCGAAGTTGAGAAGGTTCTCGAAGTGCTCATGCCAGCGCTCGAACTTGGTCGGGTTTTCAGCAATGAAGCTGCCATTCAAGTTACGAACAGTCATTCAGTGTAGAGGGCCTATTGCTAACATGGCGGATAATTTGGTAGTTTTCGAGTGTTACCGACGTTTGAGGCCTGCTCCGTGAGGGTCGCTATCTCAGCCCAATATTTCTTCCGGTCTTCCCTAGCCAATTTTTTCATCATCTTACGGAGCTGGCGGAAGGTAGAGTCGTGAGATCTGGCTCCAGTCGTCTGGACAGACAACTGCAGGGTTCTTCCGCTGATTCAGTGACTGCGGCGTCGCTGAGTAAATCCTAGGGTTTTCTCAGCTGCCCCATAGATAAATGCTTTTATTAGTGACTACTAACTACTGCCTCCTCGGCTGCTGAGGTAGTAAAACAGGACCACATTTCTTCGTTCAGGGTCTTGGCAGTGTCGAGTTGCCAAATTTTGGCGACATCGAGGCGTCTGGCACGTGGTATTTTGGGTGCGGATGATAGATGCACTTTCAAGCGTGCACGAACGAGAACATGGTCAGACCCATACGCATTGCCAATCTCGACACCAAACATCGATCTGCTATCATGAACCCAGCTGCGGAAGAATGAGCTGACTAGGATCGTCGATACGACTGGCTGTAGGACCATCGTTTGAATACCAGGTCAGCAGGTGCTGGAAGCCCGTGTTCGCGATAAACAGTCGGTTCCGGTCAGCAAAATTCAGCAGTCTCACAATTTGCATATCGAGAACGAAGTCCAAAACGGCCAATTAGATGACTCTCTGTGGATTCACCACGTCCAGTCCGGTCATTCCAACCCCCCGCGCCAATCAGCAGATCGCTGCGAGGGAGTCTTTCAAGTACCGCGGATCGTAGTACAGTATTCGGACATATTTTCCTGGGGTATCTTGGGAATTGTGGGTACGGGCGGGCGCCCAATAACCGCTCGGATTATTTGTTAGAGGTATTCTCCTCTGGTGCTTTGGCTCAAGGGCCTACCCACATGGCAGTGGGGGCAAGCAAGCTTATTTAATGGCGGTTCACAGTCACCATGTCACAGTGCTGTCATCGGGTTTTGTGGCTTCCTATAAGGCTGTTGTTGTGCTAGACCTAAGCCCGTCGCACCCTGGTAGCACAGTCGATGTTGGTCCGCGACTGCCTATTCGCCAGAAACGAGTCTGTTTATTTCGCAGCTAACATTCACTGAAGACCGTTCAACTATCCGCCACTTGTGGACGCGTCGGTTGGCCAGTAGCTAGGCTAATGGGTAACCCATCTTCCCGGCGTGGTACTTTACGGCTGCACCCGCGAACACTAGATTGTTGATGGTTTAAGACCTTATTTGCATCTGATCCTTTTTTTATCAATGACAGGACATAAACACAGAGTTCTATGTCAGTTAACCTGCTGCCAGGAAGCAAACCTACCTTTGCATCCGTAGGATGCAATATTATCTGTACTAGGGCAACAAACACTATATCAGGTGGTACTCTGTGTGGTCGTATTAGTTTTCTCGGAAAGTATAGTTTGGAATGGAAAGACTTCGCAGAGACCTCGTATACAAGTGTTAACTTAAGCCTTTTACGGCAGTAGCAATATAGTTGCAGAAATTATCTCAAGTAGACCTTTATATTGAGACCGTAAACAAGGTTAAACTGAAATAAACCATGCACCACGGGCCATCACTGATAAGGACATCCGTGCTGAAATCTTAATTTACAATTGTCCTGCTTAGTGAGAGTTTGTGCATGCATAGAAGCAGTGTGAGACAGTACCTGAGCCAAAGAAACACCTGCATTTACCGTTGCGGACGCCCCAAAAGACAAGCCTATATATATCACAGAGAGAGCTGGAGGAATTAGAGGCCTGCAAGCACACCTCAACTAAACTGCACCTACAATTTACGTTCAACATAAAGGCGGTATCTGGTCGATTGTCGGTCCCATCCACGTCTAGTTCCTGCTGGCGACTTGCCAAGCTGTCAGGCAAAATTGACCCTTCGGTTCACTTTAATCAACAATATTGGCTATGTGCATAAGGTAGGATGAGACGAGGCGACCACCAAGCGATCGTCACTCGAAGACACCATCTCATTAAATGTGCGTTTGTTGGCGCACGCAACCAACAGCAAGGCATACGGCAGGGCGTGCACAACCAGCTGAATTAACATGGACAAAACGGCCACCGTTGCATGTATAAAGTACTTCGACAGGTACGTTCAGCTATAAGCGACATGATTTCACCCGAGAACGCAACCAAGCTGGTTCCAATACAGACTCGATTGTAAGGCTTTCAACAGAGAGGAACAAAGTGCTCAAGCAGCAATGGGATGACCTCGACACCACATTTCAAATGCGTCAACATAGGTGAATGCTCACCACACCAAAGGGATCAACCCCTTGGGTAAGTACGACCGCTAGTTAAATAACGGGCGATTCGCCGACGGGATAAGAGTGTGTTTTTCGCCTATTTCCAAGAAAGGCGCGTTTGGAGGCCCTAAATAGGACCGGAATATATTATGCAAAAAATCAAAAAAATAATCTGAGTGAGGAACCTGTACAAATATACAAACTATACATATCTGAAAACTGAGTCTAGCCAGCCCTTATATGTAAGAGAACTCTCAACTGGTCGGAGGCAAACGACAACTCAGCCGGGGCAGAAGATCGCGTGAGTATCCATTCCGATGGAGGCAACGGTATCGCCTCGGGCTTTGGAGCAATCCAGAAGGCCGAATCACCGTACCTCAAGCTGGAACAAGATTCTCGCGACTTTGGTGGCTGAAATCCACAGAAACCACCAGCTGAGGAAAAGCGCGAGCGACGACCACAACCCTTCATAGCAAAAAGTAGATAAAGAGGTTCAGTGATGGATGAGTAAAACAAAAAATGTCACTGACGCGAAGTGAATCAAATCGACAAAAGGTTCACGTTATCAAGTTCCCCTGCAAAAATGCACCTCAGTCAAGAATATTTTATATCGGTCGAGTTCCAATCTCAAGATATGTTTAATCCTAAGCAGAATATTCTGTCAGGTTCTCAGGCTAGATACTGCAATAATTGTCTTAACCATCCGCAACGTACAATTACAGTAGCAGCATTGCATTTCGGAAATTTTCAGACTCCTGAACGCTTTGTTGCCTTTGTGCCGCAGATATTTTCTTACATTTTGTAAAATTTAGCCAAAATTATGGATTCAAATGAAAAATAATGGAAAAATAAGCTGCACTCAAGAGTAAAAAGAGTATTATTGCTGTGCGGCTGCTGGCGGGGCTTGAGAGGGAGCCTCATGTCAGAGTGATCCGAGGGCTTTCTTATGGAGATTTATGAGCGTTAAACAACGAATTCAGTCAATATTCGATATCAAAACGTAATACAATGAGTCCTTCGTTCAATGGTTATAGCTTTGGTCTTCCGATCAAAGGGTCGCGGGTTGGGCATCACCTGGAATTGGGTTTGACTGGCTAACGACGGTTAATGAGCAAGAAATTGCCATTGAAGTCTCTCTTGTCTTTACCGGCTATATCCATCTACCTATGAAGACATAAATCCAGTCAGTCATCCAGCTTCCAAAAGAAAAGCGAAAATCCAATGAAAAGAAAAAGGAGGTGGGTAAGCAATGTAAAGGGAACCCTACGGCAAGATGTCAGATATTGTAGGATAACTGCGTCACTGGGTGTTCCAGGCAATTTAAGCTCAACAAAGATCTGACCATATTTAAATCACAGAGAGCCACTGAATCCACAGACAACCATAAGGGTCCACTTCTACGACTTTTCAAATAAACAAAGTAAATATTTTGGGCGTATCTTCCGAAAGATTGCACTTGAACCATCCCCAGGGCCGACTAGTAGGACTAAAACCAGGGGTCTACAATGCCAGATTTCCTGTTCAGCCTGAAACAACACAGAGCTAAGCAATTGAGCTAGCTCGTGCAGGTGTTCCTCAGAAAACGATAGCGTTCTAGTTATCAAACCTGTTCTCGTTTTGTAAATGGACAAATATAATACAAAAGAAACAGGAATAAATGAGGTTTACAATCGACTGCAACCTATTTAATCGACACATCAAGGCAAAACATGTTACCTTTCTCTGGACATGAAATCCTCGCCATATTGTAAGGCTCATCGGACAGATGGCTGGGTCTGATAATACAGGTAATTCCCGAATCCACAGCCAGTATTCCAAAAAACGAGTCTCTGCTGACCTACAAATATTCCAATGGCTCCTTGTCAAACTTTTGCAGCCCAGAAGAAAGTTTCGGTACTCAAGGCCTTTAGACTTGGAAAGCGATCAATCGGCGTATTAGAGCATCCACGTTGTAGAGAATGCCAATCAAGAACACGTCGTAATTATTCTTTCACGATGATTCATTATCAAGGACATAATCCACAACGTTTATTCATGCGGACTACACACCGGCAAAGACAGTAAAAATCCGATAATACTTTCTGGAACTGAGAGAAAGAGTGCAGACTCTGGAGAAGAATATAGTGATATCCATGAACGGAATACAGGCGCCTCTAACCACTTGGCCACATTTACACGGGGTTTCGACCAGCAAATTAATACACAAGCATAAAATAATACCAGCTTTCGCTATTCTGCTAATTGTTCACACCCCGCTAAACAGGCAAAAAGTATAGTAAGCTTAACGAATGTAGCTTACGAAGACGAAACTTGTATGGGGTGCTTCAGCCTCCTCCAGAAATCGTTAGGATGGAGCCGGAGGTAGCCAATCTAAAGCAAGAAACCGATAACTTAAAACATCTATTTCTCGTCCACCTGTTAAAATAGTACCTGTCAATCCAAAACATATGGTAAAGAAAAGTTCCAATGCACATATAGCCTCTTCAAGCATTTAAAACTCAGAGAAAATATTTCGTGTCTACCAAATCCATTAAACCAGAGGATGGTTCGCTTTTTCGAAAGGGAGTCCAATGTAGAACGTGTTCCACACCATCGTCACTTAGCGTAGGCAGCATCAGCTAGTATATGGCTTTATAACCCAGCGCTGCATTACTGCTGGATGCTATACCAAAATGCAATGTTGAAGAGCTTGATAAGTGTGTAAAGCCAAAGAGGAAACGTTCTAAGAAGACCAAGCCGTGTACGTATTTGGCTCGAGCCAGCCAAATACCCGGATCATCTGGACCTAGCGGATCAAGTAAACTGGATACAAGTACTTGCTCAGTCAAAATATTTGAGCTGAAAACAGGTGCCCGATTGAGTCGAAAGCCAACTGTAGTTGTCAAAAGGGTCCCAGTTTCAGCGTCAATAATTCCAAAGGAGCGAGTTAAAAATGTCTTAGATCTCCTTCGATTATATGCGAAAATGTTGCTACAGGATGGACAGTTCATCCACATTCTCAATGTATATAGAAAAGGGAAGGCTCCGTCAGCACCTAATTCAAATCCTCGACCAAGACCTCTTAAATCATCTTCGTAAACTAAGCACAGGCACAGCTCCTGCATCAGAGAAAATAAACCCTTTCTGAAGTTTAATTTTCAGCTGGAATACGGGCTAAAAGAGAAAATGCAAATGAGACAATTAATAATAGAACTGGAAAGATGAAGGACGAATGGCGAGGGATGGAAAAATAGTTCAAGACAAAAAGAGCATTTGTTTGGACGAATGAAGTCTGTCTGACATCCTAACTGTCCCGTCTCACAAACCAAAGACGTACCCACTTAAACTGTTCGTTTTAAATACTAGATCTCAGCTTAATAAGGTACCTCTGCTCCTGAATCTCTCTCTTTCGTCCACCGCCTGGAAATTGTAATAGTTACATAGACATGGATAACATCCTGCGTAGCCAACTCTGAACTCTCTATTCTTGGCTACGCCTACATTTTTAATGATCGACACGAAGACAGTGGTGGTCGAAGCTGTATCTATGGTAAGCAATCACTCACATTTCTGCAGTCGGACTATTGACAATTAACTGTGGTAGAAGAGAGCTGTTGCTTTCGACTTGTTCTAAAGGATGAATACTCTTTACTCGTTAGTTGTGCGTATCACCCACCCAACGCAAGCGAAGGTTATGACCTCTGTCACTCGCAGGCATTTCACGCCACAGCTGACTTAAATCTGAAGTACCGCTTCATTGCGTGTGGCTTAAAGCTTCCTGAAGTTCAATGGTTTCCACCCTTTGGTCCTGCAAATTTCGAAAACTTTCTTAAGGCCATATATATCAGCATTTGGAATAATTTAGAATTTTTAGAATTTAGAATTTATATTTGGTAAGCACCAGGAAGGCAGTGTCTAAGCAAACATTAGTAACGAAATAAAGTTATGACAATTTGTGCAGATAAAATGTACAAATACATAACTTGTCCTGCTATGTCAACAGTTAGCAATGTTTAAAAATTAGTGGTGAACTAGAAATTAATAGGCAGTGAAAAAAAAATCCTACCGTAAAAATGGAGGCAGAGTTCAATAAGGTAGTCGATTTTCCGAACCGAGGATAAAACTTAATTGATTTTATTTTCTGCAGAGTTTGTCATCCATTGTAAGTATCACCTTGGGAGTTCACAGTTGTTTCTACACTATAACTCGAGACTGACGAAACGTTTTCCAAAATGATTTTTCAGAGATTTCTGATCAGCAAATATGGAGGAATTACTGACAAAGCTTAATTCCCACGATTGGTCTGCCTTCTTCCTGTTTGGATGTGAATGTTTGTACTGATACTCTGTGCCAAGTTCCAGATGTAAATTATGAAATCTACTTACCTTCAGCTTTCCACCGTAGACTGCGTAGATTTTCACATAATTTTCATCTAAAAAACGACATTTCTGTTCCGCCCTAGATCCGGCTAAGAGGCTTAGAGGATGCTCAAAGAAAAAAAACAAGCCAACGATGTCAACTCTGCCAAAAATCATTCGTTTAATGTTGCGAAACCCTTTTCGCACACAGTAAAATTGCAGTTCCACAAATTTCGAGACGACTTAGGAAGCCCCATAGCTGACGCTAAGTGGATGGCTGATAGCTTCAATGATTTTTTGTCCATAACTTTTAGTGGACGTTCCATCGCTTCATTTCCGACTGTTCAAATTTGGACAGGTTCTGTCCTCGAAACCACAACTTTTATCCTCTGGGACGTTATTGTAGCCATTCGGCGTTTTCTTCAATCTCATAGTCCTGTACCAGATGACGCCCTGGTCAGCGTTCCAAAAATTGATGCAAATGATATATTTCCGTCCCTTCTGTATAAGATATTAAAGCGTGCTCTTGAAAATGAAACCTTCCTTATTTAATGGAAGGAATCGCACATTCTGCCTATACCCAAACACGGCCAACCTACGTAATTTGCCGACTTTAGACAAATAAATACACTGCCAGCAGTCTCGAAGATCTTAGAGACCTTGAGCAAAGACAAGATGATGCGTCACCTAACAGAGAATAACAAACTTAATGCGGCTCAGCATGGGTTCCTCGAAAAAGGTCTTGTGACACCTGCCAACTATCTTTCTTTGATCATGTGCTTCAATCTAGAGACAGTGGTTTTGCAATTTAAACCGTTCACTTCGATTTCACAAAGGCTTTCATCGTGTTGACCATTATCTCTTTCTGCCGAAACTTGCCCCTTCAGCATAGGTTACAAGCTTCTGAACTTAATATCCTCCTATTTGAGTGCTCGCACACAGCGGGCTTAAATTTCTGATGTTATTTCCAACCCCACGCATGTGAGGAGTGGAGTTCAATTCAATGCAGTTCAATTTATTGATGAAAATAGGCATGGGCCTTTGAGTACCCTATTTGTAACGTAAAATTAAGTGCGGTATACAGAAAAACCGTGTGGGTTGCAAAGGTACAAAAGGCGGTCATAAAATATGACAAGTGGTGCGTGACTCTCAAGGGTTAAGATAAATTCCTCATCACTTAGGCTCGTTTGGAACATAAAACTGTCGAGGATCCTTTTAAAACTTTCCAGCGATGGTGACATCACAACGTCTTCAGGGAGAACGTTCCATGGTTAAACCACTTTGACAGAGATTGAGAACTTGCGCACATCCAGTCTCGCCTGCTGGACGCGCAGTTTCAATGGGTGACCTCGGAGATGGGTCGTGGCGGCAAATTCAAATAAGTCCGGTAATTCCAAGCAACAATCCAATCCCTTCACAATGTGTAATGTCTGCAGGAGATCACCCCGCATTTGCCTATAACTCAAAGGGGACAGATTAAGATTCATTAGGCGGGTTGGATATGGCATGGAGCTTTGACTCCTAACCATTTTGGTGGCTTTCAATTTGTACGAATGTGGCTAAGAGGTTAGGTGCGTTGCTATATGTTTTGCAGTCAGCAAGGTCGCATCTCGATGATGATCTCGTGACCTCTACTGTACCCTCTTCGTTTCGACCATGTTGTCTACGATGAGTTTTTACTCTCTCACATCCACTGGTGTTTATAAACAGTAGCTCTGTCTGCTAGATTATCTCTCACCCGACAAGGAGCTTTCCGAACCCTCATACGTTGTCAGCAACATCTCAATACTATCCCATTGCATTAAGCTATTATTATTTTAGTGAAGCAGTATTTTTTCTCCTATTTTTTTTAAATTGGCGGCTCGCCGAACTCTGTCTCCGATTTAACCCTAGAAGTTTTTTTTACTGCTTCTTTTCCAGTTCACCGTATATGCCAAAGATTGTTGACTTTTGTTTTAAAAATGGCAAATCGTTTTGAATCGGATATGTTTACCATACTACTCATTTCTGCTTTTCATATGGATGCTCACATAGTGCAGCAATTATCCACTTCGTATTTATTTAAACCACGGTACTAAGTTTGTAATGATAGGGCCCTCTGGGCCTTAAATATACAATTTATTTTTTTTATTTTTTTACTCTTTTGAGGCAGTTCTGATCTTGAACTGCCAAAGGTTTCCAGGCTTGTACAGAATATTCAAAATGCGGCCTAATGATTGTTCCAAAAGTCTTACCGAAGAGATCTTCATCGAAATCCAAAAAGGCTCGTCTGATCACGTGCACCACCGCGATTGCACTCTTTGCCGATTTTGAGCAGGGAGAGGATGGTTTTAAGGTGGTGGTCGTCAGCAAACCAAGGTCCTTTAAGGCTTCACCGTTGAGAAAGTAGTTTCTACTTTCGGCAGATCCAGATGGGTTGCCTAAGCGAAGGATTGTGCACTTATCGACGTTAAACCGCAAAAGCCAATGATTCGACCACTCCTCCAACCGATTTAGATTGATCTATTGTTTATCTTCTTACGCAGGGCTTTGGATTACATTCCAGATTTTAATGTCGTCGGCAAACATTGCTGCGTCAAAGTCAAGATTCCTGATACAAGCATCTACGTATATTGAAAACATTATTGGCCCTAGTAATGAACCCTGAGGAACCCCACTCCCGACCGCAGCAGAAATTGACCTCTCTTGGCCGATGCACACAACTTGGCGCCGATCCACGAGAAAGTTTTCGATCCACTTGAGGAGGTTACCTCTGATTCCAATTCTTTCTAGCTTGTACAGTAGTCTCTCGTGTGGCAGAGTATCGAAGGCCTTTTGAAAGTCAATGAAGGCGATGTGAACCAAGTGTCTATCTTCAAGTGCTTGGATCCACCTCTGGAGCGAATACAGCAAATTTGTTGTGCAGGATCTTTCGTTTCTGAACCCGTGTTGACAGCTTGATAACAAATTATGAGTCTCTAGGAATTTCACCAATTCGCTCTTGATGATCCTTTCCATAATCTTGCCAAGGATGCATGTCAAGCTTATGGGCCTGTAGTTTGTCACTGACACCCAGCTACCGCTTTTGTACAATGGAGTTAAATGTGCCAGCTTCGAATCGATATGAAGTGTTCCGGAGTCAAATGAATTTTGAAAGAGCACTGGCAGAGGTGCGGAAATTTCATTGGCAAGTTCTTGCAGAAGATTGGGTGGAAGCTCGTCTGGTCATGGGGATTTCGACACTTTTAGTTCTTTTAATTTCATTTGGATCAGAAATTCTGAGAAGAGTATGTGGCTTATGCTTGCAGTCGGCGAGTTATCCACTGAGGAACGAAGGAATCTTGCCTCGTTTGTGAAGACTGAGTGGTATAACTGAGAAAAGTACTCGGCTTTTTCCCTGTTTTCAGAAATGTCGATGCCCACGGCAGTCTTACTCAGCAGTATTTGATGCCTATTCCTTATACATCTGCGGAGTTAACTGTAGACTAACTTTTGATTTTGCGTTGCCTTTTGCAGCAAAGTCTTCTCCAATTCTCTTCGCATTTTAAGGATAAGGCTTTTCAGTTTTTTTCTCTGTGTTTTATACTTATTAAAATATGCGACCTGATTAGACTCGCAATATTTTCTCCACAACTTGCGCGTCCTGTTTATTTCCCATTATAAGTTGCTGTCTACCCACTCAGGACGCTTGCTGTGATGGACACTCGTTAGTGGGCAGTGGTTGTCAATAAGTTGCAGAAGAACATTTCGGAAGAACTCCCAATCTTCGTTCATGGTGGTCGAAAACATTGAGGTCCAGTTGATGTCTGTTAAATCTGCTCACATCTGATGAAAGTTCCCTCGCCAAACGTTACGCCGTTTTTCCTCTATAGCAGGCGCAACGGATAATAAGGAGTAGTCCCACATAAGCACCACATGATCACTTCGACCAAGCGGAGGCACTGAAATAATCTCGTCAATGCTGCCTGATGGTTTCATGAAAACCAGGTCAAGACAGTTAGCCCTTTGTCCTTCACGTCTTTTGATGGGGAAAAGGACATGTTATGTGAAGAGTGCCTTCGAGGTCATTCGCAAAAAATCATAATCAAAAGTCAATTTCGGGCATGATGATTGAACAGTACTCCAGTTAATTCCTGGTGCGTTGAAGTCACCAATAATCATGACATTAGGTCGACTGGATAAATTTTCTAATTGTTCCAACAAGTGGGTGTCTGCGACTGTGTCTATCCTAGGTGGCCGATAGATAATGAGGACATCTAGACATGGTGAGCAAAGAGCCTTGATTTTCAACCATATGAATTCAGTGCTGCACGCAAACTTGCTCGTCTTGTCGGACACTATTAGCACGTCTTTCACATACACAATTATTCCACCACCCTGTCGGTTTTCTCTGTCCCTCCAATATATTTGGTATCCAGACAATTATATTTCGCTATCTCAAATACTACCCGACAGCCAGGTTTCGGTTACTGCTATCACAACCAGAGATACTTCGCCAAGGCACATTTAACTCTCAAGTTTTGACAGAAGTCTTTGGGCATTTGTAAACAAGCACTTTAATTTTGCACCAACCGAATTTCCTTTTGCGTTTGTCAATTCTATGGGCCTTACTGCGTCTCTTCTAACGTCAATGTCATATGTCTTTTCCGTTTCTTAATGAGTTTCGGTAACTCTGGTTTCTTTATTGAGAACGCTGGGCGTTACGGAATCAGTGCTGACATCTCTTTGTGCAATTGGTTCCCTGATGGTTTTGGCGTTAGTGAGGTGGCTGCCGCTGTCCTTAGTACAATCGGTTGGTTCAATGGAAAATTCGTATTCTTTTGAAGTACCTTCCCCTTGAAAATAGTCAGATTGTGTTCGCCAGCCTTCAGTCTTGATTGTAGTTCCCAGCGTTTCAGCCTTTCCACAAGGGAGTAGTCCGGTTGAAAAAAACCTCTTTATGCGAGGGACGGAGGTTAGATTTTTTAGATAGGATCGCCTTGATTTGGTCTTTGCTCTCTAGCATTATTTTTAGAGGTCACGGTCGCAGCGTTCCTAGGCTGTCTTCAGACTTTGCCAATCCGGAATACTTTCATAACTTTTACTTCCATGCCTGGTGGGAGCAATTTGTTTAGGAGGCCATTAAACGAAGCAAGGTCTTCGGCGACACGGTCTTCAGGTCGGACTGCAGATGACTCGTGCAAACCCTGAATAACTTAACACTGTTGCCAATCCTGGTGCTTGGAATTTCGCTTCCTCCTAAGTTCTCCTTAAGGGCAAGAGAACGGCTTACAGAGCTCTCGTTGGGATTTAGTCTACCTCTGACCTTATTCCCAGCTGAAGGCTTCAATGAATCCATCAGAGTTGATTGTGACTTCTTACTCCTGTTGTGGTGTTTCCACATTGCAGATTGCCACGCGTTTTTTTCTTAGGATTCAACTTCGGGCTCTTAAGAACACCCAAGATAGCAGGATGAGATTTGTGGTTTGCTCTGGTCATCGTCCGCAGGATTCAGAGACTGTGTTCCTGTTATCTGGTCATTATGTGTATTCGCGTCCGAACATTGTGAGCTGTTACAAGTTGTAATTTTTGATACTTTTGGTGCTTTGGTCACTGCCTTTTTAACTGTAATATTGCTAAGCTTATTTCGTCGAGTTCTGTTACCTTGCAAGAGCTTCCTTAAGTATGCAAGCTCATTTTCCAGCTTTTGAACTCTTGGTAAAATATAAGAACATTTAATGCAGGATTCATCCTCAAAGTCAACGAATTTGGCTGCCATCACGCTTTTTTCACGCTTTGCTTGTCTTTGGTCGTAAGTATAAACTGATTGAGTGCAAGTCATGGATGCCAAAGCCAGCTCAATAGGCTTTCCTTTAAAGGAAGTTCAACGACTGATTCTGTTGCTAGCAAACAATTGTTTTGAGTTCAGGAATGTTAAAAACACTGCGTAAAAGTATGTTCTCCTTTGGGCGTATAACGAAAATTTCCGACTATGTTTGGAGTATGGTGAGTATTTAATGCAATATGAGCAAACACTGTGCCTACTTGTTCAAAAACGCTTTTGAAAAATAGCATTTCAGAATGAGATAATGAAACGTCGAGATGATTCGTTCTTGATCACTTATGCTTAAGAAACAAAATCTCACGAAAATGCGTCAATGAACTTAAGTCCTCAGCATCTTAGGATCCAGAATTGAATTCTGATGATGGTTAGTATCCAAAGAAACGGCAGCATTTTAGACTGTGGACCATCGAATGTGTACGTCCGAATGACTTCATCGTTTGGATGACTGGTGATATAAGGAGACATCATAGTTCATGGGCGACTCGAGGTAGCGAAAATATAGTTTCAAGAGGGTCACTTAAATTCCCGATGGTCCTTTCTCCGAGTCATGAGGAAAGCTACTGGGAAAAGATGAGGAAAATAAAAGGTTAATAGAATCAGTGTTAAGATAAATATGCAGTCTTCGCTTGAATGCAGATAGACTAGACTAGTTACCTAATTTCAATTGGCAAGTTATTCCAAAGAAAACTATACCTAGAAGCAAAGAAGAGAGAGTGTCAACACGTGGAGGATGCCGGGGCAGGTATAAGTTTGTGCAGAATTTCTTAGGTTATAAGGAAGACTAACGGGGGTAATGACAGAAAGCTTGGGGAGAGTTAAACTATAATTTAGTCAGAAAAGTAGACGAAAGCCTGCTTTAAGTCTCCTGACCCAAAGAAATTTTAGCTTAATTGCTGGCATCTTGTTGAGTAGGAAGTAGTTGAAAGAGTCGGAAATATGAGTTTTTTGTAAAATGTCTTTGGACATTTTCAATTATTGAACGGCTAGATTCGTTCATTAAACCGAAGAAAGGACCGCAAAATTCAAGAATGGGAAGTACAAACATACGATAAAGTCTTAATTTAATTTCAGGAAGGTAGAAATTATAAGAAATAAAGATGCAAATCTGAGCAGCTTTGGCCGTAATTCTATCGGCATGAGGCGAAAGATATAATTAATTCGTGTAGCTTAAGCCCAATTCCTTGATGGAGGAACATTCAATCATATGGAAACCTTCAAAAATTAGAGGTTGCGGCAGCCTTACAGGCCCAAAACTCATGTAACGACACTTAGAAGGTGAGAACTCCCTTAGCCATGTGGAGCTCCAGGCTGAAAGAGTGTCTAAGTCCGAATGAAGTTTTTCTAAGGATCGTTCGGTTGTAGAGTTGGAGAAGGAATACACGCATTTGAGGTCATCAGCATAAATAAAAGATTGAGAATGTTTAACTATCGATGAAATATCATGTATATACAGTAAGAACAACAAAGGACCGAATACGGCACCTTGAAGGACACCACTAACAATCGGGGTAGCACTTGAGTACGAGGACCCTACTAAATCTTTTTGTTTTCGATCATTTAGGTATTATCTAATAAAGTCAGTAAGGGGACTACGAAATTCTTTAGCTTCTCGTTTAGCTAGAAGTCATCTATGAGGCACTTTATCGAATGCCTTACTAAGATCAAAATAAATAACTTCTACAGATAGATGATCATTACGAAGAGAGGTTAGTAGATTTAGAAAAGACATGTGGCAAGTTTCATAAGAGCGGTCCGGTAAAAAGCCGCGTTGAGAAAAGTTAATAATTTGATTACTTATGAAAAAATCCGTGATTTGTTTTGCAATTAGTTTTTCGAGGAGTTTAGCAAGGGAGGGCATTTTTTGAACACCACGATATTTATGAATGCCAGATTGAGAACCAGATTTAAAAACTGGTATTATAATAGAAGTTTTCCAATAACCGGGGAGGAAATCATTTTTGAGAAATACTGAGAATAATTTGGTTAGAAAAGGTGGAAACTCCCATAACTGTTTAATAAGTGAGTTTGGAATGTTGTCAGTTCCAAAACGAATGTGAAGGTTTAAGGTGAGCTATTTCTTTTTTTGAATACATGAAGGCGAGAAATTAATAGTTGTTAGAAGCGAATTTGAAAGCAGAGGAATTGTGGGAGTGGGGCTAGTTTCAGTGGTAAAATGGTTGGCAAAAAAACGAATTTAACAATTCTGCTTTGCCCAAATCTTCTGTAACAAATTTTTTGTTACAGTCGAGTAAGGGCGGAGCTACATTCAGATGCTTAGCCGATGACCGAACATGGAAGATTTGAGCAACGGATTTGGATGAATCGGCATCACTTAGTGCCCGAGACTCCCTACGCTTATCTCTCGTGAGCCTAACTTTCGATGCTAATTCAAATATTTGTGCAATCGTTAAATTAACTGACAACGAGCTTTTAGATGAATCTTTAAGTTGCTTTCGTAATTTTTAAGTCTCTTCTGGAGAAAATGCGGAACAGTAGAAGAAGCTGTATTTGAATTAAAAATCTTAAACGGGATAAAAGCCTGGATTGTTTCTGTGAGGCTCTGCAATAGCTCACGGAAAAAGTTTGGATCGTTGATTGAGAATATGCTATGCCAATCTAGAGTTCTTACGAAATTATTTTTTGTTTCATTGTTTATGTTAGCGGAATAAAATATTCGAGAAAGGTGTCCTGACTGTAGAGAACTAGTGACAGCTCTCTTAAACAAAGGATAGATTTGGTGAATTTCGCTAGCTCTGGGTACCTCGGTAGCTAACTGTGCGTGCCAGAGGAAGAAAATTAAAGAGATCACGATGACTGGTGTGCCGAGAGTAGTTAATCTGCCTTCTGTAGTAAGGGGGATTAAAGTTACGACTGTTTGAAAGTTTAAACAGTAAAAAATAGTCCCTTCTGTATTAGGCAAAGCAACAATTGGTCGAGGTTAGAAAACTCACAGCGTTCTTGGTAGGACAGTGTTCGGGGTTCTTAATAGCAAACTAATTCGGTAATGAACGTCGGGACTGTTCACTAGCGCGTAGAAGAAGAACTCGTAACAAGAAGTATTCCAGACTAGTTCTTACAGACATTTTATAAAGGCTGGTTCTAATATTGATTATTTTAACATTTCTGAAAATAAATTTAGTAGTTTTGCGTGCTTTCGAGACAATCAGGGCGCACTGCTCTGAAAGATTAAGATGACTAAAATATGATATGCCTAGATCCTTAATAACACAGGTCACATTTAGGTTGTGCCCGTCTAGCTTATGATGATCGTCGCTAACTACCAGAACTAAACATTTGTGCCAAGAAAGGGAAAGGCGCCATGTGCAACACCACTGAGCAAAGGCCTGAAGATACTTTTTTTGAGAGCTTAAGTAAAATGAATGAGATCTGCCGGTTAATATCGGTAGCTAATGTTTTAAACAATCAGCGTACATAAAGGGCCATCCATGCTGAAAACAATCAGGAACATCGTTGACAAGAAGGAAAAATAAGAGTGGATCAAGCACGCTTCCTTGAACAAATCCAATCATCACATATGTGACGTTGGAGATAACATTGGAAATTTCAACTCGTTGCGTGTGACTATCCAAAGAGAAGGATATTTACTTTAGAAGTTTGTTAACTATGCCGAAGGAGGCAAGCTTCAGAAGGAGGAGATCATAGTCAACATGACCAAAGCCTTAGTGAAACCGAAATACACAGTTTAAAATTCAAAACCGATGTCTCCAGATTGTAGATCATGATCAATGAAAGAAAACTGGCAGGTGTCACCAGATATTTTCTTGAGGAACCCATGCTAAGCAGCATTAAGTAGGCTGTTTTCTGTTAGGTGACACATCATCTTGTCTTTGATCAAGGTCTCCAAGTTCTTAGAGGCTATGTGAAGAGTGTTACTCGGCCTAAAGTCGTCAAATAGCGTTGATCGAAGACATCGGCATGTGGAATCAGTGTGTCAACTTCCCTACCCGATTCCTACTTGATCTCATCTTCTGCAGAGGTTGCCTGCCTTTGACAGTGTCATCTTTAGGCCCACCTGGGAGCTCAGACCACGACATCGTTGTTTCTACACTAAAATTTTAAACTGATGAAACTTCTACCAAAAATATGGCTTTTTCTTTCAGTTCCGATCATTACTTTCGAAAGAATTATTGATACATCTTAATTCCCCGACCGGTCTGATTTCTTTCTATGTCAGAATCGTTCTGCCTATACCCAAACGCGGTCGATCTACGCCATTTGACGACTTTAGGCCGAGTAACACTCTTCACATAGCCTCTAAGAACTCGGAGACCTTGATCAAAGACAAGATGATGCGTCACCTAACAGAAAACAGCCCACTTAATGCTGCTAAGCATGGGTTCCTCAAGAAAATATCTGGTGACACCTGCCAGTTTTCTTTCATTGATCATGTGCTTCAATATGGAGACATCGGTTTTGAATTTTAAACTGTGTATTTCGGTTTCACTAAGGCTTTGGTCATGTTGACTATGATCTCCTCCTTCTGAAGCTTGCCTCCTTCGGCATAGTTAACAAACTTCTAAAGTAAATATCCTTCTCTTTGGATAGTCACACGCAACGAGTTGAAATTTCCAATGTTATCTCCAACGCCACACATGTGATGATTGGATTTGTTCAAGGAAGCGTGCTTGATCCACTCTTATTTTTCCTTCTTGTCAACGATGTTCCTGATTGTTTTCAGTATGGTTGGCCCTTTATGTACGCTGATTGTTTAAAACATTAGCTACCGATATTAACCGGCAGATCTCATTCATTTTACTTAAGCTCTCAAAAAAAGTATCTTCAGGCCTTTGCTCAGTGGTGTTGCACATGGCGCCTTTCCCTTTCTTGGCACAAATGTTTAGTTCTGGTAGTTAGCGACGATCATCATAAGCTAGACGGGCACAACCTAAATGTGACCTGTGTTATTAAGGATCTAGGCATATCATATTTTAGTCATCTTAATCTTTCAGAGCAGTGCGCCCTGATTGTCTCGAAAGCACGCAAAACTACTAAATTTATTTTCAGAAATGTTAAAATAATCAATATTAGAACCAGCCTTTATAAAATGTCTGTAAGAACTAGTCTGGAATACTTCTTGTTACGAGTTCTTCTTCTACGCGCTAGTGAACAGTCCCGACGTTCATTACCGAATAAGCTTGCTATTAAGAACCCCGACCACTGTCCTACCAAGAACGCTGTGAGTTTTCTAACCTCGACCCATTGTTGCTTTGCCTAATACAGAAGGGACTATTTTTTACTGTTTAAACTTTCAAACAGTCGTAACTTTAATCCCCCTTACTACAGAAGGCAGATCAACCACTCTCGGAACACCAGTCATCGTGATCTCTTTAATTTTCTTCCTCTGGCACGCACAGTTAGATACCGAGGTACCCAGAGCTAGCAAAATTCACCAAATCTATCCTTTGTTTAAGAGAGCTGTCACTAGTTTTCTACAGTCAGGACACCTTTCTCGAATATTTTATTCCGCTAACATAAACCATGAAACAAAAAATAATTTCGTAAGAACTCTAGATTGGCATAGCATATTCTCAATCAACGATCCAAACTTTTTCCGTGAGCTATTGCAGAGCCTCACAGAAACAATCCAGGCTTTTATCCCGTTTAAGATTTTTAATTCAAATACAGCTTCTTCTACTGTTCCGCATTTTCTCCAGAAGAGACTTAAAAATTACGAAAGCAACTTAAAGATTCATCTAAAAGCTCGTTGTCAGTTAATTTAACGATTGCACAAATATTTGAATTAGCATCGAAAGTTAGGCTCACGAGAGATAAGCGTAGGGAGTCTAGGGCACTAAGTGATGCCGATTCATCCAAATCCGTTGCTCAAATCTTCCATGTTCGGTCATCGGCTAAGCATCTGAATGAAGCTCCGCCCTTACTCGACTGTAACAAAAAATTTGTTACAGAAGATTTGGGCAAAGCAGAATTGTTAAATTCGTTTTTTTGCCAACCATTTTACCACTGAAACTAGCCCCACTCCCACAATTCCTCTGCTTTCAAATTCGCTTCTAACAACTATTAATTTCTCGCCTTCATGTATTCAAAAAGAAATAGCTCACCTTAAACCTTCACATTCGTTTGGAACTGACAACATTCCAAACTCACTTATTAAACAGTTATGGGAGTTTCCACCTTTTCTAACCAAATTATTCTCAGTATTTCTCAAAAATGATTTCCTCCCCGGTTATTGGAAAACTTCTATTATAATACCAGTTTTTAAATCTGGTTCTCAATCTGGCATTCATAAATATCGTGGTGTTCAAAAAATGCCCTCCCTTGCTAAACTCCTCGAAAAACTAATTGCAAAACAAATCACGGATTTTTTCATAAGTAATCAAATTATTAACTTTTCCCAACGCGGCTTTTTACCGGACCGCTCTTATGAAACTTGCCACATGTCTTTTCTAAATCTACTAACCTCTCTTCGTAATGATCATCTATCTGTAGAAGTTATCTATTTTGATCTTAGTAAGGCATTCGATAAAGTGCCTCATAGATGACTTCTAGCTAAACGAGAAGCTAAAGAATTTCGTAGTCCCCTTACTGACTTTATTAGATAATACCAAAATGATCGAAAACAAAAAGATTAAGAAGGGTCCTCGTACTCAAGTGCTACCCCGATTGTTAGTGGTGTCCTTCAAGGTGCCGTATTCGGTCCTTTGTTGTTCTTACTGTATATACATGATATTTCATCGATAGTTAAACATTCTCAATCTTTTATTTATGCTGATGACCTCAAATGCGTGTATACCTTCTCCAACTCTACAACCGAACGATCCTTAGAAACTTCATTCGGACTTAGACACTCTTTCAGCCTGGAGCTCCACATGGCTAAGGGAGTTCTCACCTTCTAAGTGTCGTTACATGAGTTTTGGGCCTGTAAGGCTGCCGCAACCTCTAATTTTTGAAGGTTTCCATATGATTGAATGTTCCTCCATCAAGGAATTGGGCTTAAGCTACACGAATTAATTATATCTTTCGCCTCATGCCGATAGAATTACGGCCAAAGCTGCTCAGATTTGCATCTTTATTTCTTATAATTTCTACCTTCCTGAAATTAAATTAAGACTTTATCGTATGTTTGTACTTCCCATTCTTGAATTTTGCGGTCCTTTCTTCGGTTTAATGAACGAATCTAGCCGTTCAATAATTGAAAAATGTCCAAAGACATTTTACAAAAACTCATATTTCCGACTCTTTTCAACTACTTCCTACTCAACAAGATGCCAGCAATTAAGCTAAAATTTTTTTGGGTCAGGAGACTTAAAAGCAGGCTTTCGTCTCCTTTTTCTGACTAAATTATAGTTTAACTCTCCCCAAGCTTTCTGTCATTACCCCCGTTAGTCTTCCTTATAACCTAAGAAATTCTGCACAAATTATACCTGCCCCGGCATCCTCCACGTGTTAACACTCTCTCTTCTTTGCTTCTAGGTATAGTTTTCTTTGGAATAACTTGCCAATTGAAATTAGGTAACTAGTCTAGTCTATCTGCATTCAAGCGAAGACTGCATATTTATCTTAACACTGATTCTATTAACCTTTTATTTTCCTCATCTTTTCCCAGTAGCTTTCCTCATGACTCGGAGAAAGGACCATCGGGAATTTAAGTGACCCTCTTGAAACTATATTTTCGCTACCTCGAGTCGCCCATGAACTATGATGTCTCCTTATATCACCAGTCATCCAAACGATGAAGTCATTCGGACGTACACATTCGATGGTCCACAGTCTAAAATGCTGCCGTTTCTTTGGATACTAACCATCATCAGAATTCAATTCTGGATCCTAAGATGCTGAGGACTTAAGTTCATTGACGCATTTTCGTGAGATTTTGTTTCTTAAGCATAAGTGATCAAGAACGAATCATCTCGACGTTTCATTATCTCATTCTGAAATGCTACTGCAGTATTACCCTACTCTACCACCTGACCATTTTTTTCCTAAGCTGTTTTTTCTCCTACCTTCTATTCAAAAATGAAGGACTTTTGAACTCTGCCTCCATTTTTATGGTAGGAGTTCTTTTTCACTGCCTATTTTTTCTAGTTCATCATTAATTTTAAAACGTTGCTAACTGTTGACATAGCAGGACAAGTTATGTATTTGTACTTTTTATCTGCACATATTTTCATAACTTTATTTCGTTACTAATGTTTGCTTAGACAGTGCCTTGACGGTGCGAACCAAATATAAATTCTAAATTCTAATCTCACCCGCTCTGATGGCATTCGCCGACTCTGAACACTGTGCCAGGCTTCATACTAAGGGCAATGGTGGTGGCTCTACAGTCCGGAATCGGCTTATTAATCAGCCGACAACGAGCAACAGCTGGTCGCAAAATCTTTATCTGGTGCTAAATAGCAAATGTATAACACTGAAGGGAAAATGATTACACTATACACCTGTGGCAACCCTTTCCCATTCCAAACTTTAATAATTCAAAAAGCTGCAGTTTTTTCGTTTAAAAACAGCTAGAAAGATCAATTAGGCGTTTTTTCATTGTTAGCTCCATTCTCCGCTGAGTATCTTTTTTAACATGGTCTGTAAACTGACAATAAAAAAATAATAATTTCATGCTTGATAGGATTTATGAATAGAGGAAACTAACCCAGTCCACATATTAAAGCCGCGCTAGAATTTGCCCGAGAATTTGCTGACTTCTTTGAATTGACTGAGACGGAACATTTGTGGGGTCATCCCTTTAAACTGCAGAGGAAATTGGTTCACACGGACGTCCGTCAGAACGCCTTTTCGCAGAGGGTCGTTGGTGCATGGAGCGGACTCCCTGATGAGGTGGTCCTTTCAGAAACTGTTGACACGTTTAAATGCAAACTGGATACTCATTTGCTGAGAAACTATTGTAAATATAATGAAGTTTGTGTCAGTAGTGGCCGCCTATGCCTGGCCCACACATATCGATGACCTTACGTTTTCATTTGTCAGAGTTATTGCTGTAGACGTTTATTCTTTTATCATTTTTGAATATGAATAGGGAGCTCAAGGGCGAAAGCCTAATTCCCTTAATAAAGTGACTTTAAGTGACTTAAATAAGGACGGCACCGTCTGTTGGCATGGTTACCATGTAGGGGTCAAGCCGTGGTTGTACTCAGAGCCCTGCAATCATCCCGCCCTGTTTCTTGTAGGAAGAGAAGGTGAAAAAATAGTAAAAATTGTGAATTCTGTACTATAAATCAATGAGAATAAGAGGCCCCAACGCGCGGCAAGCATAGGGCCTGCGCGCGCATCTGTACACTAGCGTGCTGTCGTGAGTGAATAAACGTAATGTGAGAGTGAGTCACTGGACGCTTGCTCATTTGATTGGGTGATAGCGCTTGTTGGCGCCTGTGATTGGCTTGGCTGTCCCAGAGGCTGTGTGCGTCCGGTTCAGCGTCTCGAGAAGTGTCCTCATGTGACTTCGTGCGTGGCGTGGGTGCCAAGGTGGAAGGCACGTCAAATCCCCCCAGACACTGAAGTAGGTAAGGGTCAACAATGGGACCAACGATGAAATGCATGATTAAATCCAGGGCACATGCCTGTTTGAGAGCGTGCATATGGAGCCAGAAGATGCTCGAAACCAAGGCAAGGCTGATTCTGCCACCAGTGCCGAGGTGATTATTTAGCATCAACCAGAGGGGGCGCTGGCGTGATCTTGTCAACGGCTGCCGGTGAGTTGGCACTTTGGCATGATAGGAAATGACATGTGTGACAGTGTGCAGCCCAATGAATGCTGAGCCATGCGAATCCATCAGTGAAGAGTTTGACTGTTGTCTGGGCTCGAATATGGGACAGACTGCAGATCCTGTCAAACGCATTGGAGTTTCACCGAGAAAGGCACAGAAGATCTGGGAGATCACGAGTGGGAATGCCGGTGATAATGATATCAAGAGTATCTAAAATTGGGAAAATAGCCAGTGTTGGCGTGGTTCAAGGACTGCTTTCACTATATGTTTGGAATTCAGTGGCTGATTTATGTTGGAGACATCGTCTTCATCCGTGATGACATATTAAGAACGTAAGAACACGAGGAGTGGAAAGGGAAAAACACAGGTTAAGTAGGCATCCGGCCTCCTCTCCTTGTCTTCATCGGTTCCTACTTGTCCAACCGCAGCCAGAAGGTCTTAGTAGCTAAAAGCTACTCGATGCCTCAGCCGATCACGAGTGGCAATTTTCAAGGCCCGGTTCTAGGTCCCCTCCTCTTCATTATGTACATAAACGAAATTTAAACTATATTCAAAAATTCACAAAATTTCGTTTACGCTGACGATCTCAAGTGCATTTACTCATTTTCTAAAGACACTGCTAATAGCTGCGTTTATAAAATCAACACGGATATACTGAGGCTCTCACGTTGGAGCTCCAGTTGGCAGATAAAAGTTTCTTCATCCAAGAGTAGTTCCATATGTTTTTGTCCTGCCAAGCTTTCTGGACCCCTAGTATTTAAAAATAGTACCCCTTTACAACGATCAACCATAAGAAACTAAGGTCTAAGTTACACTAATAAGCTAGCATTATCACCTCATGCAGATCAAATTTCTGCAAAGGCTTCACAAATGTGCAGTTTCATATCACATATCTTCCTCCCGGAAATAAAGTTAAGACTGTTCCGCATGTTTGTTCGTCCCATCCTAGAATACTGCTGTCAACTCTTTGGGCTGATGAACGCCGCAGTAAGATTAAAAAAGTCCAGAGAGCTATTACTCGAAGTCTATTTTTACTTCCTAGATCCCGTATCTCTTATACGGATAGATATCAGTTGGCATACATTAAATTTCTTTGGGTAAGGAGACTCGAAGCCGGTTTCTGTTTCCTGTATCGCGTTAACTCTAGTCCTAATCTCTCACGAATTAACGCTTTCAATCCGGCTGATCGACCTTATGCCACTCATAATTCCTCCACGATGCTTTCCCCATCCCTTAGCTCCACAACTAACCATTCTTAGTGTTTTGCCTCCAAATATGCTTTCATCTGAATTAATCTTCCACTCAAAATTTGGCTTTCATCTACATTAGCTATTTTCAAAACCAAATGACGCAAACATTTAACTTCAAAAGATATAAAGTCCTTATTGTCTATTTCCTTCCCAAACTCACAATCTTTGGATTTTGAAAAGGGTCCTCCTGGTATTTGAGGCAGTTCCCTGATAGTACATTGGTTTCTAAATATGTTTTAATTATCCTCTGCAGACTCAATCTTTGCAGTCGCTTTTTCATCCCCCTCCTTTTCAACTAGCATCGCCAACTCTTAACAGCCTTGATGTTTTTCTCCGCTGTTGCAACCCTGACGATGGTCTTCGGGATCTGTTCATGATCGTGGCGGGTTCTGATGTAATCGCCACCTTGTTGGTGGACTATGCAGTCAGCAAGGGTGCATCTCGGTGATGATCTCGTGACCTATGTTTTTTCGATGAGTCCCTCTTCTCTCCCCGCCCTGATGGTTATAAACGGAAGCTCTGGCTGCTGTATTATCCTCACCCGACAAGGAGTGTTCCAAACCCTCATACGTTATAAGCAACAAGACAGTACTATCCCATTGCATCGTACCAATCCCATCAACTCTAGCTATAAATTTTAAGAGAAGTAATTTTCTCATTGTAGTTTTTTAAATTACCGGCTTGCCAAACTTGGCCCCCCGATTTAACCGTCAGAGTAATTTTCACTGCTTCTTTCCTAGTTCACCGTATATTCCAAAGATTGCTTACTATTATTTTAAAATGGCGAATCGTTTTGAATCGGATATGACTACCATACTTCACATTTCTGCTGTTCATATAGTGCAGCAATTATCCACTTTGTATTTATTTATCCCGCTATACTAAGCTTGCAATTATGGGGCCCTCTGGGCCTTAAATGTACAATTTATATATTTATTATTTATTTATGTTTGATTTCAGACGTTTCTGATAGTTGTGATTCGGTCACTATTGCGGTCACTAATTTGTAGGGGTCAAAGCAGTGGTTGTACTCAGAACCCTTCAATCATCCCGCCCTATTACTTGTAGGATGAGAAGGATAAAGAAAAGTAAGAGTTGTGTATTCTGTACAATAAATCAGTGGTGAACAAAGGCCCGGATGCGCGGAAAACCGAGGGCTTGCGCGCGCATATGTCCGCTAGCATAAGGTGAGGGTGAGTTAATAAACGTCATTTGACAGTGAGTCACTGGCCGCTTGAGCAGTTCATTGTCCGATAGCGGTTGGTGGCATCTGTGATTGGCTTGGTAGTCCCAGAGGTTGTGTGCGTTCGAATTGGCTGCTCGAGAAGTGTCCTCACGTGAATTCTTGAGCGACGTGGGCGCCAAGGTGGTAGGCGCTAAAACCAAAGGCTTGAGAAGTGTCTAACAGGTAAGGCCGGCTACTGCAGGAGTAGAAAATGTAAATTGCGTCCTTTTCACTTATAACAGCTCACTATCACCTTCCTGTTAGTCAAAAATACTAAGCATAGGTGTCGGTTTCTTGGCTAACGTGAATCTTCAACACATTAATTTCGAGCGACAGTGGACACCAAACAAGTGGCACTGCAGGTCAAATCTGGTTGACACGAAAGCTGAGAGACAAATATATATATTCAAACAGGAGTGGCAACACACCTATCCATGGGCTTCTCGAAACAAACAAATTGCGTAGGAGTGGCAAAGTGTACGAAAAGGCAAACAGTTACCAGGCTGAAGTCGGCCAACTTATAATTGCCAACAGGAGAGATGACAGAAAATATGGGTATATTTATACAGCCTGCTTCAGGCTTATTCTGCGTTCATGCAGTCAATCATAACCCTGACTACTAGCTGGGACTGGTAACACAAACATGCGCTCAAGTACAGCGCAGACAGTTCACACACCGTGTCTAGCTGATGGATCATAAGCACTTAATCTGTCATCTCTCTGCAGTTAAAACTTGGCCAACTTCAGTACGGTAACTGGTTGCCCGGCAAAGATTTTATACCGTTTTTCTGACATAGATACCAGCTAAACGCACAGACACGTGTGTAACCCATGTTTCTGCTGCTGCATGAGGCCCAAATGGTCATATAAATTTCGTATCTCAGTTCACTTCAGTTTATTAAGGGAAAAATAGGCAATTGCCTTTGAACTCCCTGAACCTAAAAACGTAATATCCCGGCCACTTAACTCTATATGAATCCAACATCACTATAAATTAGCGCATGTATGGTTGCCAGACAATAGATATATTTAATATCAGTTCAATCAAAAGGCGCCTTTTTAAACCGCCGTGTGGCTCTCGAGATGTCTGGCGCACTTTTTAAGGTGCCGACGATAATCTGTCAAATCAGGCCCCAAAGATTTTTTTCGATCGTTTCAGTAAAAAAACACGTGCCTCTGATCAAGTTCAGGTCACAGAAAAGTTTTGAAACCGGTAAGCATCCCTGCTAATTTTCGTAGCGGTTCGATCGTGCACATACGCTTGTTCTGCTAGGCTCCTCAACATCGACCTCCTTTTTGCGTGGACTGCTACCAAGTTAGGCGTTGATCTTGCGCAACCGTCAAGACGCTGGTAAATTTGTTTTTGGGGATTGAGTCACGAGCGGCATACATATGTCACTATGCATATGCATACATATGCATCTACAATCGCCAGGATCGCCTGTTGGTTATAAAAATTCATTAAAACTCGGGACCTCACCTTAAAAACTCGGATGAAATGGCGCGCTAGTAAATTGAATAGCTTTACTTGCATCTCTACGCTGTGTTCGCCCCCTGATAACATTTTGGTGACGAGTTGTGTTACAGTTGGGTCAAAGTGACTTTGGCCGCAGAGCTGTGAATCGCGCGTTGACCCCAATTTCGACGACTCGAGCAGGGACTGCTCTCTCTGTGACTGAGAAAGTAGCCCTTTCGAGTAAATAGTGCCAACATTGAAGTCTTTGGCGCAATTCACATTGTTTCGTGACCAAAATAAATTTGGCGCCAACATAGCATACGGCTTGTCAGTAGCATACTATTAGACTCTTTTGATAAATTTCAGACTCTTAGCGGTGGACAGCTGTAGCAATTATCCGATTACCCAGCACTTTATGTGCGGCTCTGCATGGCCGCACTTTATTTAATAAATACACAGCATCTGCCTAGGTAAATATGGCCAACAGATAAAACAATCACGGAAGTTCAAATCCGAAGTTGTTCGGCCACTTGATTTGCTTTTGTATCCGGTTTCGGCTAGTCTTAGTTGAACTAAGTCATGTGTCGGATACGTACGCACTTTTACGCGATAAGCAGGATGCCTCGACACTCAACAGTCATTATCAACAGATCCGAATAACCTATCCCAGTTCATTCGACATCCTCGCCGGCTGCAGTCTAGCAGAAATATCGAGTTTAGGAAAACAGCACGGAATAAGTCTATGACCTCAGGGTTCTCAGGCAGCACTCCTCTTTGACACACAACCGAGCGTTCACAAGTGCTAAGACGGGCTGACCGGAACGGCTTCCGGCACAAGCAAACCCTCACGGAAATTGAAATATCGCGACATATTTCAAGGATTTGAAGAACGCCGATTTTGTTTAATTTATCATCACTCTACCCGTGTGGCAACAACTAATCACTTTGATAGAACAGCTAACTGCGAGCTGACACTGCTTGACGCTTACACGCTGATATCCGGGTTGTTGAGATCGCTCGGACGGTGTCTAGTTCGCTTATTGAAACAGTGAACTGATAGGACTGTGCAGCTTTAAAAGGCTTAGTGGTAGCTTTTTGAATTCTACATTTTCGCAGCCTTTCATATTCGTCACTGCAAAAATAGATAGGAACCTTCATATATTTTGTCCCTTTCGCCTCTATTTTATTGTTCTACTTCAGTGGGGACCTGCTGACCAAGCACATTACGTCATAGCCGCTTGCGATGACTGTGATTTGAATAAGCTTGAAAGCAGATCAGCGAATTAAAGCTTGAAGTCGAAAGTCCTATTGATTTGAGCTGTTAGATAATTTTCGTTAATTAAAAATCGGTATGTAAAAGAAATTGGTACATGGTCTATGATCGATTTAGAAAATACGAAATCATAGGCACTTTCTGATTTTTCGTATGCCAATGCCATCGAAAATTTTAATTTTCGCGTAAGATTTTCGTTGCCTTTTATTTATTCCTGTCATTTCAACAGCAGAATTTTTATTTAATAGAGAAAAAAGCACCACATCTCGTGGAGACTCCAGTAGAGTTCGAACTGAATCCAAATTTCTACCGCAAAGCGCTCTCAGATGAGGAAATTATGAACTTTCAGGTTCGCCTTCCTTTGCGTTTTAACTCTGCCGTTTAGTTTGGAGGGTTACCAGCATAATGGTGGGGCGGTTGCATTTCTGTGAGGATCAGCTGATTATCTTTCTGGACCGCTTCGCTGTGTGCTTTCTAAATCATTATTTTGTGACCTAGTCTCTTTTACGACTTTACCGTATCAAATATAATCTGAAAGCCGCATTAATAAGTTCTTTTGAAATAATAATTGAGGGATATCCCTTTTTCCACAATTTCTTAGTACATAGATATCTATAGTGAATAGTAGACGGACAATTCTACGGCTTGTTGTTGTCACTTTAGGTCATACAGGGGGCTATTTCGTGCAAGACCTTTGGATAGTCTGGATCTGGTCTGGCGATGACCTTCGATACTTCGTGATCAAAAGCTCGACTTTTTTTAACAACGACAATACTTCTGGATTCAGTAAAGGTTGGTTCGTATCATGCGGCAGGGTTGAGGAATTTTCGGTGGGTAAGATCACGCATTACGAGGCCGTTCCTACAAAAATTGATAGTGTTCACATATACAAAAAAGTTCCTTTAGGCACTCGTGTGTCGTCAGCATTTCATTGGCAGCGTTCGACTCGACTGGTTGCGCCAAACGGGGTCGGGCATAATTGATACGAACGTCCACAAGCTTCAAAAGCTGTGTATAGCCTTCATTCTGCTCGGATAGGCAGTCTTGAAATCGGGTTTTATGCATGGTCTAGATCGCTGTACCTTGGATCCTTTCATTTATCCTGGAGGAGGGATGGTAACCAAGGATTGCGTGCTTGTCGATCGTTTGGCAATAAATAATAACTGTACGCCATTTACGGTTAGAATTAGCACTCATGACTCGGGTTCTCCAAGGGTGTGAGTTCGATGACGAGCTCTTGTAGTACTGTTAGCCAAATCCTGATGTAATTGTCAAGCCGCTCAAAGGCCGTAGTGTCTTGTCCCTTTTCACGTTACCAGTGCAATTTGTTGTGTAGCTGGGGCTGTTTTCTCCTCCATCACACGGTTACCCGTAATCAGAAACAGTCTGCTCTATCGGGGCACGAAATTCACAAGCGAATAATGTCAGGGCGACTGAATCGCCTCTTCACCGAAGATGTTCCCTCTGTATTTCTACACAGGTGGCAGACTGCTGTTTAACCGTTTTTTGTGGTTGCATAGTTCGACTGCGGAGCCCCCACCAACAGTGGAATTATGTGACTTGTCAGTGTATTTCTGATATTATTCCAACTATAAATTGCAAATCTGGAGGATCATTTGGAATTGTTAAACCGCAATTCGGATGTGCGTTGAAGTTCACCCAGTTACGGTATCTATGGCCTGATGAGCCAAAATTCTCAGATGTTGCGGAGGGGTGAACAAGTCTGAACTTGTAGGTAGCATGACAGCTTGGAATGAAGAAATCATTTTCATCCTATAAATATCGATCGGATTACGCGACATACCTCGTTGCGCCTTGGGGCTAAATCTATAATCCCCAAAGACTGTTGCACAGTGACTAGTATTATATACAGAAGTGAATACAGAGAAAAAAAGGGGAGATTGAGATAGCCGTTTCCAGTTTATTTATGATTGACATCCAGCCATGTCCAACCCCTGGTTTGCATAATCTGGATTCCCTGGAATCGCAGGCGAACGGGAGTACTGCATATAGTTGGAAAGGCGTTTTCCAATCAGTTAACGAAACATCTTCCCGTTTTGCCTTCGGGCAGTTGCTTAACAACCAGTAATATGTGATAAGCTTTACGGACGGCGGCTAATAATCTGGCCACAATCCTTCAAATCTCACCTGTGTTTGTCGGTAATCCTTCCAACATAACCATGTGCAGGCGTATAATGTGTTATATCTGCTACCACTCCGCATAGTGACAGTGAAATATTGGATTTTTTGAAAGTTCAATATTTTAATGATCCAGGCCTTTCGCTACAGATGTTATGAAAAAATTGCAACGAGTGCTTCCCGAAGGTGGCCTGTCGGAAGAACGCATAATCAGTCAGTAAATGAAAATCAGCTTGGCTAAAAGGCAATATTTTGGAATGCCACTCATTAGTTAAGGTGGTTTAATTTACCAGGGTGAACGGAAAAACCGCTTTTTTAGAAATATATATCCGACAGAGAGACAATAAGGCGAGAGTGAACTCAAAACATGTGACTGAGGAGTTACGCTTCTTAAGTCGAGAACAGCACGGTTCACGAATTGAATTGGGATTAAATCCCACGCTGATTATTGCTGCATTTGAAGATAGCAAATTTCACGTCATGAATTTCACCACGAATTTTATGTTCACTTCCGATATTTTTTTTTAGCCGAAGAGACTTGTTCAAATGTGGCCGAGAGATGGACTGGGTGATCAACCACCAACCACAGATCGCTTACCTTGTTCGACGATTTTGTTCTCAAAGATAAAAATTGTTGATTCTAAATTTGATGATTGGAAGGTGAAGAAGTTAGCACAAATCCATCGTACTGTTAAACTAGGAGAAGGACACCTACGACAGCACATATGTTCGGAGAAAGGGGCGGTTAGACCTGACACCAGGGCCTCAGTGGCAAAAGTAGTATTCGGCGAAATGCAAATAAACGGACTTGGGAGAAGAGGCTGCAGACGAGTAACAGATACCGCAGGAGACGATGGCAAGAAGAGGTTAAGAGTTGGTAGCTATGCAGTGATTGGCGGGGAGGGCGGTTTCAGTTGGCCCGTCAAACGTCGGATCTCTTGATCTAAATCAAGGATTAGCTGATCGTCTTCCTCATAGACACCGGAGGTGAGTAATGCCCCACGTTCCTCCAAAAGCCTTGCTAGTTGGGTCTGATTAACGGAATTTGGCTGCAGTCTACCCGTTTGGTTGGAGGGTCCCGCGGTTACCTCACCGTCTCGATTGCTCTGTAGGGCCTGGAGGCTAAAATTCGAGAAAAACTCAATGCTGGAGTAAACAGAAAAGACTGATTGCATAGTGAGCGGCGTTTGCTAATCCAATTGCGATCCAGAGTTCAGTTGCCGAACTGTATTACCCTTCCACTAAAGAGCACCAAATGGCAGATAGTAAATAACAGGATCCAACAATCTCTTTTCAAACAATTTCTTTTAAAATAAAGTAAGCGGATCTGCAGAATATTGGTTACAATCATAAAAATGAAATTTAGATTTCTGCTCTTCGGAGGGCTCTCTACGCAGCTTAAACGCTAGCAACACACCATAATACGGCAAATATGATTGCTTTCGTCTAACCGGGTGTATATATTTATCTTTTAAATACCCCTCATTCTATGCTGGGTAGTTTTAGTCAACTACTCCGGGCAGTTACCCAAGACTTAAAATATTTGAGTTCAGTGGTTCAGCTGTCAAAATTGTTCGGTGGCAGCTGATATCCAAAATCTGGCCATCTTAGTATGGAAGATAGCGCTCTACCAGACAAAATAATATCGCACACTAAACAGCTACAGAGTAAATTCGCCCCTCCCCCCACTATAGATCTCCGGTTTCACCCATCATGGATGAACTTCTAAGCAGCTGGCATCTACTGAGGTATTCGGCCTCCGAAGTCTCGGTTTCTCTTTTAAGGATGGTGACCATGTCCACGAAGGCTTCTTCGAATAGCATAACACAGGCTGGATGATAGCAGGTTGGATATATGATTTAAAGAAAAGCCCGTACCTTGCGCAGAAAGCAGAGGATAAAACTGACGATTTTTTCGAATCGAAGACAGGTGGGAGTATAGTACGGTTCAATTAAGCGGGATAAGTCAGTTCACTAAACCGATGATGGCGGTTATATAAATTACTTTTAACTGTCAACGCATCACCGCCCTTTTTCACCCTTTAAACTGGCCCACCCCTATTAACATCGTTCCCGTATTACACGCGCACCTATCCATTGTGTTCGTTAGGGCGGTCGTACAAACATTCGTTGACGGTTAGCAAAGTCGCACAGGTAATCCTCGCTAAAATAATCAACGAAAGTCTGTTGTATCTGTCTGTTGACAGAAAACTTAAATTGCAATAAAGATAGTAGGTTTGCCTCCATGACGAAAATTTCCCTACATGAGGGGAACATGACCCCCACCGGATCCCATTCTAGACTCTTGTTAAGAGTTTTAAGACAAAATAGTTGTATTTAATCAATGTGCGCCTCTTAAAGACCAAGCCATGAAGTTAATTGCTGCGTAATTCAGAAATACCTGCTTTTTATCATAAAAACGCAGAAAGTGTGCAAACACGTGTCCCTGACACTAATTGATCTGGTACGACCGACGTCTGCAATACATTCCATTATTTACTCATCCGGGCTCAACCTGAAGCTTCGCCGACGACCGAATAAAGGTTGCAATGTGAGAAGTTGAACCATAGTCCCCCTGCATGCACATCAGTTGCTTCGCCTTTGAGCCAGACACCTGCCGGATATGCAAATAAATGGTTAGTACCTTCTGACTTGGTTGGTTTCCGCGGCCAAAGCTTTCAATGCTAACCCGTTTGCATGTAAGAAAATGCTCGTAGCTCGCAAAGGAGCATGTACCACTTCGACGTTGGCTGCGTCAACTTCAGACTAACAATCGATACGAAAAAAACGGTACTCATGCACCCATCATGCATTAAAATACCCTCAAAAAACGTCGAGTGCATCTAACTTAAAACTGTGCACAGATTTGCCTAGCTAGGAAGCAGACTCACGCGACATAAAAATCGACGACGATATTGTGCAGTGGATCACCAAGGCCAGTCAGACCTATGGCCCGCTGCAAGCCTCTGTATTGAATCGCTATGGCATTCATCGGAACACCAAACTAAAGACGCTCTTATATGGATCAAAGACCTGAAACGTCTACTCAAACAAACCAGGAAACTGAATCAAACGGAGCCGCAGCTTCAGCATTCTTTACAAAGGCATTAATCAGTATCACAATTTCATCATGAGTCGAAAAGAGGACAGGTATTGACATGACCCCTGATTAAAAAAGGCTGTCTCCAGTAATAAGTGGAGACGCGCGTGCAGTCTGACCTTAAGCCTTTCAAAAAACAACATCTGAACGTACCGCTCCAGTTCGCTGCGAAGCTGTGAAAGCGAGCAGGACTGGCCAACTTCTCCTGAAGGCGGTCTTTGTGGTGCAGCAGACGCCGATGCGTGAGCAGTATTCACGCCATCGTCCTGGCGTAAAAAACGTTGCCTCCAACTTTCTACCTCGGCTTCCCTGCGCTGTAGGGCCTGCCTTGTGTTGGCCTCGGCTTCCTGCTTCAGTCGAGCGACCTCGTTCAGGGCACGCCCCCAGAGTTCCTTGTAGCGGGCTCGAGCACGTAAGGCCTGATCTAGGCGCCTTTCAGTAACAACTAGCTGGTCGCGTGTTTTAGCAAGTTCCGTGTTCAGGCGAACAAGTTCAAATTGCAGCCTCCTGGCAGTAGAATCCTCCTCACCCGCAGTAAAAGCATCAGGCTTTGGAGTTTCCGCCTTCTGCTTCTGCGTACGACTGCGGTCAAGCTCACGCTCAAGCGCGGCGCACTTCGTTTGCCACTCAGTGACCTAACAAGAGATTGGAAACTCACATGTATCCTAGCATGCGCTTATTCTAGTCCCTCCCAAAAAATTTGAATTTCGACAACTTTTAACAGTACAGTAAATATTTCTGCAGTTTTACTTAACGTCAATGGATGTGGATAGGTCAGAAATAATATGAACAATCAAATCCAACCCTGCTCGAGAGAAGGAGTACTGTAAAAGGTGGCGCCAGGATAACTGCACCTTAATTTTTCGCTTCTGCTTTTAAGTACGATCATTAAGTTTATAGCTAACACTAAAACAAAACGGGACAGTTTCAGTTTATTTGGTGAGGGTGATAGAAAATGCCTTTGAAAACCCTACTGTTTACATACGGATATGGCATATACTCTGGGGCTCCGAAATACAGTCGATGCGCCCGCCTCCACTGTCTCACTGCTCCCGCACATTTACACACCGTATGGGTCTATTAGGACACATGTGCCTCCACGACGACCTGCGGTAAACCACCGGAGGCTAAGCCATATCAGCGCACACCATCAACGACGGTGACTTGCGCATGATTTAGTTTAAAGTGATAGTAGACTTGCGCTGCATCTACCGCACTCTCTCCTCCTCCACCACTTGAGCCCGGTGTCAAGACAGAGTCAAGAAGACCGGAGGCGGGAGAGGACAAAGGTGGCTGGCGCAGCCGGGTCCCCTAAGTCCTAGCCGCCCCTAGGCGTGCCACCACACCTCCATTTTCGGCATTTGCTATGGGAGCGCAACCCGAATAACGCCTGCCGTTCCATAATGTGGCCCCCGTGTTGGTCCAACGCATCTACCACGTGGCCCGTTAAGGGGGCACACACCATCTACACTAATACATAGACAACACCCTCACAATCATCATAATGCACCTGATAAAATCACGGTTTCCTAGAAACCGTGGCTTGGAAGGCTGCCAATCTGACGCTTACACCAGCCACGCCGTCGGCCCAGTGTATGTGCAGTCTGTGTTGAGAATCTGACCAGTGGACTTGGAGTCAGACGGCGATGGCTCCTCCATATCCCCTGAGTAAGTAAATCCTGGTGTGTGCGTTATCGGGGCCAGGTCGTGCTGTGGCGCGCGAAGACGGGTACACCAACCCGTCAGCCAATGCGCCCACTCCCACATCAGACAACTGACTGGCTCGGATGGTCTGATTGTGGGGATGAAGGAGAGAATGAGGTCGACAGCTCAGCGCATTTTCCTCACTATGAACAATCTGACGCGCTTGAAAATATCAGTGCGCTAAAAGCCATGGTTTGTAAGGTTGCCAACTGACGGGCACACTCGGAGCGCGTGGTCAGTCCAATGTGTGTTTTGTGTGTAGTGGCTGACTGGTGGACTGAGAGTCAGGCTGCAATGGCTCCTTCTTAATGTGGCCTTTATGGCACTCCCACTCCGTAGGATCCAAGCCAGGTGTGTTGATACGCCCAGGGGCGGTTCCGGCCGCACCAGCCACCTGCGCCCTCTCCCATCTCCGGTCTTCTTGACTCTGTCTTGACACCGGGCTCCGGTGGGGGAGGAGGAGAGAGTGCGGTAGCTGCAACGCAAGGGTTCTATCACTTAAAACTAATTCACGCGCAAGTCACCCTCCCTGCACCACCTGGTGTGGAGCATACGGTGGACCTCGTCGAAGTCGACGGTCGAACTGTCGTATGGCATATACATCTGTGTACGTACTCTTAACGTTGTACACTATAAAAATAGTTATCACAAAATATAATAGCATTAAAACACGAAGAGGCGCACATCGATCTATTGGTTTCCCGAAGCAAACAAGCTCCGTATGGGTGGCAAAGGTCACGAACAGGCAACCAATTACCCGGCCAAAGTCGGCCAAGTTATGATTGCAGAGAGAAAAGACGACAAAAAACATGTGTTATCTTCTGCCGAAGAAGTTTGAAAATTCTCCAAGTCTGTCTTCTGTGAAATTCTATGTGATCTATTTGCGCGTTGTTCCCTTCCTTCTCTATTTTTCCCCTGTACACTTGAAAGGAACTTCTTTGTTTATTCCCGTCGACTTTAACCTCGCAATTGCAAGTCACACGTATTGTTGCATAGTTCTTACACACGCGTGTGGCGGACGCTAGCGAACACACGTCGTTTATTGTCGTCTAGAGTCAGGCGTTATATTTGACCGATTCCTTTGTTTTGGCTACGGGTATCTTCTGTTGAGGTTTGCATCTCGTTTATTCTTCATTATTTTCTTTATCACTAGTACCGTAGTAAACCTAATTGCGGTTTCTTTTCGAGTTTACGTACGCGTTACTCTGGGATACCAAATCGTCGACAAATAAATGGGTAAATTGATACAGTCTGTCTCGGGCTTATTCTGCCTTCATTTAGCCAATCATAACCCTGACTATCTGCGCCGTACACAAGCGCATGCTTGTTTTTCCAGTCCCAACTGATAGTCAGGGTTATGCTTGGCTGAATGAAGGCAGAATAAGTCCGAAACAGACTGTATCAATCTATCCATATTTTCTGTGGTCTCTCATCTCTATAATAAGTAGCATTTTTTTCACAAATAACTCATGTCTCCAGTTTTAAGTTAGAAAACGTCAATTAAGGTCTTAACAGGTTTTTCCAAATTCTAAGCGTGGAATTTGGTTGCTAAACGGTACCCTTTTGGCATTAATAGCCGCACAAGTACACATGGCGTCATATTGAACTGCAACGTGTGCATGGCGTTTTCCAACAGTTAACATGCCAGTCACGGTAATTTCTTTTACTTTAAATATCGCTTAAGTAATAAGTGTACTTTGAATTTCACACGTCACTGTTAAGGTAACTGGTATATATAAGTGAGTACGAGGGCGAACGGTTATGTTCCGGGGCGCATCTTCTTCCGGAACTCGTAGGTTTACATAAATATATGAAATAACTCTGTTTCTGGCCGCTGAAATTTTAAGTGTGTTTGGTTCAGCCTTGACGATCCGAGGGTAGAGAAAATACACACAACCGGTGTTACAACAGGGGAACTCTTGACAGCTTGCACACCTAGTCACTAGCGCGGTTGTTTACTCCTGCTGCCTTCGGTCCACCTAACACCGCTTAAAAACCGAATGCTTTCGCCGTGCGTATCGAGCCCGACGCGGTGATAGCCTGATTTCAATCGACGTTGCTCCCTCTGCGGATTGGTTGCAGGCGGAAAAAGCTAAGGTACACGGATACACTTCGCACCGGGATTAACAACATAAACGATCGGCTGCGGTAGAGGTTGTCCAAGTAAGGCTGTCGCCTATGGTTTTTGATTTGGGAGACCTCGTTGTCACCAATCGCAATCTGACAGAGTCCGTAACAGCCCCTCGAATGACACTTTCTCATGCGTCCTTTTTTTGTAGAACAAACGTTCTCCGCCACAGGCATTCCCCTAACGCACGGGCACCCCTTAGGCTTGACCTGGACTGAGTAATGGCTGCGTTCGCACCTGGAGCTATCTTACGTGTGTCGGCCCTACAATTCTTAGGCTAAAGAGGAGTAGGATCTACGCGCTAGTAAAAATAAAAAAAGTTGATAACTAGGGAGCACTAAGGTGAGTAACAAAGATAGATCAAATGCCTGATTGGCTAATAATACAGGTTGATGTAAAAAAACGGAAGTTTAAAACGTATATAATTTGTGGGCAAGCATGTCTAAAGAAAGCTCATACGAACGTGCGGTAGGAAAATTATCCTATAACGATGCCCATGTATGAGGTTTTGAAGATTTTCCAGAGGTAACCTAAGAGAGAGAGATGCCTAACATACACTCAATTCAAAGAGATTTTGTCCAGGTAACGGATGGCTGGATTAACCAAGGGTGTCCAGTTGCTGGGGTGAGATGATAAATATATTTAAGGAAATATATATATGTCCCAGGTGATCCACACTTGGGATTAGGTATGACTGGCTGATGACGGCTAATAAGCCAGAAATGGCCATTCCGGTCACCATTGTCTTTGTCGGTTCCAACTTAAACAAAATATGCTACACGTCGCTATGCGACCGCCTGCGAGGACTCTAGTCTGCGCTCCAGGGCACAACGGAACATAGATGTTCCTTAAGCAGATCGGTGAGCCGCACACTTTCATCATATTCCCGATTGCAAACGACAAAACAACGAGCCCGTGGCTCAATAGTAGTGCGTTCGACTCAATTACCAAAGGTCGCGGGTCCGAATCCAGTTGTGCCACACATGGGATTGGGTATAACTGGCTGATGACGGCTAATAAGCTAGAAATGGCCATTCCGGTCTCCCTTGTCTTTGTTGGTTCCACTCTATCATTTGCCACACGTCGCTATGCGACCGCCTGCGAGGGCTCTAATGTGAGCTCCAGGGCACAACGGAACATAAATGTTCCTTAAGCAGATCGGTGAGCCGCACACTATCATCATATTCCCGATCGCAACCGACAAAGCAACGAGCCCGTGGCTCAATGGTAGAGCGTTTGACTCAGTTACCAAACGGTCGCGGGTTCGAATCCCAGGTGTTGCACACTTGGGATTGGGTATGACTGGCTGATGACGGCTAATAAGCCAGAAATGACCATTCCGGTCTCCCTTGTCTTTGTCGGTTTCCACATTTGCAACATATGCTACACGTCGCTATTCGACCGCCTTTGAGGACTCTAGGCTGAGTTCCAGGGCACAACGGAACATAAATGTTCCTTAAGCAGATCGGTAAGCCGCACACTATCATCATATTACCGATCGCAACCGACAAAGCAACGAGCCCGTGGCTCAATGGTAGAGCGTTTGACTCAGTTAACAAAGGTCGCGGGTTCGAATCCCAGGTGTTCCACACTTGGGATTGGGTATGAATGGCTGATGACGGCTAATAAGCCAGAAATGACCATTCCGGTCTCCCTTGTCTTTGTCGGTTCCACATTTGCAACATATGCTACACGTCGCTATACGACCGCCTGTGAGGGCTCTAGTCTGAGTTCCAGGGCACAACAGAACATAAATGTTCCTTAAGCAGATCGGTGAGGCGCACACTATCACACACACGACAGTTCGACCATCGTAGTCCGACGATGTCCACCGTATGCTCTATGGGAAAGTGGAGCAGGGACGGTGACATGCGCGTGATTTAGTTTAAAGTGATAGTAAACTTGCGCTGCATCTACCGCACTCTCTCCTCCTCCCCCACCTGAGCCCGGTGTCAAAATAGAGTCAAGAAGACCGGAGGCTGGAGAGGACGCAGGTGGCTGGCACGGCTGGGTCCCCTAAATCCTAGCCGCCCCTAGGCGTGCCACCACACCTCCACGTTCGGCATTTGTTATGGGAACACAACCCGAATAACGCCTGCCGTGCCCTAATGTGGCCCCCGTGTTGGTCCAACGCATCTACCACGTGGCCCGTTTAGGGGGGCAAACACACGACAGTTCGACCGTCGTATTCCGACGATGTCCGCCGTATGCTCCATGGGAAAGTGGAGCAGGGACGGTGACTTGCGCGTGATTTAGTTTAAAGTGATAGTAGACTTGCGCTGCATCTACCGCACTCTCTCCTCCTCTCCCACCTGAGCGCGGTGTCAAGACAGAGTCAAGAAGACCGGAGGCTGGAGAGGACGCAGGTGGCTGGCACGGCTGGGTCCCCTAAATCCTAGCCGCCCCTAGGCGTGCCACCACACCTCCACGTTCGGCATTTGTTATGGGAACACAACCCGAATAACGCCTGCCGTGCCCTAATGTGGCCCCCGTGTTGGTCCAACGCATCTACCCCGTGGCCCGTTTAGGGGGGCAAACACACGACAGTTCGACCGTCGTATTCCGACGATGTCCGCCGTATGCTCCATGGGAAAGTGGAGCAGGGACGGTGACTTGCGCGTGATTTAGTTTAAAGTGATAGTAGACTTGCGCTGCATCTACCGCACTCTCTCCTCCTCCCCCACCTGAGCCCGGTGTCAAGACAGAGTCAAGAAGACCGGAGGCGGGAGAGGACAAAGGTGGCTGGCGCAGCCGGGTCCCCTAAGTCCTAGCCGCCCCTAGGCGTGCCACCACAACTCCCATGTTCGGCATTTGTTAGCGGAGCGCAACCCGAATAACGCATGCCGTGCTCTGATGTGGCCCCCGTGTTGGTCCAACGCATCTACCACGTGGCCCGTTTAGGGGGCATACATACACACACACACACACATATATATATATATATATATATAGAGGCACTGGGAAATATTTTCCCTTAGACAAGGATCTACATGGGCACAATTAGCCTTTCTGCACGAATGCTTGAGGTCGAACATTATGCCACGGAGTGTTTCTGTAAGACCACCAGCTAAAACGGATTTCGGTCGGGATGTCACCAGGAGCTGCAGTCGCCGCCTATTAAGAACCCTCATCAATGAATGCCACATTCATCTACAAAAATACGGCAGGGAAATCGAACAGGAGAAAGCAGAATGTGCATCACGCCTGGAGATGACAACACTGCAAAACTTAGAGCGCTGGATCACGAATAAGATGAATGAGGGTCCGAGACAAGAAAAAAAGGCCCAACTACTGAACCAAAATGTGTAGCCTAAAACAAGCACAGGCACACGTACCTGAACAATCATTCGTCCATAATCTGTCGTCTAAACAACTAACATCTGATCAGATTAAAGTGCTTCAGCACGAATCCGGCTTCAAAACTGGAGACGCACATACAGTGGATTTTATTGCCTCACTGGAAGCGACACCCTCAAAGACACAGACCACAGAAGACGCCAAGAACTCAATCCGCCAGCAAGTCGCCTCCCTCATCATATTCCACAGGCCACGCCAAACCATCCCTCCAGCCGAGGTAAAGACCAATATGGAATTAAAGAAGGACGAAGAAATTGTTATTGTTCCAGCGGACAAAGGACGGGCAACTGTAATCTTGGACAAGTCAGAATACGTGGCAAAAGCTCAGGAGCTACTAAACGACAGTCAGTCATATAAGGTCGTCGAATCTGACCCTATGAAAACACTGGTAGGAAAAATCAATAAGAGTCTGAATCTAATGAGGAGCCAAAAGGCAATATCCGAAAAACGATTGGAGACAGATGAAACCACAGGATGCCGCCTTAGCGCGGTTCTACGGTTTGCCAAAAATCCACAAGCCGAATGTTCCCCTACGGCCCATCGTGGCGCTGAAAGGCACGCCTACCTACGGACTGGCTAAATAGCTCGCTAAGCATTTGAAGAAGCTGGTAGAAGGCTCAGAACACACAGCCGTATCCTCAACGCACGTCCTAGAAAAACTCCGAGGCATCACAATCGCCCCCGACGAGATAATGGTGTCCTTTGACGTCGTCTCCCTATTTACATCCATCCCAAAAGAACTGGCCATGAGAGGCATCGATGACCTTCTGGACAGAAGGTACAACGATGAAGGAAAACTTTTTAAAAGAGAACACGCAATGGAGTTACTGGACTACTGCCTTCGCACGTACTTTACGTTTAACGACTATGTTTATGAGCAAATCCAGGGAACCCCGATGGGATCACCGATCTCCGGCTACCTTGCGGAGGCCATCCTGCAAGAACTGGAAACTCAGGTCTTCCAGATCTACAAGCCGAAATTCTGGATGCGCTACGTAGACGACACCTTTGTTATCATACACCGAGAAGCCAAAGAGAACTTCAAAAGGGATCTGAACTCGATTTTCCCGCAGATTCAATTCACAATGGAGGAAGAAGAGGATGGAATGCTCCCTCTTCTCGATGTTCAGATATCAAGGCAGGAGGACGGAACCCTCCAGACTGGCGTGTTTCGAAAAGCGACTAACACGGAGAAAATTCTTCACTACAACAGCAATCACCCCCTGTCGCATAAACGCAGTTGCGTCCGATCGCTTTTTCGCCGCATCCAGACACATTGCAGCACAGAGGCTGAGAAGCTGCGAGAACGTAAAACCCTATGGCGCCTCTTTCTCGCCAGTGGATATCCACGCAGCTTCGTGAACAAATGCTTTTACCAAAGGCATACAAAGACCGAAGGTGAGCCTAAACAAACACCTGAAACCTTCCATGTCTTGCCCTATGTGAAGAACGTCTCAGAAGCCATTGAGCGCATGTTAAGACCGCTAAACGTGGGCCTTGGACACCGACCGGAGACCACCATCCGTCGATTAGTCATGCAACCAAAGGGCCGACTACCACCCGCAGACACCTCAGGCGTTATTTACCGTGTCAACTGTCTAGACTGCCCGGCCAACTACTGCGGCATGACCGACAAACAACTGAGTACGCGCATGCACGAGCACACTTTAGCCGTAAGGCGAAAGGATATTCGATCACACGTCGCCATGCATAGTCTATAAAACAACCACCGGTTCGATTTTGACGGAGCTCAAGTGCTCGGCCGAGCCGAAAACAGACTGGCGAGGGAAGTCATCGAAGCTTGGCAGTCAGACGCCAACTCTATCAACCGCAGCATTGACCTACAAGTGCCCTATGAGGCCGTCAAGCACCATTGACGCACGAAGGGAGGACCAAAGAGAAACGAGATGGATAGACCTATCGCAAGTGAGCACGAAAGACCTTTTTAAACCATGTAGTTCCCCCTATGTTCTATCTCCGATGATGCGCTCGAGTATGAGTGTGAAACGTCAGACAAGTATAACTTCTACCCCAGAGATCGCCTTATCTTCTCCTTCCATATATATATATATATATATATATATATATATATATATATATATATTGTCTTCGACCCAAATGTTCATTGAAATTTCGGGTCTGACCCCAAAAAGTCATGTTCGAATCATCTGACTCCATGTCCTGCACTTAATAATTTCAGAAAATTATTTACTTGATTATTCTCTGGAGTCCATATATCAAAAACCGCATAGAGAACGCCGGGGGACCCACTGAGGAGCTGAACCCCTCGTTGCTGCGTCACGCAGCAGCAGAAACATCGGCGAAACACGTGTCTGGCTTTTAGATAGTACCTATGTCGGAAGTACGGTATAATATCTGTGATATATATATATATATATATATATATATATATATATATATAGAAGGAAATATGTTTCCTGCATAGCGGACACAAGAAAACCATAAGTAGAAAGAGGCTTTGAAATAAAGTGTTTACACAAATCTCTACTGGATACGCAACACAGACGAGTTTATTGAGACTGGACCTTGGCCACTTAAAACCCTGTGCCAAAAATAGACGAGACTTCAAAGAAGGTTAGTGTTGCAAGAGTGGTGAAGTTTGGCTACAAGTGCCATTTCTGTTGCTGCCGAGAAGCTAATTTATCCTCTTGCAAAAATTCGCCCTCAGCAAGTGCAAATAGGGCAAACTCAGCATAGCCTTCCAGGCAGCAAAACCCCGTTTAAATTTTAGCTTGCCATGCAGTGGTTTTCGACAGGCAGTAGCTTGATGGGCCGAGGATTAGGGCCATTTTTGAACACCAATCCACCAGGTTGGTGTCCGGCCACCGTATGGTGTACGGGTGGTTAATTGTCAGACAAGAGTGTGTATATTACGCGAAAAGTCTTCCCTAGAAACTACATACAACATAGAAATACATCGGGCAGTCCATAACTAGAACAAGCTAGCTCCATTTTGCCAAGTTTCCTGTCATCCCTCGTCATAGGTGCGTAGAACAGCAATTTAAACGAGCCGTTTAATTTAGCTCAACAGGAAAATTTGAGACTGCATTGCGACACTGTTATATAGCAAGGTGACAGAGGTACGTCCTTAGTTTTATATTCGTGTATCTGATCATGAACGTTTCCTATCCAAGTCTTTGATACCGCGCGCCTGATAGCATATGTGTTAAAAGGTTCCAGTAAGCCAAAGTGTGCGGTATCCTTTGAACTCCTATTATCTAGACTAGCTTGCGCACCTTGGAACGCAATGACTAAACTAGTTGCACAGCTTCATTAAACTACGCAGATAAGGTATTGACCGGTATGGGTGTTACCGTTTCAAGCACACAAAGCAGTAGCGAGCATAAATTCAACCCACCCACCGTCTCACACCAACTTATGTCGGCTTGTGCATTTGCATCAGATAGACATTCCAATCACATGCTTCTGTGTCAACTAACTCTTTCCTGTCGTTGGTTACGGAGAAGTATGTAGCTCCTGGAGCCCACTGGGATGACTTAGGTGAGAGTCTTTCGTCAACAGTCAATCTATTAACTCGCAAAAATGCACAAAAATAATCAGACGATCTCCAGTAAGCACCATGGACCCTAACTAAATAGAAGAAAAGTTAACTTAAAATCTTATGGTCATTTAGCCGACTTGATAGTGTGAAAACAAAAAAAGAACTTTCCACCTGAGTCTGCAGATTTTCATATCTCGATCTCTCCAAAAAGAGTTCATGTTCCAATTCCCGGATTTGACGTTTCGCGCTGGCAGACAGTTCTCTTTGACGAATTTGCAGATCCCTCTGAGCCTCAGCGCGAGCTCGCTCAAGTTCTGCCTCCCCGAAGGACAACTCTTTTTCTCGAAGGGCAAGACTGTCCAGGGTGGCACGAAGCTTGTTCTCCAGTGCCTGATATTCAGACAACTGAAAAAAACGCGACGAAGTTCAACAAATTAAGCACCTGAGCACAGTCCACATGCATTGGCACACGTGCAGTTGAAGTAAGGAGGTTGTGGTAGAATATTTACGAGAAAATTGCAAAATTTGTTAAGATAGTCATTTAATATGGTGATGTAGTTCGGGACAGTTACTTATACCAAAAACGAGAGCACCTGAAGACGGTGACTGTAATATGAGTTGTGACCAGACTTGGAAGATGAGTTGGTTTTAAGTTATTGCAAAGTTAACCAAAGGCTTACATTCAGATCCCCAAAACACATTGCATATCTTCAGTTCCGTTCTGCTTGGGTGCATGGTCACAAACGGTTACGTATTATTCTCTATCTCAACAAGATAAGTAACAGAAAATGAGCACGATTTTGCGTGCTACAATTAATCAAGTGGAGCCCACGATCAATGAAATTTCGATAGACAGGACTGGCAGTCGGTAACGATCACTCAATGCTTACGAAGGCAGTTTGGCGTTGACAGAGGTTCCTAAAAAAGCACTGCGCATTTCGCCTTGGGATGACTATGCCTAAGCAAAGAAAAGGCGCACATGCGAAATACATAGTTAATCTGGTTTTAGTCACTTTTAATATTCCTGTAGCCGAATTTCGCAAAATCTCCATTATCGGCAAATTAACGGGTTATAAAAAGAAGGATAGGTGAGGCTGAACCGAATAAACAAACTTAAAGAAACAAAAGTTTCGCTAAATACTCGCAAGATGCGGAAACATGAGGACATGCTGGAAGGAAAAAATCATCCAGTTCCGTACCTCAAAAGTATGCGGCTCTGAAAAAAAGCGTCGTGTTGATTTTGAAACATGGTTCACATTGTCCGTCAATATCAGTAGACCTTGGTGAAATGACTTGGCGGTCGGATGGCGCAGTTTGCAGATGGACACTGACCATAAGAGTTGTGTAAGACTAAAGTGTTATCGTGTTGCATCCCTGAACAGGAGAAGGTAACTCACAAGATTAATAACCATCAAATTCAGGAAGTTTCCAATACCTCGAGGGGAGGCTGCTGCTGAATGGACAGAGTAAGGATGATATTTTCTTCCGAACTAATGCTGCTGGTCGGACTTTATCCGGCCACAGAAAGTGCCCACTTACCTGTCACAACATCTCCATCGCTATTAAAGATTGGTATGTTCCGTGTATGCGTCCACTCATCCCCTCCCTATGGCTATGAATGCTGGGCTGTGCACGCGGAAGATGAGTAAAAACTGGCAGCAGTTAACCACGAGTGTTTTCGGACCAGCCGTCGAGTGAAGTACAACGACTCCATCTCAAATGAGACAGTCCGCATTCGTTGCAACAAAATCGCAAGGATATCCCAAGTTCTTCCAGAAATTCCATGGTCCAAACTTTCGGAGAAGCCACAGAAGTGTTTAGGCAGGCGAGTAATAGGCGAATAACAGTGAAATCTCCTCGGCTATGTCACTTGGAAAATGCTCAAATGCATCTCCTTAAATCGACCAAGACCACACTTAGAACTGTGGCTCACGCCGGAGACGAGCGCATAGCGTTCAACATGGTCAGCGTCGCAAGATGATCGTGCGAAGATGGAGATCAGGCATTACACGACGTTTGCTGAGGCGATAAACGTTTTCAACGCTAGGAATAACTCCGTAACCTGATCATAGAAGTCCCCATCTTAAGCTAAGTTATGATTGGTTAATAAGTGAAAATAAGTTAGAACGGGCCATCTAGATCCCTCATATTTGCTTGCATACAGCCATAGGCAGACCGGCCCGATTAAGATGGCAACGCATGACCAATCGAAGTCTTCATAGATTGGGGAAAAATACGGTTGCAGTGAAGAGACCCGTTGAAGTCCTTACCCTCTTTTTGCTAATGAGCTCGCGTTCATTCTCCCGACGTTGCCACTCTTCGGCGAAGACAGCCATGAGCTTCTGTTCGCGTTGACGCAAACTGGCCTTGAAGCGCGCCTCCTCCTCTGCGCGCCACAGCTCAAGCTCCAGAGCAGCACGATATTCGGCCGTCTGACGAACCTCCACAGGCGGGAAAGCGTTCGGCAGGTCGGTAGCGGAACGCGATGGCCGCAAGCAAGAGGTAACAGATCCGTCGGTTGAAGATATGCGTTGCCGGCGTGACTGAAACAAAAGGAAGAGGGTTGAAGCGCGTATGATGGGCATATTTGTTTGTGCTTTACTGGCACCGCCGGCGAGGCTCAATCAAAGAGGATTTATACCTTTTGAAGCGTGCATCAGGCTGCATGGAATTCCATAATTTGCGAAGTAAGAACTCAGCCCGAATTCTTCTTCCTTTTTAGCTTAGTTACCCTAAAAATTTTGTTTGGCACAGATTTACTACAAGGGAGCAAAATAAGGACCTCCAGGCTACTTGGCAAAGCGGCACCTGGAGTTGCAGCATCTCATGTTTTTTCGATCTTCCGCGACACATGTCGTACTCTACATAATCATTGTGCAAAATTTATAAACTGTGAATCGCGGACAAATTACAGTGAACACGGCGTAGTCTTCTCTACATACGACCACAAAGGTTTATTCACAACTAGCACTTATCTAATAAAAATAAAACAGGTGAGCGAGGAAGTTCTTCCCAGGCATAAAAACGAAAGTTAACGGACAGCAGATCGCGAAGGAAACTCAGTTGTGGGTCGGCAAAGCCCTTGAGTTGTATCTATGAGATAACCTCTAAAAGCCATGATCAGCAACTAGAGCCTTAGCTCGAATACTAGCATAAAACGGGCAGCGGCCCGATGTTTTATAACGAGAAAAAAATGGAGGATCCACTATCGACACTAAGTAAAAGGCCCGTCGAGATCCTAAGACAGATATGACAGGTTAGAGTGCTGACTTGAAAGCAAAATAATCTGGGAGTCAGATGCCATCCAGGTTATTTGCATAGTCGTTAGGACCCATAATTATCCTTAACCAGCAACGAATATGCTGTTTTAGTTCTTTTTGTAAAATGCTGAGGGGTCTAACGGGTGCTTGCCACATGAGGGGGTGCTGTGGGATTGGACGAACGAGGTCGGCTGACTAGAGGAGAGACCGGCGCAGTGTCCTCAGTCCCCTTCTCGTCAGTCTTTTGCTGTGGTTGCCCCTCGTCGTATTCCTCGGCAGATTTATGCGGTCCAAAATCCTCCAGTGTGAGGGAGTAGGTCAGCTTCGCGATTGCCACTGCGTCGTTGGTTGATTTTACGGCTGCAACGCCATCTTTGCGAATCCGCGAACAATCTGAACACGTAGGAGAAATAATTTTACCTTACCAATAACAACCAGCTCAAGGGTATTACAGTTTAAGACCTCATCAAAAGGCAGCTAATTTGATACTCCATCCGGAAACTTTATCAAGGGATGAAACTGTTTAACAAATCACAAAACTAGAAACTTCCAGTAGGCTAACGACGAGAAAAAAGTGGTTTAGACTGCACTGTGTATAATGGGCATGATTAAACTTTGCTATTGACGGATAATTAAAAAAACAGAATATTTCGTTCATTCCTTGGGACAGGAGGTCTGCCAGCAACTTACTACTTTCCCTCGAAGTTGTGTGCCTGACCCAACCGGTCGCGATGATGGCGTGAAATGTCCTTATTTGCGCGCGACAATCTACGACAGCGGAGCTGTAGAGCTCGATTCATTCTGCTCTCCGGTTAGGGAAATCGATTACCAACGACCCAAGCATCACCACAATGGCTTAACAGACTACCCAGCCAGGAATTGAGCTAACGTTCTTTTTAACCGTCTACAGTTATGCAACAGCGACTACAGCAGGTAAACACTCTTCTGCGCATTAGTGGGCTAAGGAAAACCTAACCGAACCACCTTGGACAAATTTTATGGACGGTCTGAGAGATTTTGGTGGTGGTATTTCAGCGAACCCGGAATTTCTCCTTCAACATGTAGTCGGTGTATCACACAGAGAATCGGTTTCAGGCGACGTTGTTCAACCCCATTCATTGCTTGTCTTCCATGCGCACAACCTAGCATAATCAGGCGCACGACGGGCTGATCGAGCGAATGACCAGTACATCCGGATCATTGTGACAATGTAAATATCGTAGGCTGGATATTTGGCAGAGGTTTAAAAGCGTTGTTGTAGAACAGCAGACAACGATCGGAAACGCTGCTGTAGAGAGAAAACACGAATCGTTGATTCGGGTAATATGGGAAGGGTGAGGAAAATATTAACTAGTAGGAAAAGTTAGAGGTCGAAATAAGGAAAGTCGTAAGTATCAAGCACGGTGTTTAGGTACGCCATTTAGTTTATGACGCAGTACGAAATTTGAAAAACGGTGTCGTAGCAATTTTGTCGCTAAAATGTCTAGCGAATCGATAGCGACCACTAAGCTATCAATCAACGAGTAAGTAATTAAATATAAATTTACTTTATAAAATATTGAAATATGGAACTATTGAATATCTAGCCAACGGGTAGTGAATCCCAACAAGCAACTCTACCAGATGACCCTGGGCAATAATCATTATTATTAGGCATAATAAGTCGGAAAATAGCGCGTAGTTCATAAATGCCCTTCCCTTTAAAACAAATCATAAATCAACCCCCCCTCCTAGTCAAAAAGACACTGCTGACATGTAACGACACCAACCCATTTCTAACACGAACTGAAAATATCCACAAACATTAACACTAATGAAAAAGCAGGGCAGGATTTCTAATCTCTGCCGAAAGGTATTAATGGCACACAAGGCAGACTGGAGTCATCATTTCAGGCCTGTTCGCTATGCAAAAACTCCAGAGAGAGCGAGAGAGAGAGTAAAGAAAGGTCGTTAAAAATTTCCTACGGTAACAGGCCAGAGCATCCGGATCAGGGTTCAGTGAGCAACGAGCGCAGCTTCGAGTCCCCGGATAGATACTGTGTTTGGAATATGGCTGACTGAGTAGTCATAGAGTACGATGCGACGAGCGACCGGTAAAAATGACTAAACTTTAATGCCAGAAAACAAATGCGACAACTTGTTCGAAACAGGACATGCTCGTTACCAAAGCTCTGAGCGAGCTGTTGGAGAGTTTCCACGCACTTCTTCTAGTTGCATTCTAGGGTCTGGGTTAGTTAATTGAGCCGAAATAGAAAAGTGCCACAGCCTGTTCTATATTATCGGTTTTCAATTCCTATAATCAGTCAAAATAAAGCAAGACTGGGCAGCTTTGAGGTGAATACTTTGGTAACACTTCTTATAACCACAACTGCAGTCTGACCTGTGAGTCGGGTTGCAAAGCACCGATTAAAACTGCTTGCCATTAAATCGAAGGAATCGATACTCACGTGCCAACTGATGAGGTTGTTCGTAAAAGACCTGTTCCAGCGAAAACGAGGCCTGACCCAGGAGAACCTCCACCCCGTTGTTGGCTTTGTTACGGTTGAGCACTTCGACGACCAGCGGCTCCTCCGTCAGTCGTTGTCTGAACTTAACCGAGAAGAGTAGAGAAAGCGATTATTTTATCGCTTCAACAGTGATTTTACTCTACAAATGTGAGAGCCGAATGAAGGTTGGAAAGGCATGGAGGCACTGGAGAAGTCTGGCTACGGCTGGCGATAGAATAGAAACCAACCGCTGGATCAAAGTTTGAGAGGGTCCAATTTAATGAAACAACCATCTATGCTAGGCCAAGTTAGAGGTAGGCCTATTCAGGCATAGATTTGCATATGGGGCAGAGCTAGGTGTTATTGGTATTAGTTTAGTTCTTAAATTAATGGATTCAAACTCGAGGCTTATAAGAGATGCCTAAAAATTTGGATGAGATGGCAATCATCATGAACTGATATAGAGCATACGATATCTGTCTTATTTGAAGTAGATCGACTCCGCCATGCGGAAACGCTGACCACGGTCGAAAACAAGTCCGCTGATGGAACCAGCACTAATGCTAAACGAGACACAGGGCAGCACTAGCAAGAAAAATTCAATTTCGCTATTAGTATGTTTCTTTGCCACTTCAAAATGTCCTTCGGATCAAGACGACGTCCAGATATCTGAAAGGGGTCTTTAATCTTTGCTAAAATGCGTCTAAAAGCGCAAAAACGGTGGCAGTTTAGGGAAAAAAACTGTGAAAGCCTACGCCGATTAGGGTAACTGGTGAAGAAAGTCGCATAAGGCAAGATTAATTCGGGTGGAGAATACTTGACCAGGCCATAGTGGTAGCTTAGGGTTCGTATTATGTTAACTTATTCCAAAACATAAACACATCACATTGGAGTGACGTTCATAAATGTACCCTGATAAGCTGGTAAAAGTCACTTCCACGTAACATTGAGTTAAGTGCCAAATCTTTCATTTAAGTTGGTTATTATAAAAGTGAGATATGATAAAGCCAATCGCCTAATTTTTAGTACATGAAAACTTGTGAAAATTATACCACACAGACGCAGACAGCTGTTTTACGTTCATTGCCGGCCATAAGTATGCCATAGGCCTGTCTTGTAACTTCAGAAGTGAGGCCTAATAGGCGCCTGACCCTTATTGTTGCGGTTGAAAGCTTGCTCGATCCCATTCTGTCCACCTGACAGCTGGGCTGCTCGCGCCAACGAACTTTGTGCTAGGGGATCGATTAGGATCCCAAACACAACAAGTGGGGATCACGCACCAACTTGAAGTTTTTATAGCACACTCTAGAAGGTACGAAACAGACCTGTAGCATACTGACCGGGAAACTGTTATCTACGTCCTACATGCAAGTACCTTAACAAACTTTCTGTGTACTGTATTGGATAATAGTCCTCTGGCAAAATGTTATCGTCAGCAACCCAGCTAGCGGGCGAACGGAATAGGATCAAGTAAGATACCCACCCCAGCATGTGAGGGTCAAGCGCATACTTGAAATTACTGTAGAAGGAAGGGAAACCAGGACGTAGCTTCTTCTTACTCATAAAGATTTACATGTTGAAACTGAAAGAAGAAATCAAGCGCTCAGGAGGACATGAAGACGGGACGGTGCAGGCCATTGTAAACTCAGGAAAACCTAAGCACAGCTGAGCATTGTAAAATGCACTGAAAATGGCTGGAGCAGTTGGAGACGCTTTCGTTACCAGATCCGAACCAAGCAGAATGTTTGATAATGAATTAGTTTGGAGTTTCCTGGATGGCTTTACTGCGAAAAATTCCAACCAAAATTTGTAAATCCAAATTCGTCATAATCATACGCACAAAAGAGACACTAATCAAAAGCCTAAACATGCTTTTAGTTACCGTACGTGATGTAAGAGTTGGCTCAAATAGAGTAGGCTTTCTGAGATACAGGGATAGCATAGAGGAACAGCCTGCAAGAAGTGGAGTTCGAACATAATTCTCGGGAAGCATACCCTAGAGGACTAAATCGTAATGCCAAAATTTCACTCGATTTTCAGTCAAGACGTATTCACGATGCATAAGTAGTTTAGTGCTAAAAACCCTCTGTACATAAAGAACCTAAGATCTAAGTGCCACGCAAACAACCTCAGCGGGTTCGGCTGCAAGTTCAAAGGTACAGAAGCCCTGCGGAAGCACGGTCTCATCGGTTCCAGGTAGAGCCACCGGGGGCAGGGTCATTACTGGGCTTCGACTGCCGAAGAGAGGATACACGTATCTAAACAGAGAAAAAATGGGTTGGCTGGCTCAAGAAAAGGACTCCTCACTGAAAGCAATCACAAAGAGCATCAAAAGCGCAGTGTGACAAAAATTACGAGCACAATGAAACAGGTCTTTTCAGGCTCACCTAGCGTAGACTAGGGAGTCCTCCGGGAGCGGAGTGATGGCCTGAAGAGCCTTCAGCTCAATGCTGTAGCAGAAGCGATGGACAGGCGCGGAAGCCTGCGGAGGAGGAGATCGAGAAGCACTCTGTAGGGGTACTGCTGTGGGGTGGATCGGTGACATGACGGTAGCCGCAGTGGTGGGGGGCTCACAGTTGGGCGTCAGGTTTGCTACCGCTAAATCCAAGTCAAATAATATGTCCCCGGTGGGGTCCTGATCGGGCGGAAAGGCAGGCGGCAAGAAGACAGGGAATAGGTTGACGACAATTATTCCAGAAAACGTTTTTCAACAGTGCTGAGGCGGTTATAATAGTGGTGCGCCCACACTTTAAGTTAGTTGTGAGGCTGAGAAGTATAATAAAGCACGATGGAATAACAAAGGGCATATAAGGTCTAATTTCGACCAGATTATTTGAGTGAGTTTCGAGGGCCGAAATGGAGAGGTAGATCCCTGCAACACATAATTTATCGGTTGCTTAGGCCTTTCCATACACAACAAAAGTGACAAAAGAAACTGGAAGACCGATCTAGAACACGGGGCTACAACACCGGCGAGGGCACTTGCGCAGTTAACACTTCGAGCCAAGACCGCCAGTCAGATCAAACATGTCCATGTTGATTTGAAATACCTCACCTCGGTCTGCGGTGTTACATTGATTCCAGGCGGTAGAACGAACGATGCTAACGCATCTAATCAGATGCTGCCTCCAACGCGTCTCAGTGCTCACTGTTCGATTATTTTCAAGTCAGAGGCGGAAACGTCTCAAGACAAGTAAGCGAGAGTAGCCTAAGGTTTCGGACGTGTAGAGGACGTAAGTAAGGGATTGCCTTCTATCAAGACCCACACCGGGAAGAACCGAAGGTAATTGTTAGGCCAGTGAGGCGTGGGATGGTTGATGAAACGGCAGAATTTCAGATGCAGTATGCGGCTGAGTGGATCGGCGCTCGACCAATACAAATATCACTGCTACGCCCTAGGTTACTTTTATTTAAGCCTACGAAAACTAACCACTCGATGAAAACGAAGGTTTGATCATCCTACGAATTACGCAAGGAGATGGTTGTGGAAGCGAGTTATACTTGTGTCTGACCTTTTATGCAGCATTATTGATAAAAAGGCACTAACATATCGAAAAGATCAGCATATTGGAGTCAACATCACACGGTTGGGTGTTTCTCTGCGACTGCTCTTGCCTATTTGTTCTGCAATAACAAAGCATCAGTAGCAGAGGCAAAGTCACAGCTGTCATTAGAGTGCCATTAACGAACGAACTGTACGGAATGAGGGTGCATCAAAATAAATCCGGTTCATCGATAAACGTCTGCAGATAAGGGCCACGGAGGGCAATGTAAACATATTAGAGTCCAATTTCAGTGTAGTATATAATAAGGTTTTGCTAACCAAACTCGTTTTGGGAGCCCTCCCGAGAAGATTTCAAACGGACCGGGGCATCAAAACAGCAAATCAAGTTCTAGGTAGAGAAAGGTTGCCGTGATTTGGCCCGCATTCTTCGAAGAAATCATTAGTTATGTTCGCGCTTCAAGAGTTAACCCTGACCATTTCATTGTATTCCAATGAAATGCTCATACTGGGAAGGAAAAGCGAGTCAGTACGCATAAGAGGTAAACTGTCCAGAGCTCGACTTGCAACCGAACTTGAAACATAAGAAACTCAAAGTGACATTCAAGGTCTTAGGCAATGAACTTTCACTGACGTTTATTAGGCGATGTCGCTGCTCAGTTGCTGGAGAGAACGCATTGGAATTTAAATGTACCTATCTGTAGCTTTGATCCAGCCCCAGTGATATCTACTGGGAGGAGTATCTCTTACTCACATTTGTTACCCACAATGAAGCGTAGGGACTCGTTATTATGATAAAAAAGGTTACAAATCAAATTCTTCGACTGTCCAGGGCCAGGAAAACGCATTTTTGATGTGTCATCACTTTCGAGCTGAAAGCACCTGTACACATTTAACGGTTGCCAAATAAAATGACCAGGCTTCTAAAAGTGTAGTGGAGTTAATTCTGCTTCGAATTAGCAAAGCAACGAGACAAGGCATTATTGGCAAGGTTAACAATAATTATCGCATAGTTAGCTACGAAAAGGCAATAAAACCGCCAAAGAACGTCGACAGTTCAGTAAAAATCCAAATGTAAAGTCCCCACACGAATAGCGCCCCAGCATGGTTGCGACTGCTGACCAACAAAGAAAGGAGAGCGAAAGTTGAATGTTTTCGAATACCGCAACACCAGGAAGAGCATATGAGGCTGGTACACTTATGAACTTTCCGTCAACACGTATTGTGGTTATGAAGATCTTCGAAAAAATTTACAAATTATGTGACACTAACGACAAGGTCGATTTGCGCATGCATTACAGAAATTACCAAAACAAACTCAGAACACTTTATAAGAATCCTGGCGTCACAGCTCACTGAACAAATGCCAAGGACCTCAGGAGAGAGTAATAGCATGAACTAACCTGATACGAAGCATCTGGGTCAGGTTTATTAGCACAGATAATTACCACAACTAAGGTTAAAACAACCGTTCGCAAGCTAAACTAGGGACTATCCCTAGAAAAATCCTTAAAATAGAGACGTCAATGACCTTTAAGGATTGAAATGTAGAGTTGCCGTCAGTATTTTGGGTGAACCTCAAAACGATAGCACATAATCCGAGCAAAAAATACCATTCAACTTTGAAACTAGAGTTTGAGAGCTCAAGTCAATTCCAACGAACCTGTCAGAGAGCGGCCAATTCTATATTGCATCCTGACGGGGGCTAAGACCAGGCAGCATAATAAGATAACAAAGAAGCAGAACCAATCACAGTTGGTTAAGCAGCATGTATCTGACAGCAAGCGGATGCGACAAACCCCAACTCGAAATTTGTGTTATTAAAGCAAGTTGACAAGCGAATAACGCTGACCGCTACCGATTTCCGAATGCAAAAGCACACAATGAATCGATTGACTGCATCTCATATGACAGCCACAGTGAGGGTATCTAAACTTCTGAACTACTTTTAAGATGGTCTTCACAAAGGTGTCTGCATAGCGTAGGATAGATCGCAAAAAACACCCTACTGATAGCGTTTGAGTAAGTCACATATAGCAGTACGATAAACTACTTGCGGATGACAGCACGGCCAGCCAGACAGGTAAATGACCAGGTACGCAGTCACCATTTTCGCTAAGATGATTGAGCACAGAAGACGCCAAACGTCTTCACCAGCGTTATTGCCTAATGTATAGCTTTTTTTATAAATCAGCAGTCCATTTTGAAGAAACAGGCATTAGGTTCACACAGACCACTTCGACTTAAAGTACGAGCCTTGCTGAAAAAAGGCAGGAGTATAATGCGTCGGAAGCCATTAGCCGCCTCCTCACACCACTCGAAGTTGGAGTTGCACACCAACCAGAAGCAATAATCAGGCGTCAACTAATGAGACCGAAAGACCCGCTGCTATGGCAGGAAACGTCTGGAGTCGTTTACCAAGTCTGGTGCAAGTGCGGACAAACAAAGTAATTCAGAGAAACTAAAAGACTACTCTACACGTGCATGGCCAACCATGCGACAACAGTGAGGAGGAAGTACGCTAACTCTCAGGCCGCGGCTCATGCGATGGCACCCGGTCACACCTTCAAGATTGATGAGGCCGAAATTCTCCCTAGAGCTGAAAACCGCGTGAGCCGTGAACTGCTCGAGTCATGGTTCGCTGGCCCACAATCGATTAATAAGCACAATGGCCTTGCAGCACCCTATTCTGTGCTGCGATTTTGCCTGGATAAAATTAATAGCCATGCGGAGAGGATGTGGGTGACCAGCAGTCCCGGTGAAAAGGGCCAAACTGCTGAGTAATCTTCACGCCAAGGATTGAGAACGGTGATGAAAGCACGGCGATTAACGACTCGGGTACGGACCTAAACGCAATCATCGCATCAAGTATGACCCCTATCGATGAACACAAGGGCTGACAAATACAGTAGGCATGTCGTTGCCTGACAACCGCGCCCAATAAATACTGCGCGCCTTGAACCCCCTATTACCGCTTTCTACAATTGTCTCTGATGATGGGTTCGAGAGAGAATCTGAAACGTCAGGCCAACAAACGCCATGTTGCAGTTATCGCATCTTCTTCTTCTGAACTGCTTTCCGGAACTCACATATTCGCTTTTATCAGGAGAAATAATCTTAGTGGAAATAATTACGGAGGAAAGTTGAAAGCAAATGGACGATCTGAAAACGGTTTAAAAGGTTTCATCAAATGACCTAAAAATGAGTGGTTCAGTGCACGTTGCCTAACATTTAAAAGTTAGTTATCAGACTACTTACTACATTCCAGTAACGTGTTTTGACACGTTTGCAATTTCTGCCACACTACACAGTTACCAGACAGTTCCATGCTTCGCCGCGGGTTCGACCCTTGGACGGAGCACCGCCTGAGGTTGGGTATGATTGGCTGGTGATGGCTAATGAGCCAGAAGTAGCCATTCCAGTTTCCATTGTCTTTTTCGGCTTTGTTCATCTGCCTCTACAGTTACATGCTCGTTGCATGTAATTCTATTGCAACGATCTGTCCAACGTTCATTATGTATCGGTGTTTTTCCTCTGCCATGCTATTGTAATCAATAGGGAGTTAAAAGTTGTTCGCCTACATTTCCTTTACTAAAACTGAACTGAAGTTTGTGCGTCAGGTTTAACAAGAACTGGTAGGACATCGATAAAGAGAGAGAGAGAGAGAGAGAGAGAGAGAGAGAGAGCGAGAGCGAGAGCGAGAGAGAGAGAGAGAGAGAGCGAGAGAGAGAGAGAGAGAGAGAGAGAGAGAGAGAGAGAGAGAGAGAGAGAGAGAAAGAGAGAGCTAAATAATAACGAGCATACTCACCTGTTTGTCATTTCTACCTAAAATGTGAAAAATGTGCGATTTAATGAAAGAATCTTAAGGGAGTTTGTAAACAGGATTGAGATTGGGATCGCTCAGAATGTCCAAATAAGATTTTGTGAAGGAGAAAAAGGCATAAAGGGATATATTTATCATAGTCATTATTCCCGAAGACAAAACTGAAAAACAGAAAACAGATTTTGCAGATGAATATTGTCAACAAAGACAAGGGAGACTGGAATGGCCATTTCTGGCTTATAAGCGGTCGTCAGCCAGTCATACCTAACCCCAGGTGGTGCACCACCCGAGGATCGAACCCGCGACCCATTGATCAGAAGTCAAACGCTCTAGCCATTGAGTCACAGGCTCGTTGTCTCGCCAGTTTAGATCACTTTGCGGCTGCTGGCGAGTCTCAAGAGGAAGCCTCAAGATAGAGTTGAACGAGTGAGTTCCGTTAGCGATCGGTGAACGTTCATCCAGGAATGTAAGGAAACAGATTTGCAAAAAAACTGACAAACATCCTCTGCGTTTCCCACGATGACATCTAAGTACACAACCATCATCTGTGCCTGCGCTATCCTCAATGACCAGCTCCAACAAGACGAAGGACAAATCCTACGAGGACTTGCGCACAATCCTGGCGAACCCTGCAGAAGGCTGGCAAGCTGGTTGTAGATACCAGCGCCCGCATCGGTACAAACCATACTGTTTGGGATGGAGCGCTGGGTCCCCATGGTCTCGACGGTTGTGACGATAACGGCTTCCTTCTTCTGTGGATAACATCTTCTCCTCCTGACCAACAACTTCCGCCTTCGGACGTGGGAGAAGGCAATGTTGATGTACCTCCGATCTCGGCGCTGGCAGCGTCTGGACTACATTCTCGTCCGAAGGCGAAATCGACGGGTCGTGCTGGTGACCAAGGCAGTCTATGACTCTAATGCCTGGACGGATCATCCCCTCATCCTCTTCAGGATGAGGTTTCGACTACAAGGTCGCGAGAGACCGCAAGGGAAGCGACCATCAGGTAAGTTAAATACTGTTCTTTTGCATTTATCCGTTTACCGCTTTTGAGTTCAGCAATCAATGGCCCAGCGATTGGAAGAGCTGCAGACCCCAGATTAGACACGGCGGTATCAACTGCGGAACGTCATCCTCACACCCGCCCTTGACATCGTCAACATCAGAACTAATTTGACGACAATGATGCGGATATCAGCAACATACTAGCAGAGAAGAACAGACTGCACAAAGCTTATATGGACCGCCAGACCAGCGCCAATACAGTGGCCCGCATCAGATACCGCAGCCTTGTATAGCAACGACCGTGGAAGATGCAGAATAACTGGATGACACACAAGGCTGACGAAATCCAAGGGTGCGTGGATCACAACGAATGACAGAACTTTTTCACTGTGATCAAAGCCCTATACGGTTCCTGAATTATGTAAACCACACCGCTGCTCAGTTCGGATGGAAAAATACTTCTGTCTGAGAACTCGTAAATTCTGAAGTGCCGGGCCGAGCAATTCAGAGTTGCGCTCAACCATCCATTCACAATTTCTGAAGCCCCCGACGTGGAAACAACGAATGACCTGGATCTCCCGCCTACCCTATCAGAAACAATGCGAGCCTTGCAACAACACTTCAGCGGGAAAACAACGGAGTCCAACGCGATTCCGGTTGATGTCCACACGCGCGACGGCTCCCGGTTGATGAAAAAAACGTACAACGATACCCCAAGAGATGAACCGACACCAACAAGTTCCTTAGGATTGCAAGGCCGAAAAGGAAAGCGGCAACTGTATGATAAGTACAAAGGAATCTTGCTGCTCAACAGCTGCGAGAATATCTTCACAGGTATTCTTAATCGTCTTAACGGTTATCTACTAGATGGACTGCTCCTGAAAAACCGAGGTGGCTTCCGATGACAGCGCTGAACAAAGAAATGATCTTTACCACCCACCAGCTATAAGAGAAGTGCCAGGAGATGCAGATACACCTCTGCAACACCTTCGTGCACCTGAAGAAAGCCTTCGACATGGTTACTTGCGATGAGCTGCAGAAAATCATGCAGAAATTTGGCTTTCCTGAACGATTCACGAACATGGGGCGCCAGGTCCAGGATGGGGTGATAGCGCGCGTCGCGGGCAATGGGACAGTCTTTGAGGCATTCATAATGACCGACGGAGGGAAACATGCGCTGTCACCGTCTTCAGTCGCATGTTCTTTGCCGCGCTGATGGAAGCCTGCAGAGATGAGCGCCCCATACTCCACGTCACCTACTGAACCAACATCAATCTTCACAATAGCCGACACCTCTAAGCCCCAAAACCTGCTATTCGCAGATAAACGCGCACTTAACACCTCGACAGATGGTTCTATACAAAGGAGCATAGACTTTTCCCCGCTGGCCACGGCCTCTTTTGACTGACCATAAACACGTATAAAATGACAGGCATGCCCACACGGTCATGCAACACTGAATACAATGTCAACGGCAGCCAACATAAAACCGTAAAATTTTCGAATTCGTCGGCAGCACACTCTCCCACAGCATGAAAATCGAGGATAAAGTTGCGGACGGGATCTCCAAAGCCAGCCAGGCATTCGGCCGGCTGCAGAACTCCGTGTGGAATCACCACTGCCTTCAGCTGAACAAAAAACGGAAGGTGTACAAGGTCGTCGTCTTGACAAAAACCCTGTTTGCAGCGTGGAGCTGGACCGCCTACCTCAGCCAAGTCAGGAAACTCAACCGCTTCGACTTCAGCTGCCTCCGCAGAATATTGAAACGGAGAAAGGAAGACAAGATTCCAGAAAAAGGAATTTCTGGGAAGAGCGGAATTCTAAGCATCCACACCAAGCTGAGACTACTGCAACTGCGATGGGGCGGCTACCTCGTAAAGATGGACGATACGCGTTTACCCAAACGATTTTTCTAAAGAGCTGTCGCTAAAGGTGCTCAACGGTAATAAGGACATCTTGAAGAACTAACTGAATCGACCGCAAATCAAACCAGAGACCTGATCGGATCTCATCCAGCACCGACCGACCCGGAGAATAGCAGTAAAGAGTGGAGCAGCAATCTATGAAGCAAACCGAATTGCCGCCACCAAAGCCGAAAGGACGGCTCGCAAATCACAGGCGCTTCCGCCTCGCAACGCCAACATCCAACCCCTTCCAACACATACCTGCTGCCAACGAGTATTCTGCATGCGAATCGGCCTCATTGGAATCTCTGAATCCAGTGAAATAACAATCCCGCAACCCGAACTGCTGGCTCCACGAACGCCCCTAGCGTCACCCATGCTCCAACCCGAACGTCGTCCACGACGACGACCATCCCACCATCGGTGACAACAGTCTGATGCCTCAACAGAAGTCACGGTGTCAGCGAGCTAAATTGTCGAGTAATCGCCATGTCACGAATCGATAACGAAGATAAAAGCACGATCATTAACGACTCAGGTAAGGACTTAAAAGTTATCATTGCATCAAAGCCAACCCCTAGCGATACACACGAGTGCAGCTAGTCATTGTAGGCCTGTGGTATCCCAGAAATGGCGTCCTTAAATACTGCGCTCCTCGTGCCTTTATTACCTTTTTTTGCGATTATCTCCGATGGGGAGTTCGAGTAAGAATTTGAAATGTCACGTCACTAAACTTTTTACAGCGATCACATTTTCTTCTAAATTGTTTCTTGGAACTCGTTAGTTTGCTTCAATGGGCAAAAAGCAAACTAATAAATTACGAAAACCGTCCTTACGTACAGAATATATAGGCTATCACTGCTCTCTGACTTCTGTCGTTAGACGGGACGAAATTGTTGCATCTGGCTTAAGTTTATTTCATACCCTTTGACACACATAGATTAAGGTTCCCCTTCACCGATTATTCTTTCTGACTTAAAGAGGTTTTGTAATTTGGCTTACGTCCGGATGAACGAGTTAAACGAAAAGAGCAAACTATATAGTAAATGATACCCCGAAAGCTTACATTATAAGGACCAGATGCGACCCCACCCTGAGCTTTGGTCCCTCCGGCACTCTAAATGCGTCATTTTAGGCTTTCAGTACGGGTTATCCACCTCTCATCTGACCTTTTACTTCAACGTCCGATTTTGGCACCATGTTTTTGGGAGAGCCTTGTAGTCGCTCAAAGAAGATTCTCGATTCAGTCATATCGTCAGTAAATGCTACTTTGCTATTCTGAGAAGGTTACATGTTGATCATAGCGCTATTAAACATAGCACTGCCAACATCCCTCCAAGAGTGAAGTCCCGAAAGTGAAATATTATTGACCTTGCAGATAACACAGAGATAAACAAAGTAGCATCCATAGCGCAGGCGAGGATGAGTGGGAGACTTGATCAGCAAGCATTTTAAGGACACGACTGAATGACGCGAGCACACATTCATCAAATTTGCAGGCTAGGCAAGGCTTGCCTAATTTACGCAAATGAGCCATCTAAACACATGCCGGGCTCGACGAGAAGCTAAGCAACATATTTCAAAAAAAACAGTGAAGACGTGCAGTAGAGTAATACTTACCGTTTGTTTCGACTTTTGAGGCCGCTAACAAATCAGTGTCGTTTAGATGTTGTGGCCTACCCGAGAAGGTAACGGTTTCATCACAGCTCGTAAGTGGCCTGCTAACAACGGCTTTTGCAGAATCCCGCTGTAGGGCAAAACGTAGGACAACAAAGGCCGCATCAGAACCATCGCCCGGACCGCGGATACCTGACTGCTTCTCCACATTGATGGGATGAAACTGTTTGGGAAGAGAACAATTTGCATGATAAGAAAGGAGGCGAAAATCTGCAGAGTCTAGAAATAATCAGACGGATTACAAACCAAGATTGTCTCGTGGGAGGAGACGGGTTTCAGAAAAGCGTGGTCGACTTGCTGGAGAAGATCAAGAAGATTGACGTTAGAGGCAGCAAGAACTTGGTCACCACACTTGATCCTCACAGTCAGGTGGCCTTCTTTGGAAAAATAGGCACGAAGAAAATCCACAGCTGATCTGTATATTCATGTTCGAAAAGAGCAGGTTAAGCATGCGTGCGGACGGAAGTTAATTGAAAATGATATTTGTATCGTAACAAGTTGCCACAGTATGTTGTAAGCGCAAAATACGACAATTCCGTGTTGAAAAAATAAATTTCGACTCTATGCGCATAAAAAGACAAAAAAATGAATATTTTCAGTCATACTACTTTGAGGATATACTAAAGGTGGTGTAAGGTATTCAATTTTACTGAGATTTATGAAATTCCTATTGGGCATCGATTATAATTCCCTTTACGATTTACTTCAGTAGGTAACGAGGCCTGTCCACGTTTGCTGGATAGGGAATAAGTAAGTATTAACGCATGGAAAAAGCTAATAAAGGCCATTTCCCAAAACATTAGAAACGGAGATCAAAAGCGATAGGTCATTTTATTTTTCATCAATAAATTTTCCACAGTTCAGTTATGATTGGCCCCACAGGCCACCATCAGGGAAGCTGATCGATTAACTACCATTTGGCCGAGTAGGACAACAAAATTCGAACAGAAAAATAGAATGAATAATTATCGATCACAAGCAAAAATAAACAAATACCTTTTATGAAAAAGAGCCAATACAAACAGAAGCATCAATTGGAACACATAATGGCTTGCTCTAACTCTCTCGGCGTTAAGAATTAAGGCTTTTAGGGTTCTAAACACATAGGTTTGCAAATTTTCACTTCTAGAACGAATTGCCTAAAAGGGCGGTCTAAAAAAGTGGTTAATAGAACCAATGTACGGATATAGCATTACCTTAAATTAAATGTAAAATGATCCTCGAGAAAAGAAGCGAAGACTGGATCACCGAATTCAGAGCCTTCAAGGTCGACACCCAGAACGTTCAACGCAACTTTGAAAGGACAAAGTCCAGCTGCTGGCAGAGCTGTGTCCGTGAGAAGAAGGCTAGTTACATTATGCACTGATAGTATGTCAATGCTTAAAAGGAAGTCCTCCTGGGCAATGTTCGAAGGACCGATCTGAAAGTACTGAAAGCTCCTTCCAGCCTTTGCAGTAAGGCATCTTTTAGGATTCACCTGTAGACATTCAAGCTCCATTGTCTGTTCTGAAGTCGAACAAAACTGCAGTTTATATCAGAATGTTGTAAGTGTCGAAAAACGCCATTCACTGCGTAAGTAAAATGAGACTTTAAACTTTCACTGAAATTACAGAGTAGAGTACAAAATAAACCGTCATGAAAAAGATTCCCGATTGACAGTCAGGGAAATTCAATTTTTCGGTTAGAAAGAGATCGATGGTTACTCTAGGCCTCTTAAACAAACGAACATGGTTGTGGAAACATCCATTTAGACTGCATAATTTTCTTCACATAAAAGCAACAGCTAAGAGCCGTAAAAAGTTGGCAATGGCTCAGGATAAAACCCACTTAGGGACTAAAAATAGCAATAGAGGTCAGAGAGGAGAGTAGTTTAAAAGCTGATACTGTTCACAGTTAATTTTATGGATGGTAGAATCTTCAGCCCAGATCGAGAGCCATCATAATTATACTGTTCTACTGGAATCAGACTGACAGAAGGAACCTGTGATGGGTTAAAAAGCAACTGTCATATTGACGAGGCAAAACGCCATGTTCGATAGGGGTTGGGTCTCAGCTGTCCCATCTTGAGTGGTACGCCTGTTTGACTGTCCTTGGCATCTACATGAACGTTTGCATGAAATGCAACATGTACATGCTCCGGCTACCTGACCAGCGTTCTTACATACGAACGGCCAGAATAGCCCTTGAGGTGGCAGACATTCACATGAAACGGCCTGGCCTGCGACGTCAATGTGGGCAGGTAGAGCTGACGGACCACGCCTATCATATCTGTTTATGATAAATGCAGCGGCGCACTGCACTACTGCTTATCTGGTTGCAATTATGTGCAATATGAGCGACAGGAAGTCTTTATCTTACACATTTCTTAGATCTAGAATACCGAGGATACCCCAAATAGTACAGCATGGATGTCGCGTAGTGTGCCTGCAGTCTTGAAAGGAAAAACGGGGAGCAAGACCAAACTTCAGGAGGAGTCAGTTATTCTAGCGGTCGCCTTCATTCCTCAGATCTATTCTGTGCTTTCGTGGCAGGGAACATATTTCGAATATCGTTGGTATTCTAAATTTAGTCTCACACCATTAACATGTATACAAGGTAATTTTGAAGTAAAAAAATACTGCAAATGACCACAGAACACAAATTCCGGCCCTGAGTCTTTCGACCTCAAGTTAAAATATCACCGAATGATGACAACAACGAAGAAGAGGCCGGAAATGATAGTTAAATCTTGCTTATTTCAGTTGTTAAAGTCTCTCACACAAATTAACTATATTTATTATGATAAGCAATTTTAAGTTGAGTTCTGTTGTTCTTTTTGTGAATTACAAGGAAAGAAAAGATTGGACATCAATCAGAAAGCGGCACTGGTAATTACATGTAAACGTGATGGGCATGTGATACTGTGACTCAGTTCTCAAGTTTGTTACAACAGACCTTATGAACAAACAAAAATGAACAGAAAAAGAAGTGCAGGTGGACAGCGCGGTAAAGTGGGCAGTGTTTTTTCGCTAAATCAATGAGGAAAACAGGCAGCTCGAGTGTACCAAAACTGTAAAAAGAATGATACAGAGTAGCAAGTAAGGTGGAGGGGAAGATAAACAGATGCCAGAGATGTCAAGAGAAGGAGTAAATAAATTTTGAAGATATATAAGTCAAAAGTTCGCGCAAAAAGTAGGTAAAGTTTTACACTCAAGACAAAGAAAAAAAACCAATGGGAAAAATGGACATTTCATAATTTTAAATCTTGTCCAATAGAATCATATTAGTGAGAACAGTTTAAAAATCCTACAGCAAGGGAATGTTAGCCATCTTGGTAATTACTTTATAATAGACAATCAACCAAGGATAGCAATGAAGAACACGAGGTCATGGGTTAATTGCATAAGTAGTATATATTGCTCGACAGAATTCGAGCGTTATTTTAATTCTGAGGGAGCTTAACCTTAGTAGTTGGGAATATCTGAGGCGACAACAACGATGTATGTTATAACCACATTAAATTGTAAAACGCTTAAGATTGCCCTGAAATCGGTGAAGTAAATGTAAGAAAACGTCCAAAATAAATTATCTAAAATGCAAAATGTATTCAATTTAAAGAGGGAACATCGCTCAAAAATTAGTCTTCATACGTCGAAGACTTATTTTTCTCTTGAAATTGCATCATTATTCTGTTTTAGTTCCTTATTATTGTTATAAGGGTTGTGATTTCGATGGACATAGAGGGCAGAAGTGGCCAGTTGGTAGTCTGAAATGTCTTGCTGACGAAGTTTTGTTCATATGTCTAAAGTATGCTCTAAGAAAATAATAGGCTTCAATAGTCAGATTTACCGGTTTCAATAAACGCTCACATATAATTTTAAAATCGGAAGAGCAATCTGAATTTCACAAACAGGCGAATTCAAAACGATGTACCCAGGAACGGTAACGGTTTTTATTTACTAGGAAAACAGACCTCGGTGCCTCAGAATCATATAGCGATAATTACAAACTAAAATAAGAGGTTTTATTCGTGTTTAGATTCTAGTGAAAATAATGGAGATCTTGCAATAGGTCAAAAAGTCCAAAGCCTGCCCTAGTAGAAAGTCAAAACACACGTATATACGTTTATGTTAAAACAAGGCTATATGATAGAAAATCTTTCAACTTTACTTACGGGAGGTAGGGACAGAAAGAACAACCTCATGCCCATCCGAATCGATGTAGATTCCACAGTACAGAGAGGGACAAGTTTTGTATTTAGAGTGAAGTACTGGGAGCCATTTAAACACCTTTAAAAAATGAATAAGCCAAATATGGGTCCAAACCTTTTTGCTGCTGGCCGACCGAACATCCAGAACAAGATAACCAATTGGTTCCTTAACAGGAGTTGAAGGATCAACAGAAAATAGTTGGAGTTTTATAGAACTTCTTTTGATCCGATGTTGTCGTAGGGCTTGCCTGTCAAGCTCCCATGCTAATTCTTGTTCAAATTTAGGCTCGTCGGTGTGGGACACCGGATCAGACGTAAGAATTTCTTTGTCAAATTTGGCTTCTAGGATAATGTTGTACCCCGGTTTTGCGGTAAATCTGCGACCTGAAGAAGATATTATTTGAAAAAAAGCGCAATAAGTCATCACAAAATAAAACTGGTTGAGCAAAAATTAATTAAAATAAAAATAAATAAAAAAAATTAAAAAATAAAATGATCGGCCGAAACACGCTAAAAGACTACTACCACTTATTCCGTTGGATAAAGCTTTTATATAAGTTAAAAAAGATACCGTGCTAAATTATGTTCCTTACTGCTTAAAGTTTTGGTTTTTGTAAATCATTGTATTTTAGTATTTTATTGACGATTTTGATGCACATTCAGCTTAAAGGGTTAGTTGAAAAGTATGAAAATCTAGGAAGCGTGTTTTGGAATTTATTTCCACAGTTTACTGCTAGGTTATGTGATACGAATATTTTTATTGATTTTAGTGAGCATCTAAGACAAATTTAACGATTTAGAGACAAGGAAAGAGACTTAGGTACTTTGAGAATTCAGGCGCCAACGAGTGTGTTGTATATCCTCAATGCGTAGTTACTGGCAATTTGATCACAGGTAAAAGTAGCACTGTAAATGCCTTCTTCTTTTTAGTGAATGAATTTTTCGTCACTTATCAAAGCGCATAAGTATGGATGTTTATGAGGCATGCTGAAAAACTGTCCGTTATTGCAAGGTTGACCAGCTTCTTAAAATGTCCTTTGATTAATTACCTAACGGCATATTGCTTGAAAATATTCACGGCAACAAGCGTAGTACATCATTATTTTCAGACCCGAATATATTCAACCTGGAAGCATGACGTGGACAGAAAGCGAAAGCAGATGACACATTTTGGGAAAAGCTTGCGCGAATGGGGCTTAAGATGTAATATTGCACACGCTTACCTAGAAAGCCTCTTGCAAATCTTTCATCTAGTCGCTGTCGATATACCAGTGGATAAGCATACACTTGAAAGTATCGTACTCATTAAGAACGATATGTGTGCACTATTATGCATTTAAAAATGACCGACATGACCGTGGTGTGCACTTAAAGATAAATTTGAAGTTTCATTATTCTTCTTTGAATACAAAAAAGGCAAAGCTAAAAATTAGGCTCTTAAATCTCAACCGTACTGTCCGATGTAAACGTACGTCCCACTATCCACATACGTCTTGTACGATGCCCAGAACTGCGTCCGTGAATAGGCTGGCAACTGCGGCACTATTCATCTAAATAGTCCCAGACGATGTCGCAAGGAAATTTGCTCAATATTCCACCATCAGACTTGCTGCCGTATCTTTTGAGCAACGGCGTGCATCAGCAGTATCGCAGTGTCTTTGATCCACACTGTTCATCTGTCAACAAGTTTATTTGAACATAATCTATTCATCTTCTCTGCAATCGGAGGATAACCAATATTAATTTCCCATTCACTTCGTGAATGTCCTTTGTGACTCGTACTTAAAAAGTGTAAAGGGCGAAATAAGTTTAAAAAGTTATCAATTTAAAGCAGTATTTGGAGACGGGAAGACACGTGCTCACATAAAATGCAGACAGAAAAGGCCCTTTCGGCACGCGCTCGCAGAGCACCAACGAAAACAAATCAAAAATAAAAGATATAACGTTAAAATAAACTATTCGTAACTGTTATGATGGTAAATCGACGTGATCTTGGCTTTTAAAAACGGTCGATTATTGATTCTGAATGCAGACGGTCAGAAACGGGTCGATGCACAATTTGGAGTGTGGATAATTGAGAAGGTAGTATATCGTCATTTGTGCAATGATTATGACGCAATATAGAGTTTAAGGATGCATAAAACGTACAATCGCATGAAAATATGACTAATAAAAATACACGTTAACTACAGATATAAATGTTTGGGTACCCGAAATAAGTGCCACGACTACTAAATAGCGGTCTCGAATCTTCATTGCCGAGAAGAAAAGTGAGCTTAATTTATAACAGGATAAAAGCCCACTGAAAAAACTTGACCGGTAAGGTGGGTCGCAGGTCAACGCTTTTGCACTTGAATCGCGCTTTCTTCATGTGCATGTAGAGAAGATAAATAGATATTGATACACTTAAACAAAAGTAGGATGTATCACCAGTAGGTCATGCTTCTTTTATTCAACAAACCTTTCCAAAAAGGATCAATTTTACTGAAACTGTTATAACAAAGGCTCATTAGCCGTGATTTGGTGCAACGTTTATAGAAAACGTAAGTTTTTTTGGCTAGATTGCGGAAATTATAGTATTTGACCAAGTTCTTTATAAAACCGGGAAATTTGCTGCATTTTCCACTCAAATTCTAAAATATACTTATTAGTTAGTGGCAATCAGAAAAAATCTACTAAGTGACTTCAAAGTATTGTGATATCAGGAATGCAAATATATACTGGATGGCATGGAAATATCAAGTGTGGCTTTTAACTAGAGATGACAACCTGAATAGATTGTATAGAACGCAGCAAATGAGCGAAACACAAAGTTGAACGTGGATTCCAAACTGGCTTGAAATTTTGGTAAATCCTGCTGGGGAATTCTCCTCGAAGAACAAAGTTCAGAATTCTATAACGCAATGGATGTGGGCTTGTAATGTAGTCGCTCAAAAGGGCCAGACTGGATAACTGTTAGGCAGAAAGATGATCAAGGTGATAAATTCACACATTAAATGGGCCACGGATTACCCGTGGTAGCCCATATATTCTGTAACACTTTGCAAGGGGCTTACGTGCTTGTATGGTTTAGGCCTCACATCACGCCAACCACTTAGCATAATCACATTATCAGTGAGTGCCTGGGATCGAACAGTTGACTGCCACCTGACGTGGTTATATCGAATTACTTTAACTCAGGAGAATCCAATATAACTGTACTCAGTCTCATTCCTTACTATAACAAGCCTGATGAACTTTAATCAATCCCTACGCACTACAAGTTTTGGCTTGAAAATCTTAAAGTTGACTGGATAAGTTTATATAATCCTTGCTGATAAATTTGAGAAGATAAATAGAAAGGCTGTTTGGCTTTGTTGTCAACTGAGTCGAAGCAGGACTCCGGTCATTCTGAACCTATCTTATTACTGAGCTTGTATAGGTTACGAGGAGATAATGTAGCGCACAAGTTATTGTCTTGTTCACAGAAGGCTACAGAGCACACGGTAAACATCCCCATTCGCAATTTTTTAATTATCTGGTGGCTATATATATGTATTAACGGCTACCAGTGCCACATCTGATATCTCTGTTAATGCATACTTGCGAGTAAGTGAAGTAAGTACAGTCAGTAGCCGAAATTATGTTATACGTGTTGGTTCACGAAGGATAACTTGAGTGGGGCAGTAAAATTAATGAAAAATAGAGTCGAAAATTGTCAAAGGTATACTAGGAAATCGAAATATTTTCTGTATCTATATAAATTGTACAAAGCATAACCGATATGTATTCTTTGGCTTCAGGATAACTAGAGGAATAACTTGTTTGTTAACGCCGACGGGACGAACCTCGTATATTTTCTCAATGTCCTTGCGTATCCATTCGAAAAATTATGCACTCAGATTACTTCATCTCGACGTAAATCGCTGAAGATTTCCCAAAATTATCCTCAAAGTGAGCTGCAACCCACTAAATGCCTGTTCGGACAACATCTCTACAAGAGTTCTGACTAAAGTCACGTAACAACTGGCCTCCCACACTCCAAGATCTTCTAAACATCGATAGACGAAAAGAATTTGTTTGCCAACTCGGTGCAATCCAACATAAGGGCAAAAAAGGGGCAAATGAAACTCAAAAATTTGCTTCAGGTCAGTGATTATCTCAAGCATTTATTCAAAATTGATCAAGAAAGTAATAATAAAGGTGTAAAATAGGCGCCTTTACAAAAACTAATTGCTTAGTGGGAATCAGCATGAATTTAGAACGAGATAATCCTATTTAACTAATCTGCTATTTTGAAGTGCTTATCGGACGCAATGGATTCAAATGCGTTCATACGTAGATGCAATCGACAGTGAATTTAAAAAAGATTTTCACAGTGTTCTACACGGATAATGCGTATTTAATTTACGTGAGCTGGGCTTGAATTGGAAGCTACTAAAATGGCTGAGCTATTTTGTCCCAATTATATTTCTGCATGTTTCTATTTTTGACGCCAAGCGAAAGGAGGCAATTTATCCCCTTTGTGAAAGCCCTTTACCATATTTTATTTATACACAACTTTGTACAGTTATTCCATTTGCTACAAATCTAATTAACTCGCATTTTCTCATAATTAAGTTAGTCAAAATTTATTGATTGTAACGTGCTACACTCCAACTTGTTTGCGGTTCGGTAAAATTGGTAACGGACCCAGTGAAGAGTTGGCCAAGAAGAATAAGTCATTTTTTGGGAAGGAAAGAATAAACTGAGAACCTAGGTACAAAATTAATCTAAGGGAAACCTAATACAAATAGACTAAGGCTGGCCGTGAATGTTTAACAGAGGAGGGAGACACGGAGACCAAAGGTAACGGGCGGAGGCGGCGCGTAGTTCCTAGTCCGGAGACTTGGCCTGCATGGGTGGTTCGTTCCGGTGTAATCCTTGCCCGTATTTATAACACCTCCATTGTTAAGGTTGAATCCCCGTTGATGATTCGTTGGTATATAGGAAGGGAGGGAAATCAAAAATCCTCAAATAAGACGTATTTTTCCTCAATTTATGTTTTAACTACACTATTATATTTTGAAATTTATAAATTGCGTTTAAGTGCTAGTCGTATAAATACGGAAAACAATCGCGCGCACACCTTTAGGGGCGCGTTTTCCAGAATGTTTTACCAACACGCGTGGTTCTAGAACTTTCTCACAGGAACACGTGGTGAGAACTTCCATGATTTCTTCCTCCTACAAAAAGAGTCCGCTTTCCCCAACAGAATCGTTTAGTTCGGTAGCCTATCCACCTTCAGGAGGTCCCTCTTCAAGTTTTTCAACTTATTTTTCATCAAAAAAGACTTCGGGCAGCGCGTACCCACCTTCCTGCGAAACCTCTAGGCTTGTGTTTAATTAACTGCGCGTCGTCCTGGTAATACGGGCTAGGTTGCAGCTCCAAATGTTTGGTAATTTTGCCTGCCAGAGGTCCTGGCTTGATGCGATTGAAATAGACGCAGAAATTTTCAGAATACGACCTTTCTTGGTTGTGGATGAAACAGATGAAACAGCTGAAACGGATGTCCGGCAGAACTCGAGAAACGACATTAGGACCAATCCATGCTATATTAACTTTAGGGGGTACCTCATTAGGCGTCGTAGTATTGCGCATCCATAAGATATCCCCTACCTGGTGTGGGATCGTAGTATGTTTTCTGCTGTCATTTTTCTTGCTGCAGATGCTGGTGGGCTTCCTGAAATGCCACCTGTAAGTTTTCTCCAAAGGCGTGAGGCATACGTGTATACATTTTCCATCTGATGCGTAGGTGCGAGGTCAAGATCTTCATGAAGTTGCATCTCCCACCCACATGTTAGAAAGAATGGGGTATGGCGCGTGGTCGCATTTACCGTGGATCGGTATGCCAACATGCAGGCTGGTATGGGGTCTTCCAAGGTGGGTGTGGCATTCCTAGCCATGAAGGCTATCTAAAGGTTAAGGAGGGTCCGGTTGGTCATTTCGACTTGACAATTATCGTGTGGATGATGCGTTATCGTACGCCTTTTCTTTATATTTAAGAACTTGCAAAGTTGGAGTACGAGCACTTTTTCGAATGACAATCCCTCGATCGGAGTGGAGATAGTCCGGGGCTTCCCAACAGCAGGCCCAACTATTAAAGATAGCTCTGGCAACAGTCACCACAGATACCTCGGGTAGGGGCACCGCTGCTCCCATTTTGGTGAAGAAATCCAACATGAGTAGAATGAACTTATTTCCTCTATCGGAGGGTGCAGTTGACCCAAAAAGTCAACCCCTAACTTCTCATTAGGATAACCTGTCTTAATTCGCTAGAGGGAGCTCCTTACGACTGGCTGGGTGACTTGGAAGCCAAACAGAACACACGACCGAATGCTATCTTATGTGTCTCGTTTTTTGTTTAGCCAGAAGTAGCGTCGTCGAAGGGCCTACTTGCTTTTGTGAATACCTAAGTGGCCCAGTTCTCCATGCATCCGTTCCACAACGTCATCTAACGTCGTAAGTATGCATTTTTGGAATTTCCATTATCAGCTGAAACATTAATTCATGCAACAGACCCTGTGCAAGGCCCAACTTGACATAGCACCCGTTGGAGGCGAATGTCCGCATTCCAGGTGTGTGTATAAGTGAAGAAGAAGGAGGTTGTTTGTTCACCGAAACATGGCTTTATTCGTCTGAGCTTTCGAACACTTACTGGAGTCCATCAGCTGAGATAAAAACGGTAACAAAAACCAGCAACAGTTATAGGGGGTATAGGCCAATCAGACATCAATGACGCAGTCCGGATGTGACTGCGCAGGGCTCGGTATGTCGGCGCCAAACCAATAGATCGATTGATCGAGTTCTCATTGGAGGCCCAGGCTTCAATCAATTCTCGGCTTGTCTCTCATCTGGCGTAGGCGATTATCTTCTTGGCTGTGAAGTTAAACTCATGACCTGTTTCGTAGGTGTGGGCAGCCACTTCCGATAAACCATCACCCCGTCTCACAGCAAGCTTATGCTCGTGTATGCACGATCAAAGAATACATTCAGTCTGTCTTTGTATTTACAGGAACAATTTTGGCACGGTATGTGATACACTACCCCTGACTGCTCATTATGGATTTATTTCTCCTCGATTCTTATGACCTTACTGCACATGGTAGCTTTGGGTCGGTGTGCAATGCTGACGCCAAGTCCCGCAACAATGCGCTCCGTCGCTTCTGACACGTCCTTTATGCATAGCATCGCATGCCATACTGTAGGGGTTGGGTCTGGTTGGGTCCTCCGGGGGGCGAACACGTAGGCATTGGCTTATGAAGGCCTTCGGATAGCCGTTCCGCATAAACTGGTAACGGAGGTAAAGGGCCTCACGTGATTTTTCCACCGGGTTGCTGCAATGAGTCTGGATGCATTTGAACAGTGTTCTCACACAGCTTCGTTTGTTAGTCCTAGAATCCATGCTTGTGAGAACTGAAACAACTGAGGACGAGAAACACTCCAGGTGCTAGAACGTCAGTCTCTGTGCGATGGATTCGCAAGTGACTGACCAGGCCGATGTGTGAGGTGAATGTGCAATCGCAATGAGGACAGGTTAGTACCGAGCACCCAACGCTGGTACTGGGGGTGGTGGTGGTGTTGGAGGTAGCAGGTGGCAGGAATTTGGAGGTGGCTACTGAGGTGGGGGGTGTGGAGCAAGTTGTTTACGTCGTCCTGATCGGCACAAGGGGGTGGAGGAGGGAGGATAATGTCGGTGATCTTGGGCGGTGGGGCATCGATGAAGTTATTATCAGTGGTTGAGGTGGTCGTCATCGAGGGGTCTGAGGCAGGTGTGACAGAATTTCAGGTTGAGGGATTGTTGTTACATCGAGGTCGAAGATGTCCGGCCAGGCCGATTCGCGCACATAATGGGCGTTGAAAGCGTGGGCACGTTGGCAGGGCTTGGGCATTGGCGGTGTTGATCCGCGGTGCTTGTGAGTTGCGAGCCACCAGTTTGGCCCTAGCAGCGGCGATCCAGTTGGCCTCATAGATTGCTGCACCAGTCTTCACGGATCTTCTCCATGCCGGTCTGTCCTGGGCGAGGTCTTCCCAAGACACCGGGTTGATTTGCAGTCACTTCAGAGATTTCGTTAAAGTGTCCTTGTAGTGTCGTTTTGGCCTCCCTGTCGGTAAGGACCCGAAGCGAAATCTCCGAAAAAAAGTCATTTGGGTAGTCGCTCGTCATCCATTCTCACCAGATGGCCACTCCATCGCAGTTGCATTTACATCAGCATGGCGTGGATACTGAGGATTCCGGTCCGCTCCAGGGCTTCCGTGTCCGGGATCCTGTCTTGCCAGCTCAGCTTCAGTATTCTGCGGAAGCAGCTGAGATGAAAGTGATTCAGCTTCCTGGCTTGGTTTGAGTAGACGGTTCAGTTCTCCGCTCCGCAAATGAGTGTCTTCAAGACGACGGCCTTGTAAATCTTCAGTTTGGTGTTCAGGTGAATAACGTTGCGATTCCACACTGAGGCCTGCAGTCGGCTGAAGGCCTGACTGGCTTAAGAGATCCGTTGAGCAACCTCGTCATTGATTCTCGTGTTGCGTGACGGTGTGCTTCCCAGATAAGCAAAGGTTTTCACATATTTTAGTTGAGCGCCATTGACATTGATTCGAGGAGCATTATATTCCGCGCTGGGTGGTGTTTTGTGCATGACGACCATTTTGGCTGACCTGATTGTTAATCTAAAATTGGCGCAGCCTGCGGCGAAGAGGTCCATGCTTCTTTGCGTGTCCTCCTCCGTCACGTTGTTAAGGGCGCAGTCGTCGCGAAGAGCAATTCATGGACTGTAGTCGTAGACACGCGCGTTGGAGCCTGCATACGCCGACTGATGAGAATGTGCCCGTAAGTTCTGTAGGTGATGCGGATCCCAAACTGCTCATCACGGTAGGCGTCCATCAGCATAGCAGAGAACATGAAACTGAACAGGCTGGGGGCCAGTATGAAGCCTTGCTTCACTCCGTTGGCCACTGCAAATGCTTCGGATAGCGTACCATTGTCAGAAACGCGTGCCGTCATCCCGTCAGAAAGCTGACGCACCATGTGCTTGAACCACTCAGGACAGCCAAATTTTTGCATGACTTTCCACAGTCCGTCGCAATTCACCGTGTCAAAGACTTTCGTCAGATCCACGAAGGTAGTAAAGAGGGGATTCGCAGCTCCTGGCAATTCTCTTGTAGGTGGCGGGTAGCGAAGAACATGACGGTTGTGTCGCGGTGTCGGCGGAAGCCACGCTGGCTTTCCAGGAGCAGTCACTGCTCTAGGTGATCGTTCAGACGATTGAAAAGGATACGAGTGATGATCTTCCCAGTCATGTGGAGCGACGGGATGCCGCTGTAGGTATCACAGATATGCTGGTTCCCATTCAACTTGTAGAGATGGATGATGGTCACGTCTTTGAAATCTTGAGGAACTTGTACTTGGTTCCACATCGCCTGGAAAAGTGTTGTGAGTTCTGCCATCGGCCGGGGCCCGCCGTGCTTGTAGACTTCCGTTGGGAATGCGTCGGATCCCGGTGCTTTCCCGCTGGAAATCTGCTGCCCGGCCTGGATGGTTTCTGGTAGGGAAGGCGGCAGATCCAGGTCATTGTTCGTGTCCACTCGAGGGAGCCGGTCAATGGTAGCATCGGAGATGGCTGATGAGCAATTAAAGACACTTCTGAAGTGCTCGGCTCAGCGCTTCATAATTCACGATTTCTCTGTCAGCATTGTGTCGTCAGAGCTGGGCAGCGGTGCGGGCCCCTTTAGCCCTGATGGCTTTGAAAATGTTTTTCATTTTAATCCGGTTCGCATACCCCTGGATTTCCTCAGCCTTTCATGCCATCCAGGCTTCCTGCATCTCCTGCAGCCGTTGTTGTACAAGGCAGCGGAATCTGAAGAAGGTGACTTTGGTGGCATCAGTCCAAATGTCAATGTAGGCTTTGTGTAGTCCATTCTTCTCCACAAGCAAGTTACTGATGTCGGCGTCATTGTCGTCAAACCAGTCCTGCTGTTGACGGCGTGCACGCCCGAGGACTTCGAGGGCGGTGGACTGGATGACCTTTCGCAGTTGATACCATCGTGTTTCCACGGTTATGACCTAATAGTTTAAAATACTGCATAATTCACATAAACTAACGGAGACAGTATTAAAAGACATAAAAAACAGCAATGGTTTACGTACCACAGTATGTAAACTCTCTTAACCAGGGTAGGTAGCATTAGAACTCACGCTGTTGAGCACGCGACACGATAAGCAGCTAAGTACCTTCCAAATCAGCCACTTAACCAAAGCTTCATTTTTATTCAACTTATCCTTGTCCACAGGAACTAGGCTTAAAGGATAATTGTATAGAAAAAAATGTTATTAATCTTAAGTTAAATAGCTTATTTTATGGCAAAATATACACAGAGATAAGTTACATTGCATCGGCAACTGGTGCACAGTATTCAGGAAATGTGGGTATCCTTGATACTAAATTTGCTTCAAAGTATGTGGAGCTAAAGCCTCACCTACTCCCTCGGCCCCACTTATGTGGAGGCCACGTGCTGGCGGTAACGTAATCACGACGCTGAGCACATGACAAAGTGAGCAGATAAAAGCCCGCCAAAAAGGCGACTTAAACAAAGCTACAGTTTTATTCAAATCAACATGAACTACGCTTAAAGGACAACAATATAAAAAAATATTTGTTTCTTTACGTTAATTAGCTTATTTTTAGCACGAACAAATACGCATACACAGGTTATATTGCCTTCATTAGAGGTATGCAGAATTCAGGAAATTTGGGGGTCCTGGATATTACATATACCTAAAAGTACAGAAGCTACAGTCACGTCCAACCACCTCCAAGCCCCTCCGATGAGGGGGCCGTGTGATAGCAGGGTAATAAATGTAGATATAATTGTCAGGTCAAACCGTACAAATACCATTTTGTGTATATTTACGGAAGATTCCTTTTGTCAAATTTCTTTATACAAAGTTCTAGTATTGGATTACAATGAGTTCCAGATCGGCAAATACTTCAATATTTTCACTGTTTTCACTCGATTACCCATAAATATAACCTATGTTTTATGTATTTATTAAAACCTTAGGGCATCACTGCAGACAGATGTTCAAATCTGGAGGTTTAAAATCGATAACACGTCTTAGTTTCTAAAAATAAATTGCTTTCTTGCACCTTGCTTCATCTGATTTACATAGAGGAAAAATAAAATTTCAATTGTGGTAAGTTCTGTGGGGCAAAATAACGAGTTAAGGTTATTCTTTTCTCAAAGAAAATATAAGCGGATGGGTTAACTGAATCTAGGATAGCTAGTAGCATAGGAAACCTTTCGGATTGCAAGGAAACGTTGGTTTCCGCTCACATGTGTAAACCTTTTGACTGACAAAAGTAGTTATAACCATATTCTGCAGGCAAAAGGCCATTTTCTGGAATAGATTGCCTGAATAAATAAAGTGTGCAGCATTTTAGCTGCCGAAACTTAATTGCCTCAATTTCTCCCATCATGTTTTATAAGATACTGTACATATGGGCTTTCGAGCTGGTGCGGTATGACGCTGTCCGCCTACACTTCCAATCCTATATACCTTGCCATACACGGTTCTACGGTGATCTGACAATGATTTTGCCATAGGCCACAACAGCCAGGCTGAGGACGTGTGAATCTAACCTACGTTGAGGATGCTTAACCGACTTCACCTTACCACAGAAGCTAGCCCCGGCTGGTAATGTTTCCGGCAGATACTGGCAACAGCACAACTACACTGCCTTGCACAAAATCCAGTCGTCTTGTGCACTGGCCGATAAACTTGTAGCCCACCAACCTATAAATGTACTGGCCCGACGAGAATTTAGCGAAAGCACGCGTTTGCTCGCCAACTAGTCTTTTGAATCTTTTTGGATCGTTTGGCATCTGATATAGAGCTGCCGGAGCACTCCAGTATCTCAGTTCCGGTTAACCTGCAGGCATGCCGCTAATGTCCGCTCAGGCCTCAACTGTGGTCTGAGTGGCACCCTGTCCAGCTGCCCTCAGCCCTGGATGCGCCCACAAACAGGCATCCTCTCACGTGCAACGACCAGCGCGAACTGTCAACCGTCGTGAGCGTGCGTCCCCGCCCCAGGCCCAGCCCGTGGACCCACCGATCACATGCCCGCAACTCAATCAACCTCTTTCTCTTGCTGACACGGACACGTCGGACCGAACTAAAAACACCATTAGTGACACGATTGGCGACCTTGATCAAAGGTAAGTTGATGTATCACTTAACCCAGAATAACCAACTGAGTGCGACCCATCATGGGTTCCTGAAAACAAGGTCTTGTGACATATATCCGGTCTCTTTCTTTACGCATGTTCTACAGCATTTTTTACTACAAGAGTTTTATCGTCGAAGCACCGTAATCTGTCGGATGAACAATGCTGTGGGCTTATAAACATAGATCCTTATGGTTTCGCCGATTACAGAAAGAACTGTTTTTATTGTTTAATATTTTAAACGGTTGTATATTTAATCCCCTTACCACGGTGAGGCAGCTTGACCACCCTCGGCACAAAAGTCACCACAGTATCTTTTGATTTCTTCCACTAGCACAGACAGTAAGTTATCGTCAGTTTTTTTCAGTAAATATCATAGCAATATGGCATCAACTACCCCAGAATATAAAAAAATCCTGCAAACGTATTCTGTGTTTAAGAGAACAATCACTAGTTTCCTGTATTCAGAGCAGTTTCCAGGAATTCTGGGTACCAACACGGTTTACTCTACCTTCTGGCTCGACGGAGTACGCGACATCTGAGCTCTTACGTTGAGGGCGATGGCGCTGACTCTGCAACCCGTCACCGGTGACTTATTCTGCAGCCATCCGCGGATGTACCCTTGCCTGGTGCAGAATTCTGCTTACTTAAATGCCAGCGAGTCTTTAACCACACTGCACTTGTGCTAACGCTTTCCTGTTCCGAACTGCTATCATCACATGGACAGTATTTTTTTGTTTTTTATGAATAACATAAAGTTAGGAAAAACACTAATAACTATATTCCTCCAGGAGTTTTTAACTGTTAGCCAGATTCCCACTATATATTTCTTATGATATTTCTTGTAAACTGGCATTAAATACAATTCTTTGAAATGCTACCAAACGGACGTGTTGTTTTGTCTCACAAGCAAACTGTCAAATTATGAAAATCTGCCCTTTTTAAAAAATAAATTAAGTGACACAAATGTGACACAACACAAAATTCGGGGCTGATAGTTGCCCACATCTAGGACACTTAGAGGATCGCAGCTGTGTATGATGATGGTTTCTAGCGAAAGCTCGAAAGGTAAGGCCAATAAACTTAATGCTCTGGCGATCATATCTTTTTCTGAAGTAGTAAACTCGGATACTAATCACCCAGCACGACGAAAATAACGCCAAGAACTAGAATAGCAGTGAAATTAAACTGTCACCATCGACCAAAAATGCTCCAAATTCATGGCTGCTGACAACACTTCCCTGATAATAACCTCTAGTCTGGGTCTCCAAATGTACACCTCCATACACCTGGCCTCATCGTTAGTATGATTTTTGCAATCGCAATTTGCGACAACGTATATAGTCACTAAGGAGCTTCAATCCACAGAATGAAAATAAATAACTATAAAACCACGCCTGATATTATGACCTTACAGGCACTATTGTAGTGTTGCGACGCAAAATTGATGCAACCCACTATTCATTCTCATCCTTTTAAATGGAGATGGTCATCGTTTCACATGCTTCTGCAACTTCATCCTCGAGGCCCATCAAAACTACAAACACCTTTAGTAACGATTTCCCGTCAAACAGAAACAAAAATCTCAAACATATCCTCCTTTTTAATGTATATTAAAAACAGAGACATTTGCATTATGCCTGAATACAATGAAACACAGGAAGCCAAAGCCCTCTTAGAGAATGTGTGTTGCATGAAAATGTGCAAGCGAAAGGAGCCAATGTTCCATCTGAGCAAACTTTCACTTTCCGTAGTTACAGGCATCACCAAGATCCATCGCAAATTTCTGTCTGGAGTAAATTTGCCATTATTTAACTTGCGTTACATTGAGTAAATGTGTCCTAACTGAATACCATTAGCCTGATAAAACTACCTAGAACGTTGACCTATTTATGCATGCCATTGCTGTCAATTCTACACTACCAATTAAAAAAACTTTACTTATACAGTTCGGACCACGTCAACTGAATATATTTAACAAGGGAATTATAATTAATAACTAATTTTTACAAATTCTTATTAAGCGGAATGTGTTTTCTCTGCACAACATGCTAACATTAAAATAGTCAGGTAAGGTCAATAGCTAACTGCAGTCATTGGTTAAAAAAATAATGCAGGTGAACTTTCTTGCATCATGGAGGGAAACACCACTGACGGTCATTGGCGTAACTATGTTGGGTTGTACTTTTTAGGCGTATCGCCGCAAGTTTTCATATTTCAAATCGAACATTCCTTAGGTTAACTTATTTCATGCAATCCATTCAGGTTTATCAGGTTGAATGATTCTGCCATCACATCTTGGGACATCCTATATGACGTAGAAGAAAACATTCTTTGATTCTAGAGCGGAAGTGTAAAGTTTTATAATTGAAAAAGGCAGTTCATCAGACAGAGCCTTTATTACGGCAAGAGGAGCTTGCAGTCACTTGCTAGCCAGTGAAATGCGTCGGGATTTAATGCCCTAACAGATGGCTTTGGAATTTCCCGTAGAGTTTGGTTGTAAAGTAGGCAGTAATTCGGAAAGTAGTCACTCCATGATATGGATAGTCGACAGCAGATGCTTGCAATTGGGAACATAACAAGAACTCCTAAAAGCAGAGCACGTTTGGCGAAAAGACGTCCTGAGCATCCCCGAATATCTTTATCCGACGATGATTCTTCGTCAAACGAGCTGTTCCAGTCATCTATAATTAAAAACATAAAAAAATAGCGTGAGTCAGGTAAGAAAAGAAGAAATCAACCAAAATATAAGTGAAATTTAATGCATATATACGGCACGCCACTGCATGGTATGGCACCACCCCTAGTGGATTTCGAGTAGGAAGGAAAACTGAAGCAAGAAAGATTTTATAATCCAAAGTTGATGCCTGCCTTAACGCTCAATCAGACAGACTTTAACGGTAACTTTAACATAGATATAAGATCCTCACAAAGTGGAAATGAGCTGAGATATCCACAGGTGCCATACTAAACAGAAAAAGACAGATAGGAAATCGCAGATTAGTTGTTTTCTAATACAATGTCCAGGGCAGTTTTTTACATGTAAGAGCAGGTTCGAATATTCAAATTCCTGCACAAATACCGCAATTCCAAGCCGGAGGAAAAAACGGCCCCTAGGACCTCAGACAGTGAGAAGGAGGTTCTTAAAGGGCGTCTGACATAAAAATAAGAAAAAATGACCTGTTTGTCTGTGACTTGTATTTTGTTACTAGCCCTATTTAGAGGACATGGGGACAAAAAAATCTGAAGTTCACATGAAATACTTTGGTTCTTGTAACTGTAGGCCCTCAAATATACACGTGGGTCAAATGGGGTTAACGTGAAAACTTCAACAAAGAGCTCGGAAAACTTACGATCGAAAAATCCGCTGTTTTTGTGGCTGCGAATGCACACGTCAACAAAATGCGCATCTTGCTACTTTCGGTTATTTCAAGGTAAGTGAAATATCTGGAACCTTGTAATTATCTCCACCGAACAACCCAAAAAAGGTGTTTGAGTATAGCGCTATCTCTTCAATTCCTTTTCACCCTGCTCAATGTTGTACCTCGTGTAATTGTGGGCAGTCGGTGTCATCCTGATTTATTTTGAAAACGCTACCACTTCTCAACTGTCCACCTACCGAGCCCACTATTTACTATAAACCATGCATCTCCGCGCATTCCCTGTAGCGGCCGACAGCGATAAACTACTCGCCGGTCATCTCGCAACTGTACAGGAATCCCTCCCTCTAGGCGAATCTTCTTTTGTAGGCCTACTATGGTCTACTTTTACGCAGCTCTTTCTCTTTGCATAACTTGTGTGTGCACACGATATTTTTTTCAACCAGATTCTATTGACTGCCTTTTGTGACATAGTTAATGATCAGATTCTGCTAACTCTAAGAGGTGATAACTTTTAAGGCATTATACATACTCAAGTCTGCTCATTCAGAAAAATCCTCTAGAGGCGCGATACATATCTGCAAATGGGCATAGGTGAAAACGTTTCTGCGGAATGCAAAACTGCAAAATGGGGTCGGGTATTTTATAAGGATATAAGGCCAATCATTACTTTCTGACCAGGATATGCAGATGATTATTTTCAAATTGATGTTGATTCTCTAACGCTAGTAAAGTACTAAGTAATCTCCCACCCTATCATAAAATCTCATGAAGTTTCGGATTGGATATCGTGCACGTCGTGTTTTCGATAAGCGTGCTAGGCATAAAGGTCCACCTAGAATAGTCGTATAACTGAACAAACGAAATTTGGTTGAACACTCATTAAGTGCAGTAGAACCAGCAGAAATACCTTTTTAAGCAGAAGTGCAAACTTTTTTATTTCAAATACGTTATGAGCGGATAGTGAGCAGTTCACGCCGGTTCTGTTTGAATGAAGCTGGGGTCAATGGAAGGGAGATTTTTGGACTAACCCAGTTTATGATCGCACTGAACTTTGCAAAATTATTTTAACTGTTTCTGTTGCGCAGGCTAGTTCGGGATTGAACGTTAATACAGCCACATTGTTTACTCCTTTCAATCATTATTAGCTCTAGAATGGCTTTAAGGACTTGGATGATTGGAGAAGCTGGCATGCCTGCAAAAACTAATGTAATTTAAGTGGTGGCCAAGCCCACAGACAAGAAAACAGGCTTTTAGTCTGTTCCTTTTGCAAGAGGTAATACAGAGTCCTGTAAACCGAACGGTGCTCGATGTGTCTATTGACAAATGAAAAATACACCTTTGGTTGGAACAATTTAGGCTTCAAAGTGATGGCTCCTCAAAAGTTAATGTATAATCTTCATGCCCCGTGTAATTTCTGATTAGATACATTTAGTCAGTCTATTGGTGTTCACGCAGGTGAATTTGGTGTCCCAATGCATTTTCAATCACCATCGATGAAAAAGACCTCGCAGTCAACTTATTATATTCTGATCAAAAGGCATTGCATTAATTGATTAAAGAGCGCGCACTATATTTTGCCGCCTGTGATCAATGGGTGTCGATCATTCAGAGCGACTCTATAGGGTTATGTCCAGATAACTCAACCCAGACAAAGATGAACGGGCAGCTTTGAGTTCAGTCCGTTTAGACCCAGTTCAGCCTAAATTGACAAAATTCAACGTGATGATTCCTCGAAACAATCGAAATACTGCCATATTTGACGATCAAGGCGGCTAGATTATACGACTTAGGCCGTGGAACTTAATGGTAGAAAATGAATAGTTGTCTAATGCGTTTGGTAGTTCAGCTGGTGAATAAGGTTGTTACCTTCACAGAATGTTTGAGTAAGAGATTCGATTATGACGTGAGGCTATGTTTACTTTCAGGCCATGCAAGTATATGAATGCAAGCTTTGGGTCTTACAGTTTGGTTTATTCTATTTTGAAATTCTTCAGATCCTCACCGTGATTTTAGCGTTAGTTTAAAGGTATTTTATTCCACATTAAAACAGTCATTACGCTTCAAATGTGCTCACCTGAATTAGTGTCTTGACCCGCTGCATCGCTGTTGATTTGAAGTTCACTCTCCACTTCCGGCTTCTTCTCAGAAAGTGAAAGCTCTTGGCAACTGCCAATCATTTTTATTTTCGTGCGATTCGCAGCCTGAAACACAAAAATATACAGATTTCTAAATCAGTACTCAAGATAGAATTTTGTTAAACCTGGATTTTTTTGTAGCTAGCTTTCGGGCTTATTCCTCTCATTGGCGTTGTTGGGCTTATGTCAGTATTTACAAAGCGACCTCTTTGATAGCCGTACATTTCTAGTCTTTCGAAGATTGTATGTCAAAGTTCAGCTCTTTGGCGAACTGAGGTTTGCATCGAGACGCGTACGAGTGTCCATACTGTTACAACACTTTATCTTAAAGCGGAAAATGCACTGAAGCGACAGAAAATGTGTGATGTTTATAGGGAAAATTCGTTAATTCATTGGTTAATTAACACGGACAGACAGATATCGCGCGCGTCAAAAGACCTCATTTGAGGCGAGGAAATAGAATTACATACTAGAGTGTGAAGTCACATGTGCAGAAAAGAACATTCGTGCAAGCTGAGAAGTGGCAAACATTTGTTTCTGTTATTCCAATCATTTTCTGTAAACATTTATTTGATTACAGATAATATATGGTTGAAGAGTAGGATTCATTTGCCAGACAGCCATCGTTCGGTAAAAAAATACTTTTAATGATGGATGCTCTGCAAAAATGTCTTTCTAAACTTGCCTTCTCACATTGTTTTTCCCAGTTTATGCGGGTACATATGATTGTGTAGATGACGATTTCAAGCAGGCTGGCAATCGATAATCCCCACCAGAATCCTTAAAAAGAACAGCATAGATGGTAAGGCAAACGACCTCTGGGTCATCTTACAAGGACTTAAGTCGAATAAAAACGCGAATCAAAGAGCATTCTGATGAGATGTGCTTTCTAATTTCCGCTCTCTTATTTTCAAAGGTCATTAAATTTTCTGGTTATTTTACTCAACCGAAAATCGCACCATTTTCCATATAGTGGGAGCAACTATTACTGATATAGTAGTTACAAACCTCATGTCCATTTCAATTAATCCAAAAACCTCCACCTCATATGCAAATTAAATTGCGATGATAGTTATTTCACCAGGGCCCAGGAAACAGTGTCTGACAACACAAGACGTGAACAATAAGGTGATTTTCCTTGGTAGTCAATAGGGAGTTCAGGGGTGTCAGTTAGGGGAGACATCACACGGGTAGCAGCAGGTCACTCGATTTGTCTTGTGCAGGGGGTGAATGCTCATGTAGCTGCCTCAAAATGGTACCCAACTCACAGCTGTGGCACATCGAACCTGAGCTCTGCCCAACTGCCACACCCCGGCAACCGTGACAACCGGCGGGCTAAATCAGGTGGTGGTCTCCGGTGTTGTGTGTATCTCCAAACCCATTATGTATGCTCCCATCCTACTGCCCTTCCTCCTCTCCTCTTTTCCCTACATTTTTCCCCTCTCCCCCTTCCCTAACACTATTCTCTTCCCCACGGTCGGCCCAGGAAAATCAGTCATTCTCTCACTAAACCAATCCGTGACGCATAGCGGAGTTTGGTATCCGCCTGAAATGCCATAGTAGCCATAGTAGCACTGCTTACCCACTCGCAGGCAAGGGGGCTGGAAAAGGTGCCTAAAAATGCTGGGTCTCACCACAGCTGCAGCAGACCGTGGCTCGCAGACTGCAAATTACGCGGTCGAAATACTCAAAACAACACCGAAAACTTTTCTCCCTTACACCCACCCCCATCGTACCCTTCGGCGTACCCCCGGCTGCTAGGGTGAGTCCGCTCATTCTAGCAGTCTGGAATGCTCTTCTACTTTTAGACAATCCGAGGAGCAGCTGACCATACCAGGGACAGTTAAAGTCGCCTAGGAACTGGCGCGCTACAGAGTAGACATCGCCACACTCAGAGAAACCTGATTCTCCGAGCAAGGCCAACTGGAGGCGGTGGATGCCGGCTACATCTTCTAGAGCAACCACACCCAGACAGAGCGACGCAACCCCAGTTTCACCTTTGCCGTCCTGACCGACGTCATGGGACGTCTGCCCTGTCTATCGCAGAGCATCAATAATCGTCTAATGAGCCTCAGACTGCCTCTTCAGGAGACAATTTCGCCACCATTGCCAGTATCTACATCCCCCGAGGACATACCCCGGGGAGACAAAGGGCAAATTTTACGAGGATCTGCGTACCCTATTGGCGACTCTGCCCGAGACGGATAAGTTGATCGTCCTTCATGATTTCAACGCCAGCGTCGTAACAGACCATGCCACGTGGAGAGGAGTGCCGGGCCCTCGTGGTCTCGATGGCTTCAATGACAATGGTCTGATCCTCCTACGAAGCTGCACAGAGCACCGCCTCATCCTGACAAATACATTATTTCGCCTTCCAATGCGGCAGTAGGCGACTTGGATGAACCCACGGTCGAGACCCACGGTCGAGGCCCACGGTCGTCCGGAGGTGAGACCAACAGGAAGTACTTGTGACAAAGGTGACCCTGGGTGCTGCCGGATGGACCGATCATCGTCTCGTCATCTTCAAGATGAGGCTTCGCCTACAGCCACACAGGTGCCCTCAACATAAGAGACCACCAGGTAAGTTGAATACTGCTTTGTAGAATGTGCCTGCTCACCATCTCTATTTCAGTAACGAACTGGTTCACCGGCTAGCCAACATTTCAGCCACCGACGAGGACGCCTCTGGGGAGAACCGATGGTGTCAATTGAGGGATACGGTCCAGTCCACCGCCCTGGATGTCCTTGGGTGCGCACGTCGTCAGCACCAGAAGTGGTTCGATGACAAAAATTTAGCCGACAAAAATCTGCTTGTCAAGAAGAACTGCCTGCATAAAGCCTATGCTGACCTCCCTACCTACACAAACAAGGCAGCCTTCTACCGAAGTCGCCACCTTTTGCAACAGTGGCTGCGGGAGATGCAGGGCGCTTGGGTGGTTCGCAAGTTCCATGCGAGCCAAGAATACGCGGACTGAAACGAATGGAAGAAATTCTTTGTTGCGATAAAGGCTGTCTACGGTCTCACAGACAAAGGAAACGCTCACCTGCTGAGGGCTGAGGGATATACTCTAATCACTAAGAGGACACACATTCTAGAGGGCTGAGCCCAGCACTTCAGAAGCGTCCTCAACTGCCACTCCAAAATCTCCGCCGCCGCCGCCATAAAGCGACTGTCTGATGTGGAGATCAACGCCGACCTCAATCTCCTGCTCTCTTTCCAATAGATGTAGATACACCTTAACTTAACCTTGTTGGATCTAACGAAAGCCTTCAATATGCTTGCTCACGAAGGTTTGCAGAAGCTCATGCAGAAATTCAGCTTTTCCGAGCGATTAACCCACATGGTGCGTCAGCTCCATGATAGCATGATGGTGCGCGTCACGGTCAACAGAGCCGTTTCAGAGGCATTCGCAGTGACCAATGAAGTGAATCAGGGCTGCGTCCTCGCGCCTTTACTCTTCAGTGTCATGTTCTCTGTCATGCTAGTGGACGCCTACCATGAAGAACGCCCCAGGATCCGCATTGCCCACGGGATGGAAGGTCAACTACTCAATCAACGGTGGACGCACTTCCAGTTGCGTGTATCCACAAAAACCCATCCACGAACTTATCTTCACCGAAAATTGCGATCTCAAAGCAACGACAGAAAGGGGCATGCAAAAGAGCTAGACCTCCTTGCCGCAGTTTGCTACAAAATTCATGCAAAACCCACCGCCCAAAACCGTCTACAATAGGTGATAGTTTAACCGTCGATTTCGACGAGGTCCACCGTATGCTCCACACCAGGTGGTGCAGGGACGGTGACTTGTGCGTGAATTAGTTTTAAGTGATAGTAGCCTTGCGCTGCAGCTACCGTACTCTCTCCTCCTCCCCCACCTGAGCCTGGTGTCAAGACAGAGTCAAGAAGACCAGCAATGGGAGAGGGTGCAGGTGGCTGGCACGGCCGGAGCCACCCCTGGGTGTACCACCACACCTGACTTGGATCCCACGTAGTGCGAGTGCCATAAAGGCCACATTAAGAAGGAGCCATTGCAGCCTGACTCTCAGTCCACCAGTCAGCCACTACACACAAAACACACATTGGGCTGACCACGTGGTCCGAGTTATCCCACCAGTTGTCAACCTTCCAATCCACGGTTTTTAGCGCACCGTGATAGTTTCAAGCGTGCAGATTGTTTATAGTGAGGAAAATGCGCTGAGCTGTCCACCTCACTCTCTCCCCCACCCCCACAATCAGACCACCGTCCGAGCCGGTCAGTTGTCTGATGTGGGAGTCGGCGCATTGGCTGACGGGTCGGCGTATCCGTCTTCGTGCACCACAGCACGACCTGGTCCCCATAACGCACACACCAGGATTTACTTACTCAGGGGATATGGAGGAGCCATCGCCTACAATACACCTCGTATCAACGTCAATGGCGCCAATCTGAAAACAGTTAACACCTTCACCTTACTCGGCAGAACGCTCTCCCCCGCAGCATCCACCGGATCACAAAAGCCAGCCAAACCTTTGTTCGTATTCAAAACATCGTCTGGAATCGACAGGGTATCCACTTCAGCACAAGGCTCAAGATGTACAAAGCTGCCATCTTGCCGACGCTGCTGTATGGAGCAGAGACCTGGACTGGGCACCAGATGCAGTCGTGAAAGCTCAACCACTTCCACCTTAGCTGTTTTCAATGGATACAAAGTTCAGATGGCAAGACAGGATCCTGGACACAGAACTGTTAGAACAAACAGGCCTCCTCAGCAGTTACGCCCCACTGCTGCAACTGCACTAGAGTGGTCACCTAGTGGGGATGGACGATGCACTAATACAGGTTCTCGTCGACAAAGGAGTGAAGTTCGATGCTATAAGGACACTTCAAAGATATCTTGGAAGCAACTGTAGATTAACCCGGTAAACTGGGAGGAAGTCTCCCAGGACCGATTAGCCTGAGGGAGGACAGTGAAAACAGGAGCCGCAATCTATGAGGCAAACCAGATCGCCGCTGCAAAGGCCAAAAAGGCGGCATGCAAGTCACAATTGCCCCAGACCAACAATGCCAATAGTCAAGCACTCCCAACATGCCCACATTGCCAGCGCACCTTCAACACGAGAATCGGCCTGGTCGGACACCTTCGGATGCACTGCAAAAACATTCCGACACAACCCAACTTCGGTATCAGCAAACACCTCTTCTGCCAACCTTGTTTTGGAGCGCCCGACGATAGCAACCCCCACCACCGGTGATCAATTTTCCGAGGTCCCACCGTCCTCCGTGACCGGCACTGCCCTCTCTCCCGCAACCCCCGCGTCGATTACAAAGATGACACTCACTGGCGCCACTTTCCCCAACTCCCACTACCTCAGTGGCCACCTCCGACTACTCGCCACCTGATACCTCCACCACCACAACCGTCCCCATTACCAGCGGTCCTAACTTGTCCTCATTGCGATCGCACATTCACTTCACGCATGCGAATCCATTGCACAGAGATTGAAGAATAAGTGCCTGGAGCACCAACACAGCAGAGATCACGGCCTCCACTGCCCTCACTGCCCTTGCGAATTCAGTTACTGTATGGGTCTATTCGGTCACATGCGCACCCATGACAGAGGAATTCCCCGCCATGCTCACACGCATAACAATCAAGCACACCAAACAACATTATTATCCCTAGCTCTCCCATTTACACAATCATCGGTACCAGCAGCAAATATAACCGTATATGCACTTCACTCAACGGCCTGTTCAGTCACTTGCGAATCCATCGCGCAGAGACCGGCGAACCAGTGCCAGGAGCACCAACACACACCAGCTGCACCGGACTCAACTGTCCGCCCTGCCCACACACATTCCCACGCCTAATGAGCCTCCCCGGACATGCGTCTCCACTATGAACAGCAATATACCACCGTAGGCCAGATCATGTCAACACACACTACCTCTACAAACACACAAAACACATCACCTTCCACCATTATCGTATATGGCCCTCATTGTAAGCTAATGCACTTTAAACTATCCCGGTTTCTTAGAGGTCGTGACCTGGAAGACTGCCAACTGACGCTATCTACCGGACCATACATTCAGCAAACTGTGTGTTGTGTATATAGTGGCTGATCAGTGGATTGGGAGTTAGAAGGCGAAGGCTGCTTCTGCCCTCACGGCTTCCTTACGTTTGCGCACCGAATAAGCCTCCCCGGAGACATGTGCCTCAACGAGGACCTGCGATATACACCGTAAGCTAGACCACGCCAACGCACACTATCTTCACCAACACAAACACACACATCACCTTCCACCACCATCACATATGTCCCTCGCTGTAAGCTGATGTACTTGAGACTATTACGGTGTCTTAGAAACCATGGATTTGAAGGCTGCCAACCGACATTTACATCAAACAATACCGTCAGAACAGTGTGTGTTGTGCGTTGAGTAGCCGAATAGTGGACTGCGATTCAGATAACGATGGCTCCTTCTTACACCCTGGTTTTGTGAATCCTGGTATGTGCATTAAGGAGCCAGCTCGTGCTGTGGCGCACGAAGACGGGTTAGCCAGACCTGTAAGCCACTGCACCCACTTCCGAATCAGAAAACTGACCGGCTCGGACGGTGGCCTGATTCTGCGGGTAGAGGAGAGAGCGAGGCCGACAGCTCAAAGCATTTTCCTGACTATAAACCATTGACGCGCTTGAACTGATCAGAAAGCGCTAAGAGCAGTGGCTTGGAAGGCTGCCAAAGGGCCAAATAAAACAAACTGCGTGGTCAGCCCAGTGCGCTTTTGTGCAGAATAGCTGACTGATGGACTGAGAGCTGCAATGTCTCCTTCTTCGCGTGGTCTTTATGACACTCCCACTCAGCTGAGAACCAAGCTGCCTCTCCCATGTGTTGTATTCTTGTCTGTGTTAGAGAAAAGTGTGCGCGTGTGCCCTCTCTCATCTCCGGTCTTCGTGACTTTGTTTTCATACCAGGTTCATGTGGGGGAGTGGAACAGAGAGTGAGGTAGATACTATGCAGCCTACTCTCACTATAATCCAACGCCAGTTATCGTATTTCCAACCTCCTCTTTTGGAGCATACGATGGACTTTGTCAAAAATCGACGGTTGAACTGTCGGCAGTCAATAGCATGCAGCAGCGAAAAACCTGACATTAAAATCATTTCGTCAGTTGATTCTGTGGTCTTTCGAATGGCTGATTCCTTTGAATTAGCGAAGATCGCATAGCAAAAATGCAAGGTAAAGGCGAGGGACATATAAATATGCGACCCTAGACGTCGACCGAAAGAGAAGTGTATTCACGCAAACTAGGAATGGAGGAGCAACCCATGATTTTATTCTGTAAGGTCGCGTACAAAAGTCGTAAACGAAATTCTTGTGATGGTTTTCCTAGTATGTAATACGGAAGAATAAGATAGTTCCATTTTATGTTAAAGAACAAAACTAACTTAATTAACCGAATCAAAAAACAACATGTAAGTTTGTTTTTAACTGCCCTTTGAAAAATTACACCGTACTACTTAGAATTATAAAACTACTTCGTCTTCAGGTTCACTGAGCCGTGTTTTTAAAGTCTCGTGCACGCATAAACACCATTCCTTTTCTAGAATTGATGGGATTGTGTGTATTTGTAGTGCAGTTAGTGTTTTACTGCAGATGGAACGCTGAAAGGCATGTTACCAAATACAAAAAAATCTGCTTGAAATAAGTTCTAAGGTGACTCATTTTATACTTCATGCACATGAAACTTGTAAAACTGATCGGCGAAGACAAGTAAGCGTCTACCGAACTAAATAAAAATAACGGTTTACGTTGAAAAAGGTAATTCATAAGTAAGTGAAATTTTCTAAGGAAAGCTATCTTCCAATCCAGTGATCCTTGTCTGCAAGTGTGCTGCTAGTGCAAAAAATGATCAAAGCACTTACCGCTGACAGCCAGAGGAGTGGCCAGCAGAAGGCTCAGGCCTATGGGTCCACCAACGCAATACATACAGACGGAGCATACGATTGCCCCGACCTTTTGCAGTCCAACACCACGAATTACGCCGCAGACACCACCCTAGAGTTTCATACCATGAAAATAAACATTTGATTCTCTGCTTACTGAGAAGAATAGCTAGCTACGTGACTGAACATCAGGGCTGTAATTAAGTATTTAGATGAATAAAGACTGTAACCTTTATCATGCACAAAGTATCTGCATAAACACCCGCTTAAAGCTTACTACTGCTGGTACTTGTATTGTCTCATTGAGGCATCGTCCGACAGAATTTAACTAAAGAGCTATTAAAATGCTATTTTACAGGCAACATTTTGGGTTAGAAGCTTGCCGGTATCCTTATGGTTTTTTAAAAGGGCTGCAAACCAGAATTGTCTGAATTGTTTTAAACCCACCTACGGAGACAGAAGCGCTTAAAATAATCTTTAAATGTTCTTATCATACGAAGTTAAGTGATTAGGTAGCCAAATGCTAAAACGGCAGCTCATGTGAATAGGAACCCCAGTACTAAAATTGGCCTTGCATCACGTTCCAGGGAAGGCCCATATACCTGTGTTCCAACCACCAATCTAACGTTAGTCCTAACTCAAAATCTTGCCCTGATTCTAACCCTAACCTTAAACTTGACCGCAAATTTATTCATGATTTGAACCTAAACCATAATCCCAACAACGCTAACCCTTATCCTCATGATGTGTTACTTGGGGTTCCTATTCCGAAGTTTTAACAATAAAGACTATTAAAAATTTGCTTCATCGTCCCACACGACCAGCTTCTGTATCTTTTTCGAACATAACAAACAAATCAATAACGACCCCCCAGCTGTGATCGCAAAGGTCGCATGCGGTCGCGTGGTCATGACATACTAGTAATACTGTGCACATTGTGCCTGAATTAATCTTATCTCCGACCCTCTCTGATGATGTGTTCCAGTGAGAATCTGAAACGTCAGACCAACAAATATCTTCTTCCAGCAATCACATCTTTTGCTTATGAACTTCTTCCTGGAACTCACCCGTTCACTTCTATTAGATGAATTAATTACAAAATTCCGCTGTTTCATTGAAAATGGAAAATTATCCATCAGGTAAGAAGCTTTCAACCATAGAAACATAGGGAATGTGGACTAAAGAGAGGTCAGTAGGCTTTTTTATCAAGCTTTCTTTCTGGCTGTGGTAAAATAGAGCTGAGCCAAATGGATCTGCCTTCAGAACTGTACTTCCCTAAACATGATTGTGTTTGCCACAGGGGTTACCTAGCATTTAATCCTATCAGTCGTTACTTCGAAGAATGAAAACTGACTCACTTATTTAAAACTCTATCTATATCTTAACTTGGAGTGTTTCAAATGAGAAAGATGCTATATCAACAAGAGGTACGTTCACAATCTACTGGGGTCGAAAATATATTTGTTGGTAAATTAAACTCACCACCATCCCTCCAAAAAAGTGGAACGTAATTAATGCGGGAAATATTGCCACGGTTGATGAAATGATGTCCCTGGAAAGCAAATAGCAGCTTTACAGCTAAATAGACAATCAAAATGGAGACAGCATAAGTAAAAATAAACTAAAAAGGAGGACATATTGTCGCTTAAAGTACACTAAACCACCCATGTTTAAATGACCGTTCGACCGTTGCCAAGGAAACTGCTCAAAGTGTGCCCTGATGTCGTGGTGAACGAATTACGAGGACTTGCCGTGACTTATTGACACATCGTAGACCTAGACACTGACAAGTAAAGGTTATGTAATTTGATAAGCATATTTGCGAAGACCATGAATTATCTTGACAGCAGGGTAACTACATATGTCAAACAGTATATTACAAGATGATAAACACTTATCAGAAATGAGACTGGTGCAGCCAATTAATGCTCAAAAACCAGAAATATATATATATATATATATATATATATATATATATATATATAAAGCTCTCCTGATAAGGCGCGCGCAGCATCCCCTACCGACTCTGACCCGTGGATGATCAATTTTGCATGTGTCCTCTGCCCCTGTACGGACATAGTCCAAATTAGCCCCGATTTGATTATTTCAAGGTGTAATTGAGAGCAGATTGTTTAACACATTGTCAGACTTCCTATAGGTATATCCTTTTGTGGGCTACAGATCTACAAGTACGCAGGAAGTAGATACTTCTCGTGTTGCCTAGCTGAGCGGTCGTTTGAAAAGCATGCATCATCCAGTTTGGTCATCAGCTATTTCAGCCACCTCAACTGCACCACGGCCGAAGTCCCGCCACGTTTGAAGCTTTTTAGCCATATTATTGCCTGGCTGAACTTTGAATTTCACCTGCAGACTTCTACTGTTCCTAGCTAGCCCTGTATAGACAGCGTTGATGCACGGAACATTAAACAATGTCGTGAACAGGTTAGCTTATCTATATTTCCAGCCCTTCGATGCCTTTGTTTATCACTTGTGGTGATTCACTGGCTTTTGAAAAGCCTCCCATACCCATCCCATAGGCACTATCTTCACATAACTAAGTTGAAGTCTTTTTAAAATATCAGGGTCAATTTAGAAGTAGGATTTCGAGCACTGCCAGTAATTGAACTCTTAGTATTACATTCCAATTATTTTTGAAAATTCCGCGGTTTATGCGAGGTTATATGCTGCTTCCGAGTGTAAACTATCAAAACAACACTTCCCCGCGGCCGCTATTATGGTAGAAAAAATTCAGTTCTCCGAGATCCCAAACCATCATACCAAGGACAACAGATAGCAATAGTTGAGATGGAGGACGTGTTTTGCCGCGTCACTTGCCGGCGACTTGTCAAATCGTGTTTTTGAAGGATGAAGAGAGTCGTAGAGTAGACCGTGAAGTGAGGGACAATTTGCAATCGCAGATTATAATGATAATTTTCATATCAGGTAAAATGAGCCATATAATGACAGCCGTCTACACAATTCACGAACCTCTGAAGGAGCAAACGCTACCATTATTCAAAACGCCCAGCGAAGGTCAAACGTCTTGCAGTGAACGCTTCATATTCTTTTGGCATGCCAAATTGGAATAAATTTTTAACCACTGTGGACAAGTGCAGTTTCCGAAGACCTAGTACGACAGCAGATAGCGGCATTTAGGAGATGCCAAGCTTTTATACTGACTGGTTTCTGAAATCACGTAACTTAGTTCAAGGCTAGAAGGTAAGGCCAGTGGTGTAGCTGCCTAACCCGAATTTTAAAGTCTGCTCAAAGTCAAACGGATTTACCGAATTTCCAAGAAATTAGCAGTTTATTCAGGCTAAATAAATGACTTAATTAGCGCGGGATATGTTATTTTAAAACTAAAGATTACGATGAATAGATTTAACAAATGAAAACAGCTTAACGCATCAATGTTCTGCAAATAATTAGGAAAAATATTCGCGGTTGAAGAAAGATGACTTAGAATACTATGTGAACAAATTATTCAAAGGGAAAATTCATTCTTTTAAAGACATCGATCATTACAACAATGGAGCTAAAATCTGCGATTTTATAAGCGTCGAGATTGTCGTAAAATGTAGATTTACTAATTTATCATCCACAATTACTCAAATACACTCAAAGAAATAAAAATACTTCTTTGGCCAAAACACGCACTTTCGCCGCCCTGAGTGAGACATGTCCTACTAAGGATGGGTCAGTCCTGTAATAATGCGTAAATTTTCAGTTATCGAGAAGGGACATGGGGGAAAACGGTTAAAATGTTAATAAGTCAACCTATGAAAGCAAATATCACTCTATTCGACGTGAATAGCGCTGATGCTATTTATATTCTACCCTGCAAGTTGGCCACTAATCTATCAGAGAAAGTTGACAGTTGTTCGTAGGTCTCCATCCCAGGATGAGAAAACGAAAAATTTATTCCTGCCCCAAGTACATAATAACAGAAGAGAGAATACTCTTACTACTCTTGGCCACTACATTTCCTCATATAAACGTGAACCATATAACCAATCGTAGCCTTAAACACCGATTGAGTTGAGGGCTGAGTACTCTTTCCAGCAGAGATTGAGTTTTTTATGACCTATGATTCGGTGGAATGAGTAAATATTCGAGGCATACTTAACGTTGACAGATGTGCCAGCCCACCTGTGTGGCCTTCATAAATTTTTAAGTTAGGGTTTAATGCACTAACGCTCTATTGAAAAAGCATTTCCTGTTTCGTTATAAAACGATGTGATTTTATAGCATGTCGAAAAATTATTGTCTGTTTATAAAAATGGCTAACTGGCCCTCGAACGCATAATGAAAAGCATTATATGAAGGCGAAAGTTATCTTATCAAATAATGTGACGAGGCGCTGAATCCTGAATTATGCTATGGCAATCTACTTTATTTAACCTTTTTTATTAGTAGGCAACAGAAAAATGCCATTAGATGCAAAATATTCGTAAATTGTTTTCCTGTGTTGTTTTTACTATCTGTATTCGTATCACGAAGATAAAAACACATATTTTGCACTCATTGTAAAAATAATTGACTGAATATAGAAAGGGCTAAAAAGAGGAAAACCGTATACTGGTGTTGGATGTCTGTCCTTAAGGGACTTGTCTGAAAAATGTTTTCATTTGGTCTTATCTCTCCGGGATTTGGATTAGTTTTCAGGAGACTGCAGACCATCCTCGCGCCACATAAATGGCTAAATAAATTAATTTAGATACGTTTTTAATTTAAATTTCTGTCCACGATGCGTGAGATTAAGGAAAAGTGATCTTTACTTCTATAAATACTTTAAATTCTTTGCTAGAAATAAATCGCACTTACGGGTCATTAGAGAATATTCTGGGAATATAGTCACGGAGGAGAGCCAGGATAAGCGAATCGACCGTGCAGGAGGTAACTAAAAAAAATTTTGGTCATCATATTCACCCCCGTAAATGTGGAACCCAGTTATTGACTTCAATTTGCTTATAATAGGTACAGACCTGATATCTCACATGCATTACATTTTCAGCTTTCAAATAGTTTTAGAAGGTAGACTGATAAACAGTTTGGCCTAAAGATAGTTTATCAACCAACAGTCTAATGAAGTTCTGGTCATAGTAATTTTTGCCCCAAAAAGTTTATTTGCTTTGCGGTTTTTCTGATGACTAGACACCACAATACGTTATAAAACCGACGAGAACCGACAGGAAAACGAGCTCGTGGTTTGATGGTTAGAACGTTGTACTTAATAATGCTTGATAACCCAAAAGACTTGAGTTCGTCACTCAGGTTCCTTCACACCTGAGATTGGATAAGCCAGACTGACGACGGCCAGTACTGGCTATATCAGGCTTCGTTTTATTTTCGGGGTAAAGTCATTTTTGGTTTACTACTAGCCTTTGTGCGTCTATCTGTGGGCCCTTGATTGAGCCTAAAGACACGACGAGAGGAGCTGTTCCCGAGGTCCGCGAACCGTTGTCCTGTCGGTTGTGATCGGGAATATAAATTATGATTGTGTGGTGTACTGATCTGGTTACGAAACATGTATATCCCATTATGACATGGAGCTCACTTAAGAGCCCTCGCAGACAGTAGCATATTGACTTGTTGATGATGACGGCTAATAAGCCAGAAGTAGCCACTACGTTGTCCCTTGTCATTGTCAGTTCCAACTTCTCATGATATACCACAAATTACTCAACGTCTGCCTTTGAGGGCTTTAAAGTGAGCTCAAGGCAAAATGGTGCAAAGATATACCGTAAACAGATCGCTGCATGCCATATTATCATAATTCGTATGTATATGCATCTGCAGCATCCTATTGCTTTATTTATCACGTACCTCTTAACGTGGAAGATACTTTTGAATTTCACCTAGTTTCAAGGGTAAAACTGTGAGAATTTATTCACATATACATTTTTTTCTGTGATATTTAACTACTTCAGATAAATCGTCCATTTTGTACTTGATGGTGAGACGCAGCTGCCTGACCTTTATTATAGTGTATAAAGACTGTAAAAGGTTTAGAATCTCTTTGTTTATTCACCACATTAAATTTGTCTATACAAGGTTTCCGTTGAAAAGTAAATGTTAAGTGGGCCTTTTAAGTTTTCCCACTGTGAATAACTTACATACGACAATAAGCGCGGTCCATAAGGTAGCTTTGGGTCCATGGGGGTCATTTGCACCCAGTGCTTGGCCAATTCGTATCGCAGAGGCAAGCCCGAATCCGAGTGGGAACTACAGACAGATGCAAAACTAAAAATTCCTATAAACTGATACAAATGAAATTGATATCCTTTGCATATATGCACTCAGTCGCTCATCAATGCCTAGATGTCACTGATATGTTAGGGTTTTAATATTTTTTCAAAGCAAAGTTTGCAAAACAAAAAACATAAAATGGAAAATTTATTAATGCATTATCTTACCAGGCAGTATAATATAGATTCCAAATTATTAATAATGGTCTGAACGGCAAGTTCTTTTTCTCCGAGCAACCCTAAAAGGAGAGCAGTATAATTTCAAAATCATTTGTGTACCAAGAACAAAAATTTTTTTCCCGAAGTACCTAAGTGTCAATGACCCATCAATCTTGCGGACTAGTAAAAATACGCGATCCATCCCAGTGCAAAGCTATCGTGAGATCGTATTCATGCTCTGTAGCTCCATTAAATCCGATTAAAACCTTTTTTATTCTACGCTGTACGCAATAGTAGCGATGTGAAGTTTTGATCAGCTGTTCTTTGGCAATTGGCCCGTTGGCAGGTGAGGCGGACTCGTCTGTTATAGGATTGGTACAATTATAGGCCCTTATTTGTTTACTCTTTAATTGAGAAATCAGCTATTCTCAGTTGTGATTGAAGAAGAAAAAAGATAGCCCCATACGTAATGAGGATTTACGGAACGGCTTAGCCTAGGTGTTTGTGATGTTTCCGACCATGCGTCATGACCCCACTGCTATTCAGGTCAACAAGAAGACAAAACCAGGCATGAGGCATCTTTGCTCAGGCAGTATGTCATCCAAGAGTGTGTGTGGTAGAACTGACAGTGGTAATCATCAAACCGGGTCCATTATGGACGGTCTTTGCGATAGATTATTATATGTGCTTACTTGCAAAGAGCTTAAATATTAACTTCGGCAATATTCAAATATGATTATATAATATTGCTCTTGTCTAATTTTGCAATATACAACTGGTTCATGCGATATTGAATGCCTTTTCATTTGCTTAAACATTCTCTCTAATCAGAATGCAAGTAGGTTACTTTCTGTCAATGCAAATTTTAATAAAAATATTGTGCGATCAAAAAAGCCACATAAACACGACAGGTTATTATTTCGTGTTCACTGTCCGCTTACTGTCCCGTAGTTACTAGGAACATTACTACGGGCGGCTTCCCATTCGTGCTCGGGCCTCATGCGCATATAGTTAGCGACGGGATCAAAATGATAAAATCGCTCAGGTAGGCTGAAATGTTGATTTCTGACTACTTTGCCCCCATTGAAAAGTCCAGGAGTCTTGAGTCGGTTTGAGGACTAAATTAGCCACAGAAGGGACTCGCCTGATGAATGATGCTAAGAGATATAAAGTTTATGACTGACGTAATAGCAAAATGATCATCCTCATTTCAATCTAACCAGCTTGACCTAGACAGAACGTTACCTTGAGTCCGCCACTCTTAAGAATAGGCACCATACTCGGACTATAATACCAGCCCTCCGAGGTTTTGCATCCCTCTGCTTAATCATTATTTGGCCATGTTACTGAGGATTTATTCCAATATCGTCCACCTTAAGCATGAATAAGTTAAAGGTAGTTAAAAAACTGATAATAATGTTATTGATGCATGAATAAGTGAGTGGAGTAAATAGTTTTTACCCATCTCTGTCACCTACCTGCCAAAAGACTGCCGGATTCGCAGACCCACCACTCCAGTCCAGTCATTATCATGCCGGGGACACCAAGACTGAACCAAACACCCCAGTCATGCCACATTTCGACTCTAAAACCTATCATTTAAACATTATATATATATTTTTTTATTCACGTCATGGTTCTTCAAGCAGAGTCATCGCTCTGCTCCTTGCTGGTTTACAAATTGGTTAAGAAGATGAATCTATTACATATACAAAGTTTAAGTTCCTTGTTAGATTAATCAGAAAATAAATAGATATCGGTGCATTTCTACAATTGAAGAGAATTTCGCTGCCTTCAAAATTAGTCTTTGACTTCTACAGCCATCCTATTAACTGGCTTAGGTTCGAGAAATGGCAATGCAATTGTAGAATGTACCATTCCAGGTCCTCTTGTACATTTTTGAACAGATGATGTAGGAGAGAAGGGATACCACCTGGGCCAAATATCCAATTGTACGGGCTATTGCCGAGCCTCTGATTTCGAAATAAAAATATATTTGCTTAGCATACACAGAAACATAACACATATTAAGTGTCTAGAATTTTAACGACAGCTGTAAGACTTATTGAGTGGCCTCATTCGCTCTAGACTAAGGAAAAAAGAAGAATGTAAGTCAAGTCTAACTTGGTCAGCTTGGGATTGGTAACTGGTCGGGTACGTTACTGGCATCCGTACTTCAAGTAGTCAGAGCACCAACCGGACAGTCTAGGAAAAATAGTCCTGTAGTTTCTGATTCTCCCATATCCATCCCTTTACCAAGGACGTAAGTAACCCCAGTGATAATGTTTTTAAAGTTCTAGTAGGTGTACTATTTTTGAAATGTTATGTAAGTCAGTATAGTACCTATAGTTCCGCCATACCTGGATTACTTGTTAAGTCACATAGCCTTATAATTATAGAGTTCTCTACCAAAAACCACATTACTTACCTAAAACTGCGTTAGTGAGCCCAGGCGCTTACCAGAAATCTTCTTCGATTTCCACAGGTATTACAGAGATTTATAAGTTCCTTATATTTGTCAGACATTGCAAATTCAGGATAGTTCCTGATAGCATTAGGGGCATATTTAAATAAGTTCACATGATCATGAGGCAACAACACGGCTTTCGAAATAAATCGGGCCGCTTCGTAGTCCCCGGTAGCCACTGGTTGTCATTTTAATCATCTTTGGGCAAGTTAGGTGACCACCTTCTGCAACTTACAGAATCCACAAAATTGTATACAGTAGACTGGCTTCCCAAGCAGTTGATCCAGAACTTTCCAGATGAGTACGAGGCTCACTTAATTCATACCTGTTTTTTGCCGATTTGAAAATCTCATTTGACCCAACGTTTGCAAAACTGCGGTCTTGGGTGCTCTGAGCTTGTAACTTGATGCTAAGGTGATTTATCATACGGTTTCCGATGGGATCACGTAGCCCAGGTGTTGGGTTTATTATGCTGCCAAGGGATCTGCCACTTTAGATACTGACCTGCTGTTTGCAGATGAGCTTGACAACAATTCAAATCAACTTGGTTGCAGGCCAAAATAGGAGCGATGTTCGTTGCTTTTGAGCCCGCTCTCCAACTTCCTGAAGTGACGAGTAGTGAAGTGCTGACAGCTCAAAATTTAAAAATTCAAGACAGAATTCAACGCCCACATTTAGTTTTGTGCATATGGGTGTTACCGTAGAATAATACCTTAATTTCCCTGCCTAATTCAACCCAAAGAAACGCTGAATTAATCAATTTGTCTATCTTAAAAGCAGCATCTTGTCAGTTTAGTTTAGTTACGGGCAATAGCGGTCATAAAGGAAAAGATGCACACGGTTGGAAAGTTTCTGGTGATAAATGATGGAACCCATTCTAAGTGTAATTTATTTGACTCAATTTCCACATCCTTCAAGGACTCACTACTTCGACATCTGTTTTCACCTTATCTTCAGTGTATTTTTCTTAGGGCGAAAGGGCTGAAATTGGTCGCTTCAAGCACTACATCTGACCAATTCTTATTATATGATTGACAGATAAAATTGCTCGGCTCTAACAAAAACCACAATGCGTTGCAATATGCTCCATTCAATTTGTTTTCTCCATCTAAATTATGCTTACTTCTGTTCATATTCGCAGCAAATAATACGGCAAAATCTCAAAAATAAAACCGTTCTGAGAGTAGACGGCGAGGGACTTACAGTGTACCCATTTTCGCATGAAAAATTAAAACATAATGGGCAGCAGCGTTTACACCATTTCCAAAAATGCTTGATAGAAGAGGTGGGAGCACTTTGTTCTACGTTTCCATGACTAAAAATATGAGCTGTAAGAGTTACCTGACACTGTACGTATTTAGTAAGAATCGTGTATATGGCGACAAACTATAAGAAGTTGTTTTTTTTTAATGAGGAAAACTTACCAAAAGACCTGGCATTAAACCCAACAAATATTCCGCAACGAGCCTTGAGAAAAATAAAAAAAGAGTTGCGTTGTCACATCAAACCATGTTTTTATGTCAAAGTGAATTAGAAACAGATGACGGCAGAGGATAAAGCGATTGTTGCATGACTGATTATGTGGCCAAACCTGTCCTGTGAACTTATTTCCTTACGGTTATGTATGACGAAGAATCATTTTCTGTATCAAATAATGCACAAACAGTGTAGTCAATGAAAAGTCGTTTACAACATACTCTTTTAGAAGTAATAAATGGCTACTTAGAACATCTCCCTCTGGATATGAGTTTGATCAGGATTCAATATGTCAGAATTTATACACTGGGCTTATTCTGTACTGATATATCGAATGTAAATATCTGCACTCTGTTTGACGTTTTGCTCCATAACGTCTTCTTTTCGGACGGAAACTAAGCTTGCCTCGTGAATCAGACAGAGAGGGTTTACAGAGTAATCTGAATATGCGTAGGAACCTTGAGGTTATTTTGACTTGTAATATTTATTTTGACCTCGTATGAACTATCTTATTGATATTTAAGTTTTATTTGGTCCAAAATATTTGAGAACAATCGTTCTAAAGTACTGCCTCAGTTATGCCCATGCATTTAAATGTGGAACAGTACATAGTGCGTCGTTATGGATATATTGACACGTAGTCTCCAAGATATGAATCTCAAATAAATAAGGGCATATACACATAGCTATCCACTTTGAAAATGCAAATTAAGCCTATAGTCATTGTTTAAGAGTAAGCCGTTTTTAGGGATGCAGTTTATTAGAGGTCATAAGCAACTTGAATGTGCATGGCTCGTTCAATATCTTTTGCCTGCGAATGTCATCACTTTGATTACTTGTTTTGTTATAATTTAAGAACTAATGTAAGTTAACGGCTAATATGGCAACATGCATTTTTGCATGTGCTTCTGGAAGAACTGCCCACTGCTACCTTCCTGCATAAATAGGTTGCAAAGACAAGTCCTTTATGAATTATGATGTCATCTTGAGTGATGGTTACTTTAATTGAAATGAAGTCACTCCTTTCTTTCATACTATTAAACCTACGAAACAGACGGTTACAGAGGAAGAGTGCAAGGTGTGCTAAAGGCTTCTTCTCACGTTCCTTAAGAAACAAATGCTACTTCACTGATTCTTCATCACGCACGACTAAGAATGCCTTCATTCTTGATATATTTGACACAATTGCCTACTTCGGCATTCAATGGTTATAGTACTGGTTTAAATAACTGTTACCATTTTAAAAATTTGAAGTTAAACTTACTTGGCAACCAGTGGTGACTGACCAGAGGCCAAAATAATAGGCTCGATGCACAGATGTATCGCCCAGCAGGGCATGCAGCAAAATACGATGATACAGAGAGCTTGAAACGATAATAAGAATAATAATAATAAAAAAGGAATTTCGATAACTCTCCGTAAAAATTGATCTGCTATCAGTACATTAATAAATATTAGGTATTTTTTAACTACCGGTTACCTGAACCACAATTTTTTACTTAAAATGGACAACCAGGACAATAGGTAAAGGTAACGTTGCGAAATGCAGGTTTATTTGCGAAAATTATGCAACCACCATAATTGCCTGCTAAGCATAGAGGACTATTCCATTCTATTTGGATTTGATGCCTCTTATGTGGTAGCCCAGACCCTTGGTTAGGTTAGACCCGGAGGCGGCCTAAAAATAAATGCGAGCATGCATTTATGCTCTTTTAATAATTTTTTCCATATGTAAACGTTCAGGTTGAGCAAGCTATCTCTTTATCAATCAATAAGTTTGCGATTTTACAAAAATACGCGAAGTGAAAAATTGCCATGATATCTGAATGTTTACGCAAATCTCTGCTCGAGCTAACGGCATATGGGTACTTCAAGAAAACGCTATAGCTATTTATCAAACCAAATTGCCTGCAAGTAATTATAAGAAAACTGAAAAATTGTTTTTGATTGACGTCACATTAAATTGAAATGACTGTCATGTTTGCGCGACTGGAAAATACATAAAAGAAAATTGACTTCATGACATTAGCATCTCTATTGCATCATACCGGAGATACTTCAGAAGAAGTAACCTTGGTTTAAAACGTGGTCACTATAAATGGAGCACTTTAAATATTCTCTTTATTCTTGCAGGTGACATCAATCCCTCGGAAAGTACATAACCAACATCGAAAATGCAGATTAAACCAATAAATGCTTGAAACACATTTTAGTAAATAAAACTCACTTTTTTGCAATTGGATTCCTAGTCTGAGTTTATTTTCCCCACCAAAAGTCTAAAAACAGAAAAGTAAATTTGTAAGTCATGTGGCATATTGTGTCCGCTGCTATCAACATTTTTTGTTTTCTACTCAGAAAGATATGTACCGTCAAAACATTGTGGTATTCTCTAAGAACTTTTTCAGCCATGTGTCAAGGGAAATTAGGCAGACTTTATCCTCCCACGAGGAGAGTCAGTGTATGAGAACAAGTCTTTTTGACCTTTAAATCTTAGCAGAGCCTTCATGAATTTACCCGTTTAACGAAAACATATATTGTCATTTTTTCCAGTAAGGGTGATTTTGTCAAAAATAAAAGAAATCATAATAGAATTGTCATTTAAAGCGAGTCTAAAATAGTATTTAAAAAACTCACCTGAGCAAAGAGAGTTTCCGCGGCAGTCATCAGGCCAACAACCATTGATACACCAGCCGTGTGAAAAATGGAAATCGCCAGTCCGGCAGATGCCAGCTCAACTTTTCCAATATGCCCACAGAATGCCAAACTTATTGGGGACGTAAGATAGTCGGCAAACGTTGTCAACATCTGCAAGTTAAATGGACGTAAAATAAGTTATTCCATTTTATGTTACCTCATTTACGCTCTTCTGCTGGTACTTCTCTATTTACCTTTAACGGTAAATTCGTTGATTCCAGGCATAAAATTCATTTACTAATATAATAAAAGATTATAAATAAATTTTACCCCATTAGTAATATTATTAACACGATTTGACAACTGGTGGGGAAATATATTTAAGCATTTTAATTTTGTAACCTTTCCGCATACCCATTCTTGACAGTACTTAATGTTGGCTCCAATAAAAATGTTTAATCCCCGGCAAAGGCTGCTGCTAATTTTGCTTCATTAAAAAAATTATTACAATTATTTAAAGACCATAAAAAGTCAAAGCATGGTCTTCGGTTCAGCCACGCCAGTAATTCACACATAATTTTCGTACGAAGAGTACACGAAAAAGAATGCAGAGAAAAAAACAGCGTAAAGGTTGAAGTAACTGGATATAGGCTCCATAGGTGCTGTATTTCAATGAATCTGGACTTAAAAACATTACTTAATAGGTAAGACAAAAATTTGACTATCAGCGAATGAAGCACTATATGGGAACAATGGTTTGAAATGGAGAAAGCAGGCAGTTATTGATGGACTGAGAATATTTTTTACCATGCATGTTAAATTTCAATGATAAAAGGCAAAAACTTCAGAAATATTTATTTGATAGACTAAGCTAATAACTCAAAGTCCACAGGCCGGAACTAGGAATAATAATTTACTGTAAAATGTACGTACTATTGGAAAGGCCAGACGTGACAATTGACCGAGTTCATGCCAGAAACTCTGAGGAAATACCTGATTGTAAAGTGCTCTGACGGTACGCCTCTTTTTGTTTGACGGAACATCGGAAATGCACATATTTCCTAAACAAGAAAGAGATGAGGCAGTTATGCACACGGAATACAGCCCAGATAGACGAGTTAGAGACCAGAGTTAATCTGCACCCGCAGCCTACTTCATTAACTGCTATGTGCGTTTTCTTTTCTAGTCCATTACTACTCCCCTTACTTGAGAGGTAACTGTAAATATTACGTTTTCGGGAAAGCCCTCATAGTCTAAAATGTTGTGCTATAGCTGTCTGGTTGCAAAGTATTCCACCAAGTAATTTAATCTGTTAAAGAGAGCAGGAACATGGTTTTCCGAAAGCTTAAACAACACGCTATTAACAGTTGAAGCAATCCTGTCTCTGATACTGGTTTTGCAGTTTCCTACACACCTCACCTGGAACAGAGACCAATTTTTTCACCATTTTAGACTTCAGCTTTAGGGACGCTATCAGAAGTTTCCTGTTTGAATTCAGCAGCAAATTAATAGGATTTTATTAAGAACGGTCAAAAAATGCAACTACTACCTGAAAAACTGCGAATTCTCTAAAACTTCAGTAGTTACTGAGGAAAGAAAGCCATAATAGTCATACAACCATTAAATTAGCTGAAGAGGGAAGCATCATTCCTCTTAACAGTACTCTCTAAAGTATGCGGAAAACTTTTCTGGTAAATTATAAATTTTTACGCTTATTTTAGAAATGTGGTTCTCCAATCGCCATATTTCCTTCTGAAACTGTAATATGAATATTGCCATAAAACACTTACGACCCAAACCATAACTTCTAAAAAAATTGTGCTTTTATTATACTATGATTTTTGTTAAAGTTTAGAAGTTTTTATTACGTTAGGAACACTAACCTATGAAAGAATTAGTACCTTCTACAATATTTTAAATGAAGCGTAAATAGTTTCAATTTCTTGCTTAGACCGTTTGCCTATGCACAAATCCGCAGGACGTGTTCGTAAATTCGTTATGTGAGTTTCAACAAATTAAAAAATATTATATTAGGTTGACTATGTGCACTGTTATTTTAGCCCTCGTGATCGTGCCAAACATTCGCATTTATAAGTTGACTCAATTCCCAAAGCCTGCAAATGAGTTCCAAAAATATTCATACATTTCATGAAGGTATGATGTTTAGTTAATAATTCAATGCAATCATTAAAGTGGAAATGATGAAGAAATGTTTGAGAGTAGTAGTCCACGATAGTAATCAGAAACACGTACGTCGACTTTCAGCCTGGCGTAGATAGGAATATGTTTCAATCTAAGAAGTGTTTTCACTGACGTACAGTTTACTTATATAAGTTCACTACGAGTGTTGCAGACATTGTTTTGTCTTCATTTACGCCAAACAGTTGAACTGCCTGTGCATAAATTTGAATAATGAGGCACCGACGTTTTGGAAGTAAGGGAGCCAGATTCAAGAAGACATCTTTAGATTGGTGCGATAGCATTTCAGTTTCATGTTCATGACAGCCGCATGTACTTCTTATCGTATTTTTATCGCACCCCTTCTTAAAACGATTTCATATTTCTGCCCATCAATCATTTAATATGCCCGTTGTATTTACCAATGATCTAGCTTAACTGATCGCTTAAACAACAGATGAGGAAACCTTAGCGGCTGAAGTGATCGTCATCAATTCTGATCCCGTTCATGCTTAAGGAGTTCTTACGTGGTTTGAAAGATTGAATACTTCGTTTCGAGGACAAATTAGTCCCCCTACTCTATCAAAAAACTATTTGCAAAACGCATAGAAAGTAAAGTATGCCATATCAAGTTTGTTTCATTTTAAAAATTTCATACGCTCGCCACCTATACCGTCTCTTTCAGCATTGATTTTATCACCCAGAATGCTATAGGTTTTATTAACTCCTCCTCTCTCCCCTTTCTCTTCCACTCAAAGGTGAAGATCAGGAGCTCCCATACATCGTGCCTTCAAGTATGCCGACGTTTTTACATGGTTTCAGTCAATTTTAGTTGCGTTGGCCAATATGGCTTGCAGGAATTTATGAAATTTAAATAACAGTCAAGTTGCCAGTGAGGTACCTGAAATTTCTACCTCGCAAAATAGATTCGGTTCGATAAGAAATTAAAAACCTTTTTGAAAAGTGAGATGAATTACACAAACCCTTGTCCATCCAATAGAGTTCTTTCAGGCAAGCTACAAGTAAGACTTCACATTTATCAGCTACTTTTCAACTCCTGGCATTCAAATTAGCTTTCACAGCCAAAGTAGTGGTGTGGAAGGAGCCCTCAGTGGTGACTTTTATATAAACAGCTTTCGCTGTTTTCTTACTCTACTTGAAGTCGGCCATGCTAATTAAAAACATAACCAGTCTTCTATCAAGTTTAATCAAACGCAAGTTAAGTTTTACACGTTTGCAGTTGGGATGTGTGCTCAAATGAAAGTCAAGAATGCATGGTTTTTATACTTAGTTTGCCGGGATATCCAATTCAAATTCATGAAGCGTAGAATTATGACCTGTAATCTAAAAGCTCCCCAATAACTTCAGATGCCTATATAAACTTTTGGCTCATGTATAATTGACACTGACTACTTCCTGTTGACCAATATACGATAGTAATATTTTGAAATTTTGCTCGGAAATTCATAACAACTCTATATTTATGAAATAAGTATGAATGACAGGATTTATCAAAAAAATTAATCAACAGTGTCATACGACGTAAGACTGTCGAATTTTCCGTTAGCTCCGGCTAAACATGCCTTAATTAATGCAAACTGAAATAATTTAAACACAAAATCAACTTGCACGCCGTAAACCCGTTGAACATGAGGTCTCATAGGGACATGTATGCAAAAACTTCACACTAACATGCAACCAGACAAACAGACATGCAAAACAGGCGTGGAGCAACGGTAAGTCAGTTGATGACTGGAAAAAAAGGGACATTGGTGAAGGGAGTAAACAAAGGTGAAGTACCAGAAAGAACTAAGAGCGAAGCAATTACAATTTTACAGCAATTCCTTTAAAATCAAGGTGGATTTTTACGGGTGCATGATACATTTTTAGATGTTATTACAACTTATTTGACGAACTGTTTTTCGACCTTTTCAGAGAACCGCAGTGCTAATGTTCGACTCAAAGGCTTGGAGGGAAGATACATTTTTCAATAAGCATTTGACGGCTAATACTTCCACGGTATTTCATTTACTACTAGACAGAAGGCCAGTGAGAGAAAGAGAGTGGGCGTTGCTCCTTTCTTTGAAATGACCAGCATTTGTGTCTTCTTCCCAACGAAATTACAACTACAAAGCGAGCATATTTTGAACCGAAACGTTTAAGATCCGCCATGAAGCCACTTTCTAGATAATCCGCATGAACGCTGCATGCCGCATATTTGTCCCCAACCTGTCTAGAATGTGAGAGAATATATTTACAATGAGGTGGATGGGTGCGTGTAGACACATTGTCAAAAGTAACCTCGAAGATGGTCACCAGGTTTACTTCAGGAATGCGAAAGATATTAATGGGGAGAATGAAAATCTGAAATTGTATATAGATATTGAGTTCTGTGCTGATTCGAATATTCAGACTCCGGCATTTTCCAAGCAGACAGATAAGAACAAACTAAGGGAGAAGCACGAACCCTGTCAGTACAAAAGAATAGGAACGCACCACCCACCGTAGAACAGTTGTTAGTATGCTGTTTTGCTGGAGGAGCCCACAGTACCGTATCCTAACCGTAACTTTATCTATAGCTCAAATTTTAACCCGAAACCCGACAGTTCGACCATAGATTACGTTGAGGTTCACCGTATGCTCCACGGACTGGCGGTGCAGGGATGGTGACTTGCACGCGATTTAGTTTAACGTGATGGTAGCCTTGCGCTGCATCTACCGCACTCTCTCCTCCTCCCGCACCTGAGCCTGGTGCCATGGCAGAGTCAAGACGACCAGAGGTGGGAGAGGGCGCAGGTAGCTGGCGCGGCCGGGGCCGCCCCTCTGCGTACCACCAAACCTGGCTCGGATCCCACGGAGTGGGAGTGCCATAAAGGCCACATAAAGAACGAGCCCTTGCAGCCTCTCAGTCCGCCAGTCAGCCACTACACACAAAAAACACATTGGGCTGACGACGCGTTCCAAGTGTTCCCGTCAGTTGACAACCTTCCGAGCCATGGCTTTTAGCGTACAGTGATAGTTTAAAGCGCGTCAGATTATATATAGTGAGGAAAATTTGCTGCAATGTCGATCTCACTCTCTCCCCCGACCCCACAATCAGACCACCATCCGAGCCGGTTAGTTGTCTGATGAGGGAGTGGGCGCATTGTCTGATGGGTCGGCGTAGCCGTCCTCGCGCGCCACAGCACGACCTGGCCCCCATAATGAACACACCAGGATTTACTTACTCAGGGGATATGGAGGAGCCATCGCCGTCTGACTCCCAGTCCACTGGTCAGCCACTTGACATACAGCACATACACTGGGCCGACGGCGTGGTCTGGTGTAAGCGTCAGATTGGCAGCATTCCAGGCCACGGTTTCAAGGAGACCGTGATATTCTCAGGTATGTTGTGAGGGTGAGGGTGCTGTCTATGTATTGGTGTAGGTAGTGTGCTGATGTGGCTTAACCTCTTTGGTTTACCGCAGGTTGTCGTTGAGGCACATGTGTACCAATACGCCGATGCGGTGTGTAAATGTGTTGGAGCAGTGGAGGCGGGCGCGTAGACTGTATGTTGGAGCAACTGGCACCGATGCACCAGCCTCCATGCGATGGATTCGCACGTGACCGACCAGGCCAATGTATGAGTTGAAATTGCGGGCGCAGTGTGGACAGGAGAAATAGGGAGAGTCTGGGGGATGTTATCCATGGTAGTGGGGGTGGCATTGGCGGGAAGAATGACAGTAGCGGAGGATGTGCATGAGGTATCGGTGTTGTCGGTTTTGCGGTGAATTTCATTGTCATGGATGCGCATGCGACCGAATAGGCCCATGTGATGAGTGAATGCGCTAAGACAGTGAGGGCTATGATGTCGGCGATATATGCTGTATGTTGGTACGCCAGAAACTTGTTCACCAGTCTCTGTACGATGGATTCGCAAGTGACCGACCAGGCTGCTGCGTGAGGGGAATGTGCGGTTGCATTGAGAACAGTTTAGGAGAGAGTTCCCATCGCTGATGGTGGTGGTGGTGGTGACGGTGGCAGAGCGGCGGTGGTGGTGGAGTTAACAGGTGCTACGTATTGCGATGTGGTCTCTATGATGGTGGGAGTAATGGAATTGATGCCAGAATTGAGGGTGGGGGAGTCCGAATGAGGGTTGGCAGAATTTGACGTAGAAGTTGGAATTGTTGGATTGGTGGTGCATTGTGTCCGAAGCTTTCTGACCAGGCCGATTCGCGCGCGGGAGGTCCATTGACAGTGCGGGCACTTTGAAAGGGCCTGGGCATTGGTGGTGTTGGTCCGAGGCGCTGGTGACTTTCGTGCCGCTCTTTTGGTCTTGGTGTCGATGATCCGGTTGGCCTGATAGATTGCTGCACCACTTTTCACGGATATTCTCCATGCCAGTCTTTCCTGGGCGAGGTCCTCCCAGGTCGCCGGGTTGATTTGCAGTTGCTTCAGTGATTTCTTCAAAGTGTCCTTGTAGCTTCGTTTTTGACCTCCCTGATGGATAGCACCCGTAGAGACATCTCCGTAGAAAAGTCGTTTGGGTAGTCGCTCGTCGTCAACTCTCACCAAGTGGCCACTCCATCGCAGTTGCACTTGTCTCCGCATGGCGTAGATACTGGGGGTTCCGGCCCACTCCAGCGCTTCCGTGTACGGGATCCTATCTTGCCGTCTTAGCTTCAGTATTCGGTGTAGGTAGCTGAAATGGAAGTTATTCAGCTTCCTTGCTTGGTTCAAGTAGACGGTCCAGGTCTCCGCTCCGTAAAGGTGTGTAGTCAAGACACCAGCCTTGTACATCTTCCGTTTGGTGTTCAAGTGAATATCATGGCGATCCCACACGGAGGCCTGCAGTCGGCCGAAGGCCTAACTGGCTTCGGAGATCCATTGAGTAACCTCATCATCGATTCTCGTGTTGCGTGACAGCGTGCTTCCGAGATAAGCGAAGGTTTCCACGTTTTTGAGTTGAGCACAATTGACCTTGATTCGGGGAGCATTGTATTACGCGCTGGGTGGTCTTTGGGGCATGACAAACGTTTTGGCTGTACTGATTGTTAATCTAAACTCAGCGCAGCCTGCAATGATGAGAAACATGTTCCTTTGCATGCCCTCCTCCGTCATGGTGTTAAGGGCGCAACCGTCCGCGAAGAGCAAGTCATTGATTGTAGCCGGAGATATGCGCGTTGTGGCCTGCATATGCCGACTGTTGAGAAGGTGCCCATCAGTTCTGTAGGCCATGCTGATCCAAGGGCGCTCATCAAGTTAGGCGTCCATCAGCATAACAGAGAACATGAGACTGAACAGGGTGGGGGCCAGTACGCATCCCTGCTTCACTCCGTTGGTCACTGAATGCTTCGGATACGGTCCCGTTGTCAGTGACGCGTGCCGTCATCCCATCATGAAGCTGACGCACAATGTGCGTGAATCACTCAGGACAGCCAAATTTTGGCATGAATTTCCACAATCCGTTGCGATTCACCGTGTCAAAGGCTTTCATCTGATCAACGAAGTTAATGTTACGGTGCGTTCGCATCTCCTGGCACATCTCTTGTCACTGTAGGGCGGCAAAGATCATTTCGGTTGTTCCGCGGTGTCGGCGGAAGCCACATTGGCTTTCCGGGAGCAGGCCCTGCTCTAGGTGACTGGTCAGCCGATTGAAAAGGATACGGGTGATGATCTTCCCGGTGATGTTGAACAGCGAGGTACCTCTGTGGTTATCATAGTGTTGCCGGTTCCCCTTCCACTTGAAGGGCATGGACGATGATCACGTCTTTGAAATCCTGAGGAACTTGTCCTTGGCGCCACATCTCCTAGAAGAGTGTTGTGAGTTCTGCCATCAGCCGGGTTCTACCGGGCTTGTAGACTTCAGGTGTGATTGCGTCATTTCCCGGTGCTTTACCGTTGAAAATCTGCTGCATGGCCCGGATGGTTTCTGGTAGGGAAGGGGGCAGATCCAGGTCATTTTTCGTGTCCACTTGATGGGAGCCGGTCAATGGCAGCATCGGAGATGGCTGATGAGCAGTTAAGGACACTTCTGAAGTGCTCGGCCCAACGCTTCAGAATTTGCGATTTCTCTGTCAGCAGTGTTGTGCCGTCAGAGCTGAGCAGCGGTGCGGTCCCCTTGATACACGGGCCGTAGATGGCCTTAATGGCTTTGAAGAAGTTTTTCATTTCATTGCGGTCCGCATACCCCTGGATTTCCTCAGCCTTTCGGATCATCCAGGCATCCTGTATCTCCCACAGCCGTTGCTGTACAAGGCGGCGGCATCGGAAGAAGGCTGCTTTTTGGCGTCAGTTCGAAGGTCCATGTAGGCTTTGTGTAGTCCATTCTTCTCCGCGAGTAAGCTGCTGATGTCAGCGTCATTGTCGTCAAACTATTCCTGGTGTTGACGGCATGCGCGTCCGAGGACTTCGAGGGAAGTGCACTGGATGACATTTCGCAGTAGATACCATGTTGTTTCCACGGTGGCGTTATTTTCTGGAGCGCGCATGTTCTCCAGTTTCTCGGTTATTTGGTTTCTGAAATCAAAACATTCAGCAGGCAAATTTAACAAAAGAGTATTTAACTTACCTGGCGGTCGCTTCCCTTGGGGCCTTCTTTGGGGTTGAAGTCGGGGCCTCATCTGGGAGATGAAGAGGCAGTGCTCCGTCCAACCATCGGCATCGTGGATCGCCTTGGTTACCAGCACGTCCTGTCGATCTCGCCTCTGGACGAGAACATAGTCCAGCAGCTGCCAAAAGCCGTGTGGGCTGGCCGTCGTCCTCATCGTAGTTTTGACTTAACAGGTCACTGAATGTTTCGACGACAAGGGTCTGTGGCATAAGTGTGACTATTGAAGTGACATAAAATGTCAACATCCCGTCAGTCGATTCATCGGTAATATTCCTTATTTTGTCAAGGGATTGTTCGGCCGATCTAAATATCATTTTTGAGCTTGCTGTAAGGGACCTTGTCTTCCGGAAAAACCAGTTTGGAAGCCCAGGTATGGAAGGGGGTAGGAAGGAGACGATTGGCCATACTTTTGGGGAGCCCGTTGAATCGCACCATAACTGCTTCTCTGGACTTTGCCATCTACCGGTCTTTAATATTGAAAACCTCAATTTCCGCTGGTCGAGCCAAAATTCTGCTCAGCTTCACCAGTAGTGGCTAGACTGGTGGCGTCGCGGAGAGTGTAAAATTCTCAATCGTTGAGAAATACTCTGATTTTGTTACGGAAGTCCACAATGTCGAGTACAAAGTTTGACCGAGGTTTATCAGCAAAGAGAATAATTATTTCGATGTCTTTTTTAATTCGCTTAGGGCCTTTTATTACTCTTGTAGCAGCAAATGGATTGCTAGATACTACTGTAGCCAAGAGGAAGCCTGATATTGGGGTGCTCATTAACCTCATCTCGGACGCCGATTGGCGTAGCGCCAAGGGAACAATGAAGGTGACCGGATCAGCGGCGGTTTTTAACGACAGATCCACGTGTCAGAGGGCTCGTTTTTGCCTCGGTAAGTTGTTTCGACTGTAGGTAGTGTGCTTGTAGGGTCAAAGCAGTGAGTGTGTACAGAGCACTATAATCATCAGACCAAATCCCCGTTGTAAATAAAGACATAAGGTAGCAGAATGGAGGATTTATGGAACACAGAACCCCGAGTTGCTTACTCAAGCAGCACTAACCATCGCTGAAGCCAGGGCTAGTGTCGACTGTGTTCAGCCATGCATGAGAGCGAAAGAGACAGTTGTGATAGTTGTTTAAATAGGCCTGTGGAGCAAGTCAAGTGTTGTCCAATGGGTGTGTATTGCATTACTGGAGTGGTGCTGTGTCTAGTGGCCCTTGAGCAGCCGCATGATCACAGCGGCATGCGATGAGCATCCTGAAATTTTCAGAACTGCATGCTTATTGCTTTATTTGGAGATGTCAATAAGTATGCGTTGTCTTGCCATTCGTCGTCTATATTAGCATATCATTTGTTTTGCTAACTCCGTTTTGACATGAGGCTTTTAGGACAGGCATTTTAGCTTAATATAGTTAGCAAGGCAGATGGGTAGGCGAAACCATCCCTCAAAACTTCAGACATCCACTATGCAACTCCCCAGTGAACGCCTCTTCTTTTGAAATACCACCTGGGAATCGCACTATAACTATTACTTATGCGTCTGCAGTGTTCGGTGGGGGTGGTTGGGGAGAGTGATCCTTGTGACTTGGCAGAAGCCATGTCCCTAGCGGAGGTGCTGTCGACGGCATCCTGTGCCATTGGAAGTGGGCTTGTGGGAATGCGACTGCGTTTGGTTAAGATAAGTTCAACGAGACAATATGGACACGATGAAAAGGCTTTGAATTTTAGCCTTCTCCGTCCGCTGGACTTGAGGCCTAGATTTATCGCTTTTTGTCTTGTAAGCGTCTATATTACTGGGTTTCAATATAAATTTTCCAACTCTTACGGCGGGGCACCATGCCTGCCGACTTTGTGCGTGGCCTTTTCAGGTCTCAGGACTGATATCCATGTGCTCGAGAGGTCTTTTTATTGTCCTTGTCCTTGCTGTTCTCCGTCTTGATTGTGAGCATCCATAATAAAGTTATATCAGAATGAATAATAAGAAGAAGTAGACGCGATCGCTGGGACAAGGACTTTTTTCGCCTGATGTTTTGGATTCCAGCTAAAACCCATCTTCAGAGACAACATCAAATAGGGTAATTCGTACACGGGGCGTAGCAGTATTTATAGGATGCAGTTGCTATTCTACTGCATACCTAGTAGAATTAACGGTTCCCCTTCATCGAGGATAATTACCAGAGGGTGTGATAAGTGCTTGATGGCTGGCATGCGGGTCGTTATCCACGGAAATTTCATCACTTTGGAGGTCGGCATGATGATGGCTCGGCCACCCGGCTCATCGGAGATGGAAAATATGTTTGCCTGCGCGCTCCCCGAGTGACTGATTGCTTTGGCCAGCCTGAATTTCAGCTCCAACTATGGATTCGGGAGGTCATTGTACTTGCTAATAGACTGGGCGCCTGTAAACCCTGATTCAAGCAACTCACGACTCACGCAATTTTCACCTCTCGCGAGAATTTCAGCCTCATCGAACTTGAATGTGTGGCCGAGTCTCGCTGAATGAGCCTCGACTTGAGAATTGGCATCATTTCTCCGCACTGCTGCCACGTGTTGGGCATTTGACGTCCGGAGCAGTCTTCCAGTTTCTCCGACTTAGTTGCTTTGCCCACAACTGTACCAAATCTGAAAAACAACTCCAGATTTTCTTGCCTTAGCAGCGGGTCGTTTGGTCTCATTTCTTGACACCTAATGGTGGTTTGTGTGCGACTTCAACTCCTAGTGGTGCGAGAAGGCGGCTGACGGCCTCCAAGACGTTTTTGAGGTATCGAATCGCTCGCCAAAATTTGTGGTCGGTGAGATTTCGTCGCTCGTCTCGTTTGCGCATGCACCGAATGAGTGCCTGATGTTCCACGTCATACATCCTCATTATGTGATTGATCCATCGTCGTAATATCTGCTTCAGCATGACGTGGATGCCTAACACTCCGATTATTATAAGGACCTTAGTGCCCAGGATCCTTTTCGGCTACCTTACCTTCATTAATTTTATGAAATATCTGAGGCGAAAGGGGTTTGGTTCTCATACCCGGCTTTCATACATCACCCTACTTGCACAAGAGCGTTGCAAAGATAATAGCCACGTAGATACTCTGTTTTTGTCGAGGAGAGTGCGGTGACGATTCCAAACTGAGCGTGGAAGACTGTAGTGACACAAATCCGTGCGCATGTTGAACGCTGAACATCTCGCGTCTACGTACACGTGCGCACCAGTGGCTTCGGGCCCGCGACAATCCTGGCTGTCCACACCGATCAATCAGCTTCAAGGATAACTCACACCCGATCTCGCTGGATGCCCCCTGAAGACCGCACGGTCTCACACACTTGGGAACGCTGCAGACGCGGCTGCCGGATCTGCCCTCGTCCGGCAGCCAACTTCCTCCAAACCCTTCTACGATATTGCTGTACAGAATAAACTATCCTCCCAACTGGCGTCCCACTTCGAATCACTTCTCATCCGGAACCGGGCCTGAAGGTCGCAGCGGCTACGGTCTTCCCTAATAACTCAAGCTGCTGTGATAAGCCTGTCAAGGGCCGGGGTGAATTTCCACGTCTAGTTTGACATTAGTATTTAATGCTAATGTTTGTTTATATTTTACCCAGTATGTACGCGAATTTTTCTACCACCATGGACATTTCCGTTAACGTTCTCCATGGGTTCGCTTTGATCGTCAGTTGGCGTCAGTTAATACAAGACCACCGTGTTTAATATGCTAATGGTAAGCTAGCAGTTCATCTGGACGTAGACAAAGAGACCCGCGCTCCATTATATGCTCGTCTCGGTTATTCACGCAGAGGACAAATACGAGCCAAATGAAGGGGCCGACTTCCTGCGGAGCCGACAGCCAACAAGAGGTTATGAAGACTGATCCCAGAACCTTAAATTTCTGCCAGCATACACCGGAGCTCGAGTATGTGGCCGGTTCTGCAGTCGTCATTAATTTCCAGGTGCTCCAAACGGAAGGCATCGAAAAGTATGATGGGGAACATGAGGCTAAAGAGGATGAGGCGATCAGTGGAACATGGATTTTATTGGCCTGAAGGTTCGGATACTCTCTCGAACATATTCTGTTCCTCCCTTCCTTTTGAAGGAGAACGATTGCGGTCTGTACTGGCTTCTGCATGAGGAACGCACTTGATTGCTTCCTCGAAGGCTAGGGGTAGGTAACTGATGTCACCCTCGAGGTGCTCGTTCCAGTGCTCCAGGATCTACTGTGTCTCTGACAGAAGGATCAACCATCAGAGCCGAGTACTGGCAACCTCCCTAGTTTGCCATTCGTAACTATTCTAGTGATTGCAAAGATGTCATTCATCTTACAGCAGTTTGCATACCCGCAAATGTCTTTGGCACCCCAAGTTGGCCAATCGCTTTACATCTCCCTGAGTTCTGCTGCCGAGTCCTTCGCTTATCGGCGTTGGTTCTGGTGTTAGTTTAGGTCACTTTCAATCCTTTTTCCGCAGAGTAGACGTTGAATTTCCTCATCAATCCACTCGAACCAATAGCACTGCCACCGACACATTCAGCAGAAGGTTAACAGTTGTTCCAAGGAGACATTATTAAAATCCAATGGGCACTCATTAATATCCAACAGCGTAGTTTTTAGCTTGCCTGGAGTTCACCTCCCTTGAGTACGTCAGTAAAATCAGATTCACAGCTGAAGTTTTGAAATAACCACGTGAAGATACTTTTAGCCGTCTGCACTAGACATTTTCTCGGTCACAAGCACGGAAAACCGATCACGTCCCCGGACGATAAAATAGTCCAGCAGTTGTCATTCGCGTTGTCTTTTCCCGGATGTAAAGGCGGACGAATGTGCTTGTGAGGAAAGGGCTGGTTCATGCGCATAATTTCAAGAGAAAAGAAACCATTACAATAGCAAACGAGGAGGCAATGAAAACTCAGCGCCTTTGGGTACGCTGATCAATGCGTAAGCTGGCGATGAAGTTATTGAGGACAGTCATTTGGTTTGTGCGCAGCGCAGTCGCTGGTAGCGTGCAGATAATTTCATGAAATTTGTCCTTAGCGTCTTCGGGGATTATCACTGGGAGAACAAATAAGCTCACAGTGATGGCAAATTTTTCCCCGCTGAATGGCAGCCGCAGGGTCCAGAAATGAACGTTAGATTTTCTGCACGAGACACAAACATCCATTTTAAGCGGTGATTTTAGATGATAGAGGCGATTCCAGCGTGTTGTCGCTCTGTCCTTGAAATTTCGCCCCTGAAGAAGGGCTTTCCTGTGCTTACCTCCTCCAGTTAGTCCTATCAATTGAAGTAATTATACGAGCCGCTCTGTCCCCTTTATAGCAAATCAGTTTGTGGGTGACCAGAGCCGTCGTCCTCTCCGAACTGGTCGCCATTGCATTGACTAAAGATATCAACATTCCACTTTATCAGAGTGAGCTGTTGCCATCTAGCAGCCTATCAACCAACATGGTAATGGGGACGCGACGGTTACTTGTTTTTAGTTTGTCTCTACGGTATATTTTGAGTTCCTGAGCCAGGGTCAATTGGTCAACTGAATGTTTTACCAGCAATTGCGTAGGGTACTTTTTCAACCTCCTCGTCCTCATCCTCCTCCTCCTCCTCCTCCTCCTCCTCCTCCTCCGTGAGGGAGTAAATCGCGCTGCCCCTAACTATGTCTGCAATAATTCCCGGACGACTGCTACCTTCCATTAAAGGTCAGGAGCTTTGTTTTATGAGCATAATACTCGAATTAGCTTGGAAAGCCTAGGGGATTGTGTGTCGCTTTCTCCGTAGGATTTGTGTTTGAATGTCCAAAGGCAGAATTGCTTAAGTTCGGGAACTATGTGGTAGTGGGACGGACACAAACGGGTTTAGTCTTTCTGTCCATAGTGGTTACTAGAATTTGTTCACTATTTAAATAACGTCTACGTGGAATCACAGAGGAGAACTAGATGCCAGGGCAAGGGGAGACACATAAATCTGAAGGTTTTTGTTCCCAGTATGAATTAAAAGAAAGTACAAACGGCCGGATTTTTGGTATCACTAAAGTTTGTTACTGTTTATCATTTGCGTCTCACCCTTTCTTTACATAGATAAACATAAATTAATATACCACATAATTAATGTGTTTAGTAACTAATTACAAAAACGGGAAGGCAATATTTTAGCAGCACACAGTGAACTATGAACATCGTGCACTTACCAAGGCAATGAAATTAACCAAACGAGAACGTAAATTATGAGGGAGAGTATAAATAAAAGTTACTATGGCAGCAACATACACAGAGCGAAAAACCTGATCTTTCAAAGAAATAGACCAGTTGGTGAAACTGACCTTGTGCAGTAATTCCCAATCACGTGATTTACGGCCCCCCCAATAACTTACTGTCTCTTGTTCGCAAATTCTATCACATGTGTGAGGTTCGATAATACCACATGATCTAAACTAGGGTTCTTCTAGTTTCCTGACAATTTCCTGAATATTTTTTGTCTGTTATCTATTCATTTTTCGGTCTCCCAGGTTATGAAGCCACAAGAAGTTGATAAACAGTTGTGGGCCTTCGAAGTGGAAGTATTCACCAGGTTCATCGATGCTGGTCTATTGCGTATGGTTACTCACAACGACTGTGACCATGCATAATCTATCTGATCTATACAGTTTCACGTAGGCTAGCTTTCCAAGTTTGATAGTATGCGGTTATATCGTGTCGTGCACCGAACGTGCGACGTCATCGGCGAAACGAGAGTAGCCATGTTGTCCCAATATGTGTCACCCCAATGCTTCCCATATACTCCTCTCATTATTTATGTAGGAACAAATGCATGCCTATGAGCTCCAAATTGAGATAAAATTAGTATGGTTAATGACAAAAGCGTTTTGAGAACGCATTTTCAAACTTGGTTCCCCAAGTTACCGTCAGACGTAAGGGCAACTTACAAAAACAGTTAACTAATTAACCATCTCCATCGTTGGTTAATCGTATGCCAATATACCTCAATTTTTTCCTGTCAGCCAGCTGAAAATATCTGTGTACCCCTCGAATTTCCTCTGATAATTTCATATATTGCAACATTGCTTTCTTCTAATGCATTTGGAAATATAGTCAGCGAAACTTACGGAATATAATGGTGTGATAGAATTTTGTTAAGTCCTATTCAAGTGCTTATGGTCAGTACGTATTTGTAAGAGTAGGGGTTCAAAAATGAACTACAGGGATGAAATGCAATAACACGCAGGCTAACATAAACCTTATTGCCCTTACTGAGGTCCGAAGATTGAAACTATCTGTTCATTTCAGTAGATTATTTTATGCGACGGCCACTCTAAATTCCAATTCCAAATTTAACTGCAGACGCTTTTGGATGCATATTCCCGGCGTACTGTACATGCCTGTGCGGTATCTCCTCAGCCATTACCGACGGCCAAAGCTAGCAATTTGAATTTAAATTTTTCATAGACTTCCTCACTTTCTTGGATGTCTCACAAATGAAACAGAGGCTATAATTTTTTAGTCGGCGGTCTAGTTCATTGTTTTCCCCGTTAGCTCAAAGTGTCTCTCCGAGCCTCTGCCATCCTCACTTGTTGAAACGAACGTCTATATCTCGTCGTGTTCGGGTGCCGGTACCAGTTTCGAACCCGACTGAGAAGGCTCCGTTGCAGGACTCGTCTACTGCAATATCTAATAGATTCTGGGAGTTATTTTTGGATAATGTTAAAACTTAGCCGATGTGGCTTTAATTTCCCTATTGATGGTGGTGCGTATCAAACCTCCGTTTTAGCATGTTTAAACACCTTTTGCATAAGATACAACGTTGAAAAAGAATGCTACTTACGCCGCCAATTCGTGTCTTAATTAGCCTTACTTGGCTGAATGTCATTGATGGTGGTGCGTATCAAACCTCCGTTCTAGCATGTTTGAACACCTTTTGCATATGATACAACGTTCAAAAAGAATGCTACTTACGCCGCCAATCCATGTCTTATTTAGCCTTTCTTGGGGGAAATTCATTCCACTCGTTTGGTTGCAATAAACGAGGACATCTAGCAACTGAAATTGTGCGTCAACTTCAATTTTGAAAACGAATCCATATTTTAGAAAATTGGTGAATTATAGTTTTATTGGAGTGAAACAATGAAAGCATTACCAGCAGGATACAACAAAAACTTTGGAATAATCGAGTGAAATACTTTAGCTTCCAATCTCTGAGCCAGGTCTTCCATCGGGCAGCCGGGTGTGCGGTTGTGGCGCCAGCGACCACACAAGTGGAACGAAGCACACAGCCAGTGTTGATAGGCCAGGAGCAATGCAAACAGTGGCATATAATGAGAGCTGCGAGCATGACTCTTCGGTCTCTGAAGATGGTTAGGCAAACAACGACTCGAACTATCCGATCAGCAATATGCTTCTACTGATGAGCGCTCCTTCTTCTTCTGACTTATCACCTGAGAATCGCATTTTCTCTAATATGCAGTCGGTGACCTAACTTCTATAAAAGGCCGACATTTACGAAAGACTGATAATCTCTCGCAAACTGGCATCAGCACATGTACCAAAGCTTTAAAATATTAATGAAAACATTAGGAAAAATTTAAAAACTGAAGGAAATGCAATAATTGATATTATTTTTTGAGAAAAACTAACTTTTTGAAATAGGCGGCAAATTCTGAAAACATGTAAAATCACTGCAAATGCGATGAATAAAGCTAAATAAAATTGTTAGGTGATAGGGTAAGCATACCGGTTTTTGCATATTTTAAAGATCAATCCTTTCGTCAAATTTCTTTATACGTATTTCTGGTATTGGATTGCAATTAGTTTGAGATAGTCCTTGAAATACCAGTGAATATTTCACAATTTTCATTGTTTTACATCGATTGGCAGTAACTTGAAATCCTTTTCTGGGTTTACCAAAAGCTTCAAAATAAGTTAATTCTTAAAAACATTTACCAAAGTAGTGAGCTTTTGGACACTCCGAGCTTCAAATCCGCGGTCGGTCCAGCTGCCTCAAATGAAGAAGGCAGCGACATAGCCGGCTTAAAACACACAAACAAACTAAAATGTTTATATTCCAATGTCCAAAGTCTTAATCCCTAAATAAGACGACCTTAAGATATACGTGTGCCAAACTTCACCAGATATCATCTCAATAACTTTAACGTGGCTGACCGCGAAGATGGACGATCGTTAAGTTGCCATCCCTGGTTTTCAGTTATTCAGAAAGGATAGAACAGGACGTCATGGTGAGGGTGTGCTGACTTATGTCAGATATGGCCTGCTCGTGTCAGAAAAAAAAGGAAAAGCTCGCGTGCGAAACTGAAGCCAGCTGGCTCACCATCAGAACGCCGGGGCCCCAAGCATTTGAGATCCTAACGGTCTACCGACCACCGAGAAACGATCCGCAGTCAGACAGTAGACTGCTAGATCATTTAGAATCGTTTGCTAGTCGATTCGAAGTTATGACTATGGGCGACTTTAAAGCTCCCAATATCGATTGGAATCTGAGCTCGGTACCAGGCTCGGAATTTAACTTCGATCGCCGCCTCCTAGAAGCTATACACAAACGCTTCTTAACTCAACACGTCCTGTCTCCGACCAGAATACGCGAGGGGCAACGAGCTAATTGTTTGGACCTTGTATTGACAAAGGCGCCTGACAGCGTATATGTTGTGAAATGTCAATCTCCACTGGGCAAAAGTGATCATGTAGTCCTACAATGGTAATATTCACTCTTCTCTGTCCCCGATCGAAGCATCACAGTCAAACGCAACCTATGGCGTGGAGACTTTACCCAAATGAAAATTGATGTGCGCCATTTAGATTGGAATGAAATATTCACCGGGTGTATTCTCGAGGATTGGTTGCAATTTAAGGCCGTATTACAAGGAATTATCAGCACTTACTGTCCTAATTCGAAAAAAGGTCACCAACAGGCCCCAGTGGCTAATGACCAAACTGAAGAGTGAAGTAAACCGCAAGCGAAAGCTATGGCAAACATATCTCAAGGAAAAGACCGTCGAATCGCTGACGAAGTACAAGACGCAGAGGAACAGGGTAAAAGGCCTGGTTTATAAAGCCCGCCAATTTTTGAGAGTAACTTGATTAACCGTGCAGAAGAAAACCCGAAGCTCTTCTACAACTACATTAGGCAATGCACTCGAAATGAAGACCCATTCCTTTGTTAAAAACGGATGAAGGCGTCGAACTTTGCAAGGACGAAGAAAAAATTGAGCATCTATCTGAGTTCTTTCAGTCGGTTTTTACGAGAGAAGCCAATCTAACCGCTGAAAACTATCGTGTGGAAGAGATCCCGACAATTGACTCAGTGGTCATAACAGAACCTATTGTTCTGCAGGAACTACTGAAGCTGGACGAAACCAAATCACCAGGTCCTGATGTAATACCGGCAAAGTTGTTGAAGGAGTTGGCCGTAGAGTTGGCAGAACCCTTTGTGTCTACTCTTCCAAGCCTCCCTCGCTGCAGGCAGATTGCCACCCGATTGAAAGACCGCGTGGATTTTCCCGATACATAAAAGTGGCAGCCGGGCTTCCGCAAATAACTACAGGCCGGTAAGTCTCACCTCCATATGTTGCAAGATTATGGAGCGAATCAGCAAACGTGAACTGATGCAGTTTCTGGAGCGGCATCATCTTCTCTCTGACGCGCAGCACGGATTCCGCAGAGGAAGGTCCTGTTTAACTAATTTGCTCTACTGTCTGGAACGATGGACCCGAGCGGTCGATGAAGGAAATGTAGTGCACGCAGTCTACATAGACTTCAAGAAGGCCTTTGATAGCGTGCCTCACCAACGTCTCCTATACAAACTCAACCGTATTGGGGTAAGGGGCAAGCTTTTGAAGTGGATCGAAAACTTCTTGATTGGGCGATCTCAGATTGTCCGTCTTGGCGATCAACAATCGGCGGAGGTGGCGGTTGAGAGTGGGGTTCCTCAGGGCTCCATCCTTGGCCCTATCCTCTTCCTTATATACATTTATGACTGCGTATCTGGCTTGAACTGTGACACCACCATGTTTGCTGACGATATAAAGCTTTGGAAGGTCATCCACCTCGAAGCTGATGAAGAAAATCTACAGGCGAATTTGCATCGACTCGAGGAATGGTCGCACAACTGGCTCCTCCCATTCAATGCTACCAAGTGCAATATTCTGCGATTCGGCAGAACCAACTCCGGGCACCAGAGAATTTACTATCTGGATGACACACCGCTACCATAAGGGAGAGGCTCAGAACGATCTAGGAGTATGGATCACGCCCACACTGAAGCTATCGTTCCATTGCTCAAAGTAGCAAAATCTGCCATGTCAAGCTTGTATATAATTAACGAGCGTTTGCAAAGTTCAACAAAGAGTGCTTTAATAAGGTCTTTGGGATATTCGTGTGACCACAATTGGAATTTGCCACACAAACCAGGAGACCGTGGTCTGTCAAAGACCACAACACCCTTGAGAAGGTCCAAAGACGTGCAACCAAGCTTGTTGAAGGTCAAAGCTGCCTGCCTTACGAGACACGATTGTCTAATCTTGATCTGTTTCCTCTGGACTATAGACAGCTACGCGATGACCTTATACAAGCCTTTCGCATGCTGCGGGGTCAGGATTGTTATCTTGCATCTGGCGACTTCTTTGAGCTGGCCACTACCACGACTTTGCGAGGACATCCCATTAAACTACGTGTGACAGGTGCAAGACTCGACACAAGAAGGTTCTTATTCTCCAACAGAGTGATTAAGGCCTGGAATGCTCTGCCTGCGGACATAATCATGTCCCCATCCGTTGACACTTTTAAGCGGAAGTTTGACCAGTACAGCCATAAGTACCGCCACGACATCCGAACCTAACACATTTCCTGAAACATATTCCCATCCACAATTGTAGCGTCATATAACATACTACTCGCTAATTTCGAGTAACATTATTTTATAATTGTTGTCTGATGCCCTGTAGTGTTACGAGGAGATAACCCTTTGTCCAACGTCCATTGTATGTCAGCCTTTTTTAATTTGTAGTGTCATTGACATCAATAGGGAGCTCAAAGGCTTCACCTATATTTCCCTTAATAAAACTGAACTGAACTGAACAAAGATGGAAAACTTATTACTCAAATTTTTACCATGAGTCAGTTACCCTACTGTAGCCAACCCCAAGGGGATAACTGTTATTCGCTGAAAACGAGCTCTGATGGTGTAAGACTTAGCCCCCAGTATAGGAGCCTAGGGTCAGAATAAAATATCCACAATGACGACCGAGCTATAAGGTTGACGGAGTTCTACCATACATTTTCTGTTTAAATCTGGCGCAATCTATGTGAATGGAGAAAACACTCATAAATAATAGCATCAAATTTTAGCTTCCGATTTAATTGCTTTTTCATTAATAGCTGGCTTTAAAATGCAACGGAGGTTTTAGAGTTCTTTGTGAGTGGATGAACTTGATAACTCAATCACCAGTTAGAAATATGGTTGCTTACAGCACCAACTAAAAAAAACAATAAAATGCGATTGAATGCGATGTTTCTATGAAACATCGAAAAGGCAAAAAGCTCGGCGATTGCAGATAAGTCTTGAATTAATAAATTTTCTAAAGGTTCTGAGATGAATTACCTCTCTTCAAGGCATTTCAATATCCATACCTTCAATGCTCGAAGTAATTATACAGATGAGGAAGAAGTAGCAAGAACACGAGCGACTGAGATGGCCATCGCTGCCTTATTAGTTGGCGTTAACCGGTTTTACCCAGTCTAAATTATGCGTGACCTGGGATTTGAACGTGGATTCTTTGGATATTAAGTGTTACGAAGTTAAGAGTTCTAACATTGAGCGGCGGATCCCTCATCCTGTTGGTTGCAATCGGGAATACTACTGAACCTTCACTGATCCGGCTAGGGAACATGCTTGTTAGGCTGCATCTTGCGCCTCAATCCAGAGATTGGCATTCCATTCTAAGTCCTTACTGGCAGAGCTTTGTACTTGACGTTCAGGGCTCAAATAATACGGCGTTTAAAGCTCGTGTTATTAAAACCTGCATTTAGATATGGCTGAATGACCACCTGTTATAAGCACAAAAGGCTACTCTATGGTTGGTAATTAATTTATAAATGTATTGGATTTATTCTCCCTTTAGTTGGCCAAGCAAGCCCTTAGCACCATCTCGACGAGAGTTCAACCAGCGATTATGACGAGGTCCACCATATGCTCCACGGAAGGGTGGTGCAGAGACGGTGACTTGGCGTGATTTAGTTTAAAGTGATAGTAGACTTGCACTGCATCTACGGCACTCTCTCCTCCTCCCACCTGAGCCCGGTGTCATGACAGAGTCAAGAAGAGTGAAGTTGGCAGAGGGCACATGTAGCTGGCACGAGCGGAGGCGTGCCTAAGCGTACCACCACACCTGGCTCAGATCCCACGGAGTGGAAGTGCCATAAAGGCCACATTAAGAACGAGCCCTTGCAGCGTCTCAGTTCCCCAGTCAGCCACTCCACACAAAACCCACATTGGGCTGACCACGCCCTCCGAGTTATACCCTCAGTTGGCAACCTTCAAAGCCACGGCTATTAGCGCTTCGTGATAGTTTCAAGCGCGTCAGATTGTTTATAGGGAGGAACATGCGCTAAGCCGTCAACCTCACTCTCTCCCCCACCCCCACAATCAGACCACCATCCGAGCCGGTCAGCTGTCTGACGTGGCAGTGCGTGCATTGGTTGACGGGTCGGCGTACCCGTCTTCGCGCGCTACAGCACGACCTGGCCCCCATAGCGCACACACCAGGATTCACTTACTGAGGGGATATGTAGGAGCCACCGCCGTCTGACTCCCAGTCCACTGGTCAGCCACTCGACACACACAGCACATACACTGGGCCGACGGCGTGGTCTGGTGTAAGCGTCAGATTGGCAGCCTTCCAAGCCACGGTTTCTAGGAGAACGTGATTTTATCAGGTACATTATGATGATTGTGAGGGTGTTGTTGATGTATTGGTGTAGATAATGTGTGCTGATGTAGCTTAGCCTCCGGTGGTTTACCAAACTTTGTCGGTGGGGCGCATGTGTCCTAATAGGCCCATGCGGTGTGTAAATGTGCGGAAGCGGTGAGGGCAGTGGAGGCGGGCGCGGCGACTGTATGTCGGAGCCCCAGGCACTGGAACACCAGCCTCCGTGCGATGGATTGGCAGGTGACCGACAAGGCCGATGCGTGGGTTTAAGTTGCGGGCACATTGTTGGCAGGAGAAATCGGTAGAGGCTGTGGGGGTGTCATTCATGGTAGTGGGGGTGGCATTGGTGGTATGAATGGCAGGAGCGGAGGGTGTGTATGATGTATCGATGTTGTCGGCATTGCAGTGAATTCCACTGTCATGGATGCGCATGTGACCAAATTGGCTCATGCGATAAGTGAATGCGCAAGGACAATGAGGACAGTGAAGCCGTCGATCTCTGCTGTGTGTTGGTGCTTCAGGCACTAGTTCACCAGTCTCTGTACGATGGATTCGCAAGTGACTGACCAGGCCGATGCGTGAGTTGAACGAGCGGTCGCATTGAGAACAGTTTAGGAGATAGTCCCCATCGATGATAATGGTGGTGGTCGTGGTAGGGAAGGCGAAGGCGGTGGTGGCTGCGGTGGTGGGGGTTACAGGCGATGAGTATAGGGATGTGGTCTCTATGATGGTGGGAGTAATGGAATTGATGCCAAGAGTGAGGGTGGGGGAGTCTTAAGGAGGGTTGCCAGAATTTGACGTAGAAGGTGGAATTTTCGGATTGTTGGTGCATTGCGTCCAAATATGTCCAACCAGGCCGATTCGCGCGCGGAAGATGCGTTGCCAGCGCGGGCATGTTGTCAGGGCCTGGGCATCGACGATTTTGGTCCGGGGCTCCGGTGACTTTCGTGCCGATCTTTTGGCCTTGTCGTCGGTGATCCGGTTGGCCTCATAGATTGCTGAACCAGTCTTTACGGAACTTTTCCAGCCCGGTCTATCCTGGGTGAGGTCCTCCTAGGTCACCAGGTTGATTTGCAGTTGCTTTAGCAATTTCTTCAAAGTGTCCTTGTAGCGTCGTTTTTGACCTCCCTGTTGGCGAGCACCCGTAGCGACATCTCCATAGCAAAGTCGTTTGGGTAGTCGCTCGTCGTCCATTATTACCAGGTGGCTGCTCCATCGCACTTGCACTTGCCTCAGCAGGGCATGGATGCTGAGGATTCCAGTCCACTCCAGGACTTCCGTGTCCGGGATCCTATCTTGCCATCTCAGCTTGCAATCGATTGGATCCTATGACCTCGAAAATCTCCAATAAACCAGGAGTCCAATTGGTTTGAGGCAATCGAATGGCCTTAGAGGACCTTCGATTTTTGTGAAATTACGGGTGGGACTGCCTTTTAGGGCAGCGATTGGTAACAGTGGAACATTCGGCTTGTAGAGCTTTGGCAGATTATAGAATCAGGCGCGAGCAGCTCTCAGTGGTTTCATTTGTGACTTTTATTCGCCGTGATCACATTCTTGAGATTTAAAAATTTAGACGGCTTGAAAACAGCTGTTTGTCCTTTATCACAAACCAACATTTCAGCAAATACTAATTGGCCCACCAAAAGGATACCAGTAGCAATGTCATAAAGTGACGACCCCGTGCGCAAGCATTTCCATTCACCACCGAAGTCTTAATAATTTATGCATTCGTCATGCTAATGATTTGGCTTGTGAGTCCTGTGCTGCTCTGTAAAATCCTCTTTCCTCCAACAAAGCCTAAGCTTTTGTGTTGTAGTCTCCTCAGTTCATGCCGATCGGTGATCGTTCCTTTTCGACGGTCAGACTGATAATTCGCTCGTTCTTCCTCAGTGTCTTCATAGATTTTGATTCACTTTTCGAAACGCAGTGAGTCAGTATGGGCGCCATCAATAAGGAGTTAACAGAAGGAGAAGATGGGATCACGGTGGTAAAACAAGCTTCATGTCGTAGCACTCAGAGTCTTTGCGCTTGTTATTTGTTTCGATGAAATCTTGTTGTCTTAGTTCATAGGTAGAATGACTCGGAGTTTACTGAAATATGGCCGAATTTTGGCAATAAGTTATCCTCTGCTGCTTTACAACCAACCAAGTTGTGTGCAGTGCGATCCATTTACAACCTGGATTACGGGCGTGGTTTGAGAAATTTTGTTTCACGCACCTTTCATACAGAGAGTGTGCAGAAGCTGTGTAAATGAACTCCCATAATAAACGACAGTCTCTAAAGTTCAGATGGACATGCAGTGATTAAGGCTGATAAGAGGAATGGTTGGACTAAAGAGCATGCTGAAGAAGCGTTCATTTCACACTTATTTATTTATAAATGTACTCTTGATGACTAAAGGTGTAAATGTGGGTCACCTATACTTGTTTCAAAGAAGAATGACGTGCGATCGCCGGAGCAGGAGCTGTAGTAGTTTGAGCATTCGAAGGTAAAAAAGGGCGCAGCAAGAACGATAGAACAAGTAAGTGGCCCGTCAATAGGAGATGGGGAAGAGGAGAGCCCCGTTCCGTGGTTGGGCTGGATTCACGCCGTTTGGCTCACAGTGGACCTAAATATGGTGGTCGTGGACTTTTTGGGTTGGCAACTGCTGCTGAATTATATGGCGGGCTGAGCGTACCACGTGATAAAATGATGGTACATGAGTTCGGCTAACCAGAGAGTTGACCTTAGAGGCACAGACCCCCTGCCCTTGCCACCACCCACCCGAAGTCGAAATAATGACCCTCATTCGGAGAGTGGGCAGTGTTATGTTTCAAAAACAGAAGAATGGCTGTAAGCAGGACATGTGCCAAGAACAGGAAACAGCACAAATGAGGAGTCTTGGGAACACGGCGAGGGTATATGGCAAGGCGGGAACGTCATAGGCTGAAGGGTGGCCAATCAGATCAAAGGTCAACTGGCCCTGCGTACTCGACCTTGAAAGTAATGTGGCTTGATGTGATCTGATGTGATGTGATGACGTGGCGTGATGTCTAGACAGTGCGGACAGCAGCCACTGCAGACAGTGCTCCAAATCACGACAACGCAAAGCCAGTTGCTTTGGTCAGCATGTTAGTGATTGACGTTAAAGGAACGCCTTGTGGGTCAGGTAATCATTCCTCTGACAGAAATCGCAGACGTCAAATCAGCCCCCGTACTGATTACCGCGTATTTACGCGTCGTGGACCTGCAACCAACCAAACATAATTCCACACCGTGTGGTCAGCTGAGCTTCTGGGTATGGGTGGTGGACTTTTGGCCCGAGGGCACCATCGCTGGAGGATCCAGATCACTTTCAACCTCTCGGTCCTTCAAGGGTTTACTTTCGCAGATTGCTACGTTTTAAAATCCCAGTAAGCATCTTTTTATTTTCTTTTTCTTTTTCTTCTCATCATTATCATCAATATACAGCACAAGTATACTACTACCTGTCATGACACCGGGCTCAGGTGAGGGATGAGGAGAGAGTGCGGTCACTGCAGCGCAAGGTTACTATCACTTAACACTAATCCACGCGCAAGTCACCGTCCCTGCACCATCCCTTCTTGGGAGCATACGGTGGACATCGTCGGACTGTCGTGTGTGTGTATGTGTTTGTGGGGTGTAGGGGTAGCACCAAGCAGATAGCATTTGGTCGCTCCATTTGTCTCGCACAGGTGGTGAATGCTCCTGTGGCCGCTTCTAACTCATACCCAACTCTCACCTGTGGCACCTCAAAGTTGGGCTCTTCCCAGCGGCCACAACCCGGGCAACCGTCACGACCGGTAGGCTAAACCAGGTGAGGGTCTTCGGTGTTTGTGTGCCTCCACACCCGGTACGTCTCACTCCCGAACTTCCCACATCCACCCTCTCAAAAAGTCCTACGGTGGGGCGACAGCAACCCCGTAGGTGGCCCAGGCTAACTCGGGTCGTTCTCCCATGAAAACAAAACCGTGACCCATAGTGTAGTTCGGCAGCCGTCTGGGATGGCCGAGCAGCCCAATTAAGGGACAGCACTGATTGCCTCATCGCGGAGGAAGGGGCTAGAAACGTTACACCAGACAAATACCGGGTCTCACGTCTTCTGCAGCCGGCCGCGGATCGCAGATCGCAAAATACGCGGTCGTAAAACTCAATCAAACAACAATACCCCTCGTCCAGACGCGACGCTGGTGTTGCCTTTGCCACCAAGAACGACATCGTGGGACGTCTGCCCTGTCTGCCGCAGTGTATCAATCATCACCTGATGAGCCTTCGCCTGTCTCTTCGGGGAGACCAGTTCGCCACGATCATCAGAGCCTACGCTCCCCCAATGACGAGCTCTGATGCGGCGAAGGACGAATTCTACTAAGGACCTGCACGCCCTGCTGGCGACTGTGCCGAAAGAGGACAAGTTAATTGTCCTTGGTGACTTCAACGCCCGCGTTGGGACGGACCACGCTGCCCGGCAGGGAGTGCTGGCTCCCCGCGGTCTCGGTAGCTGTAACGATAACAACCTCCTTATTCTGCACACGTGTGCGGAACACCGTCTCCTGCTGACTAACACCTTCTTCCACCTTCTGACGCGAGAGAAGGCCACGTGGATGCACCCTCGGTTGTGGCGCTGGCATCTGCTTGACTATGTTTTCGTCCGGAGTCGAGATCGGCAGAACGTGCTGGTAACCAAGGCGATCCGCGATGCCAATGGTTGGACGGATTACCGCTTCGTCATCTCCAAGAGGCTCCGACTGCAACCCCGACGAAGGCTCCAAGGTAAGAGGCCACCAGGTAAGTTAAAATACTCTTTTGTTAAATTTGCCTGCTCACTGTTTTGATTTAAGCAACCAAATAACCGAGAAACTGGAGGAACTGCCGTGGAGGCATGATGCTGTCAACTGCGAAATGTCATCCAGTCCACCGCCCTCGAAGTCCTCGGACGCGCATGCCGTCCAACACCAGGACTTGTTTGACGACAATGACGCCGACATCAGCAACTTACTCGCGGAGAAGAATGGACTATACAAAGCCTACATGGACCTTCGGACTGACGCCACAAAAGCAGCCTTCTTCAGATGCCGCCGCCTTGTACAGCAACGGCTGCGGGAGATACAGGATGCCTGGATGATCCAAAAGGCTGAGGAAATCCAGTGGTATGCGGACCGCAATGAAATGAAAAACTTCTTCAAAGCCATTAAGGCCATCTACGGCCCATGTATCAAGGGGACCGCACGGCTGCTCAGCTCTGACGGCACAACACTGCTGACAGAGAAATCGCAAATTCTGAAGCGTTGGGCCGAGCACTTCAGAAGTGTCCTTAACTGCTCATCAGCCATCTCCGATGCTGGCATTGACCGGCTCCCTCAAGTGGACACGAACAATGACCTGGATCTGCCGCCTTCCCTACCAGAAACCATCTGAACCATGCAGCCAGATTTTCAACGTTAAAGCACCGGGATATGACGCAATCACACCTGAAGTCTACAAGCCCGGTAGGTCTCGGCTGATGGCAGAACTCACAACACTCTTCTAGGAGATGTGGCGCCAAGGACAAGTTCCTCAGGATTTCAAAGACGTGATCATCATCCATCTCTTCAAGTTGGAAGGGGAACTGGCAACACTATGATAACCACAGAGGTACCTCGCAGTTCAACATCACCGGGAAGATCATCGCCCGTATCCTTTTCAATCGGCTGACCAGTCACCTAGAGCAGGGCCTGCTCCCGGAAAGCCAATGTGGCTTCCGCCGACACCGCGGAACAGCCGATATGATCTTTGACGCCCGCCAGCTACAAGAGAAATGGTAGGATATGCGAACTCACCTATACACTATCTTCGTGGATCTTACGAAAGCCTTTGACACGGTGAGTCGCGACTGACTGGGGAAAGACATGCAGAAATTTGGCTGTACTGAGCGGTTCATGCACATGGTGCGTCAGCTTCATGACGGGATGACGGCGCGCGTCACTGACAACGGGACGGTATCCGAAGTATTAGCAGTTACCAATGGAGTGAAGCAGGGCTGCGTATTGGCTCCCACCCGGCTATGCTGATAAACGCCTACCATGATGAGCAGCCTGGGATCCGCATCGCCTACAGAACTGACGGGCACTTTCTCAACATTCGGCGTATGCAGGCTTCAACGCGCGTGTCTACTGGTACAGTCCATGTCTTGCTCTTCGCGGATGACTGCGCCCTTAACATCTTGACGGAGGACGACATGCAAAGGAGCATGGATCTCTTTGCCGCAGGCTGCGGCAATTTTGGATTAACAATCAGTACAGCCAAAATGGTTGTCATGCCCCAGCCGCCACGCAGCGCGGAATACAATGCTCCCCGAATCAATGTCAATGGTGCTCAACTCAAAAACATGGAAACCTTCGCTTATCTAGGAAGCACGCTGTCAAGCAACACGAGAATCGATTACGAGGTTGCCCAACGGATTTCCAAAGCTAGTCAGGCCTTCGGCCGGGTGCAGGCCTCCGTGTGGAATCGCCACAGTATTCATTTGAACACCAAAATGAAGATGTGCAAGGCAGTCGTCTTGACGACACTCCTTTACGGAGCAGAGACCTGGACCGTCTACTCGAACCAAGCATGGAAACTAAATCACTTTCATCTCAGCTGTTTCCGCAGAACACTGAAGCTGAGATGGCAAGATAGGATCCCGGACACGGAAGTCCTGGAGCGGACCGGAATCCTCAGCATCCATGCCCTGCTGAGGCAAGTGCAAGTGCGATGGAGCGGCCACCTGGTAATAATGGACGATGAGCGACTACCCAAACTACTTTGCTATGGAGATGTCGCTACGGGTGCTCGCCAACAGGGAGGTCAAAAACGACGCTACAAGGACACTTTGAAGAAATTGCTAAAGCAACTGCAAATCAACCTGGTGACCTGGAAGGACCTCGCCCAGGATAGACCGGGCTGGAAACGTTCTGTAAAGACTGTTTCAGCAATCTATGAGGCCAACCGGATCACCGACGACAAGGCCAAAAGATCGGCACGAAAGTCACCAGAGCCCCGGACCAAAAATCGTCGATGCACAGGCCCTGAAAACATGGCCGCGCTGTCAACACATCTTCCGCGCGTGAATCGGCCTGGTTGGACATATTTGGACGCAATGCACCAACAATCCGAAAATTCCACCTTCTACGTCAAATTCTGCCAACCCTCCTTAAAACTCCCCCACCCTCACTCTTGGCATCAATTCCATTACTCCCACCATCAAAGAGACCACATCCCTCTACTCATCACCTGTAAGCCCCACACCCACAGCCACCAGCGCCTTCGCCTTCCCTACCACGACCACCACCACAATCAGCGATGCGGACTCTCTATTAAACTGTCCTCAATGCGACCGCACATTCACCTCACGAATCAGCCTGGTCGGTTACATGCGAATCCATCGTACAGAGACTGGTGAACCAGTGCCTAGGGCACCAGCACTTATCAGAGATCGACGGCTTCACTGTCCTCATTGTCCTTGCGCATTCACTTTTCGCATGGGCCAATTCGGTCACATGCGCATCCATGACAGTGGAATTCACTGCAATGCCGACAACACCGATACGTCATACACACCCTCCGCTCCTGCCATTCATACCACCAATGCCACCCCAACTACCATGAATGACACCCCTCAGCCTCTCCCGATTTCTCCTGCCCACAATGCGCCCGCAACTTCAACTCTCGCATCGGCCTGGTCGGTCACCTGCGAATCCATCACACGGAGGCTGGTGAACCAGTGCCTGGGGCTCCGACATACAGTCGACTCGCCCGCCACCACTGCCCTCACCGCTTCCGCACCTTTACATACCACATGGGCCTATTAGGACACATGCGCCCCACCGACAACGTTTGGTAAACCACCGGAGGCTAAGCCACATCAGCGCACACCATCTACACTTATACACAGACAACACCCTCACAATCATCTTAATGTACCTAATAACATCATGTTCTCCTAGAAACCGTGGATTGGAAGGCTGCCAATCTGACGCTTACACCAGACCACGCAGTCGGCCCAGTGTATGTGCTGTGTGTGTCGAGTGGCTGACCAGTGGACTGGGAGTTAGACGGCGATGGCTCCTCCATATCGCCTGAGAAAGTGAATCCTGGTGTTTGCCTTATGGAGGCCAGGTCGTGCTGTGGCGTGCGAAGACGGGTACGCCGACCCGTCAGCCAATGAGCCCACTCCTACCTAAGACAACTGACTGGCTCGGATGGTAGTCTGATGATGGCGGTGGGGGATAGAGTGAGGTCAACATTTCAGTGCATTTTCCTCACTATAAACAATCTGACGCGCTTGAAACTATCCCGGTGCGCTAATAGCCGTGGCTTTGAAGGTTGCCAACTGAGGGTATAACTCGGAGGGCGTGGTCAGCCCAATGTGTGTTTTGTGTGGAGTGGCTAACTGGCGGACTGAGAGTCAGGTTGCAATGGCTCCTTCTTAATGTAGCCTTTATGGCACTCCCACTCCGTGGGATCCGAGCCAGGTGTGGTGGCACGCCCAGGGGCGGCGCCGGCTGCACCAGCCACCATCTCTGGTCTTCTTGACTCTGTCTTGACACCGGGCTCAGGTGGGGGAGGAGGAGAGTGTGCGGTAGCTGCAGCGCAAGGCTAATTTTACTTAAAACTAATCCACGCGCAAGTCACCGTCCCTGAACCACCCTTCCGTAGAGCATACGGTGGACATCGTCGAAATCGACGGTCGAATTATCGTGTCACTAACATCTCACTATTGACATTCTCGCCACCTGACTGGGCGTGCCCACTTTTACCCTAGTGACACCTAGCTGCCCGAAGAGCAGTACGACAAAACAAGAGGGCCTATATTAATCGAGCGTGTAGTGAAACTTTCTGCATTCTTTAAACAAGTATTCACACTTTGAATGGGAGATTATCTTAGCCATCAACATTGATTTAAATCGGTCGATGTTAGCAAAAAGACAACTATCACGGCACAGCTCCCAAAAAATGCACACGGTCAGCACATCGTGATACTAATTTGAATCAGACGGCGTGAATTCACCTCCGCCACTGAGTTACCCTCCTTCCTTCCTTCCCCTCCCTCATTGGCAGGCTACCTGTTCGCTTGTTTTGCAGTCTCAATGTCTCTGAAACTATTGTTCCATACAAGGCCGAAATGTCAGACCAATACTGTTGTTGTTCCAGTCATCACAAGTGCCTGTTCTTTATTATATCTACATAATTAGACACCACGAAAAACGAACTGTTGCCTTCACGGAAAGCCCAGACGCTGAGAAGTATTTAGATCCTTACAACAAGCGAAGAAGAATTTATTGCAAATGTTCCTTAAAAAATATAGTATCGACGAATAGAGTCACAGGTTCTTCTTGCAAAGAAGAAGAAGAATAATGAACAGTAGCTTTATTATTATTTATTATTTATTTATTATTTATTATTTATTATTATTATTTATTTATTAATGAACAGTAGCTTTATTATTTTGAGTATTCGGACCGTACAAGGGTGCAACAACAACGGTAGAACAGGTTTGTGGTCTCTCATATGGAAATGACGGAAGGCAGGCAAGAAATGATTTTTCATCAAGGTTCAGTTTCAAGGGGAGTTATCAAGTGAACTTTTAAGAAGGCACCTTCGTCAAGCTGTATCAAACACTTTTTCATCAAATGACACCCACGTACTGTGCTGGACTACTCCCCGAAAATATGAAATGGTTTTTCGATTCGAAGAAAATTACTTAAGTCTAGTCGTGATGATTATCATTGGGCAGCCTACTTCCATGATATTGCATTCACTTCAGGATTCCCAGTTCTGAACGAGCTGTCTTATGGCTACCTGCAGAAAAAGACTCTGTTAAACGACTACTTAATTTGTATGCAATTTCTCCATGATTTTTGCTGTCTTTATTATATATATGTATATTATAAAAACATGCATGAAAATATATTTTCATGTATGCCTTTGGCAGCAAATTACGTCTTCTTCCAAGTTGACATTTGAAGAAAGTGTATCCTTTGGGTTTAAAATATTTATACTTGCGAGATTTATGGGAACGTAAAATGTGATTTCATAAAGCATCGGATATGTCTATGCATAAATGCTGCTTATTGAGTTTACAACGTGGTCCACCTCGAATGAAAATTTGTGTGAGCAGTATGATGTGACATCTTCCTAATAGCGTAGGGCAACGTGTTATTTGACTTATCCAGAATTTATAGAGCCTGTGGTTTGGAAACCCTTAATGCACGTGTAACGACCAGAGGGGCAAAAGTACTGGGGGTATTGGGAAAGGTTTTTAAATGAGGATGGTACACTTTTTTCAACGATAAAATAGGAGACGTTACGTTCTTCCAAACGAGTACAAAAACGATATTTTCGTGCGTGCTTTTCATTACCATAGTTGATATCATAAGAGCATCGAAAATCAATGATAATAACTCTATACTACTTAAATACTCGTTCTTTAAAGTGTGGGGTTTTTGGAGGCAGTAGTGGAGAAGCTCGTTAAAATGCCAGCATCCTAAAATTAAAGAGTTATTTTGAAATAAGGTTGTATGGCAATTAATGTTATAAATATAATAAAATAATTCCCTATGAATTGTAAAAGCCTTTCAACATTTTGGTTGCCATGTTATGAGATAGCGATCTAATGTAGATCACCACGTAAATGCCAGAGTTGGCTTCCGGGTGAGGTGTAAGGCCTCCTCAAGCTATTCAAACGCCTGAGGATAACGTCTGTTGGCTATGGCAGAGGCAGCTGCAACCATCTAACGTAAACTGGTCCTGTACACGTAGAAGAACCTCGTACAGGTGCTGCAGTTATCACGGCTGAAAAGCCACCAATTTAGCCACCTGCATATAATCATCTTTCCTGCTGGCAATCAGCCCCTGGACGCTGATCAGAAGATGTTGACAACAATGCTGTTCCCTTTCCCTCAACCCTAGCAAAAAACAATATTTTCGGCTTGCCCACATTTTTTAGTTACTTACATAGCAAAGACCTGAGGAGAATTTATCGAAAGCAACCGTATGCCCGCCAAAGTATCTTTTAAGTAAGACAATGGGAAATGATAAAAAAGGAAAAGTAAAAACATGTAGTCCATGTAATCTAAAGGAATGCTTAAAGCCATAAAGTAGATAATTATCTCGATTTTTATTGTTCCTTCTTAACCGCAAACTATCAGCACCAGAAAAACAGCTAACCACAGTTTGATTTGCCGACAAAAACAGACAAAATAACGAAAGCAATCGAGTCAGGAAAGTTGATCGAGTATTGCTAGGCCAGCTGACTGCTGCCGAGTTTACTGACTTGCATATGTGAACGAGTAATGAAACAGCAAGTCCTGAGAATACACAAGGACGGATATGTTATCCAGTTTGGACGATGTTCAAAAAGAAACGCTCTCAGAGTAGGAAACTTTCTTGTCACTTTGTGGAGAGGTACGCCACTCAGCAGCATCCGGGATGCTGAACCTGAAGGAATATTTGCCAAAACAAATTTGCCTCCTTTATAGCAGTAAGTTCCTGTACCTAAAGTCAATTCAACCGAACTCTCTGATCATTGATAAGGCATGTGTGTAAATTAACGTGCCAAAAGGCAAAAAGTGAGCCGATGCAAATGATCTTGGCAGATAATGAGCATCGCCAGCTTGCAGCAATGTCGGTATTGACAAAAACAATAGAGAAGGATAACAAACGCTGTAGGCCAAAGCCGATGGCGGTCAATGGATAAAAAATGAAAAGAACGTCAAAGGCAGCTGAGGAAGAAGCTAAAACCGAGCCAATGACTAGGAAAATGGGATCTGCATGACGTAACCGGTAGCTGTTGGGCCACCAAAAGCCAATAATAAAACCAAATAGTTCATATCACGTTCCCTGGTCAAACAAACCAATCCAATGAACTAGCTGAACGGAAGGAGAAAGCTGACCGTAGCAAGGAAACCTACCCGAAAGCACGAGCATACGGCACGAAAGCTCCAAGGAGTAAAACAATGAGGAACAGAGGAATAGACCGGAATCCTAACTTACCGTGAGAAATCTAACCATAATCGCATTGCGAGTGCCACCATGAACCATAACAGACAGTACTAGTTTTGGGGAAGAGAGGGAAATCAAGGCGTATAGGTGAGGAAACAAAACCGGAGCTTAGAAGACGGGGCGAAAACTGCAGGCGACCTTTTGGTAAGTAAATTACTGGAAAATATTATACTGATACAAATCAGTAAATGCCATTATATGAATAGGCATGCCATCCAGAGTAAATATTCGGTTCTACCTCGGTCGACGGGCCTGTCTTTCAGTCTGCCCTGAAGCAACTTGTAAAGGTTAAAATATGAAAGGTGCGGCGGAAAAGGTTGCTGACACGGCTTCGCCTACGGTCTTTCACCTTCCACGCCACTCCTCACGTTAAGTGAAATGCACCTGACGAAGTTGTACAGACAAACATTCTTCTCAGCACTCGTTAAAGATACAGTAATTCAGCAACTTTGTCTTCCTCTTCGTTGCAATGCTTCTCAATACGCCGGTATAGCCTCCCTCCTCAACTGCGTTGGTATGGATTAGGTGGTTGCCAATTAAGCTCAATACTTGCGCCATATCAGTCAATTTGCTGAACAATTTCGTTTTTGGGTAATCAAAAACATTGCGCCAACGAGAATATAAATAAAGGCTAACTGTTTGTTTTCTACCTCAATCGTGAATTGCTTGTCCAGGAAGAGAGCCTTAAGTATGTTTTTTTTTGAATAAAATCCCCTGATCCCGGTCTATTAAAATGAAGTTGTCATCTAAATTCCGAACCCATAATTTCAATCTGTGGTGACGGAAAGTCAGTGAATCTAACCTTTTTATAATCGCCTCAGCCATGAGTCATAAATCCAACGACAACATTTACCTATTTTTCAAACTGCACGTAGATTTTTCTTACAAACGTGAATTGCGTCTTGAAACCAACCATCAGGACATGGAGCATTTAGGCTTGCCCGAGGCGATTCACAGGTTCATCGTAGTTGTTCTGTAGGAATCATTCGATGGCCAATTCTGGGGAGTAAAATTAAAAAGGGACGTGACATCAAAAGATACCATGATATCGCTTGTCACGAGAATTACCCCTTAGCTAGTAGTTCTCACGGCTTAAGAGCTATGAGGAGGGATGACACTTGATTTTGGATAATGTTCTTTTTTCATCTGTCGCTTCCATCTGTCTGAGGACCTACAACAGCGCTGCAATCATGTTAGCAGGTTGACTATCAACTGTTTTAAATGAAGCCTAATTTCTTAGTACCTGCATTTGTCCCTCTGTCAGTTCCTTTCATGAGAGGCTGTGATAGGTAAAGACGGCGTCAATGCACATGCGAACTTTGGTGTGGGGACCGATGATTCTCAAACAGGGAGAATTTAGACAGGGAAACAAAGTGACTGGACAACCTTAGATCTTACCGCTCACCCAAAACTGCCGTGCCTCTCTCCGCAATGGAACGGAAACGCCGCCGTCATGATGGACATACCCTTTATAATAGCATCCCCATGCGTGACCTTTGAGTCGAAAATGCATCCAGGGGGTCCAAGGACAGCTCGAATGCTACATCATTTTTACGCCTTCCGTTATCTATGAAGGTAATTTTGATAAGCGGGTGGTTTCTGATGCTTAATTTTCCTATTTTCCATAGGCAACATGATGCTCGTACGCTTTTAGTCGTTTCCTTCGATATCCCTGATATCTGAGCTTTACCGTTGTGTGTATTTTTATATGCTTCCCACAGTCCACGAAATGTCTCTGGCAGTCACTTCGTGTCAATGTATGCGAGAGCTTATATTTTACGGCAGCATATTAAAATCCAAATTGACACATCCACTAAAGACTAATTGCTATTATGCCTTTCAAAATGCTACACGAACGTACCCGTAGTTTAGGCATGCATCTTCTAGTACCTGAGGACCCTTCGAAACCTAGATCAGAGTTTTCATGACGTAGAGCACTAGCCATCGGTATTTGAGAGGATCGTAGGCCTAATCATCATTTCATACCACCGTTGAAAATTGTACCGGCTTAACTGGTTCCACTGATTGGATGAAGTTGGGTAGTAATAAACACCCAGTTTGAGAATGAGCTTTGCTTTGCATTTATCATTAAAATTCAATTCACGGCATTTCTGATAGATATTTGTGAAAGGATTTTCCCCTCTCAGTAAGACAGATTGTGAGTTACGAAGGTGCCAAGGTATTTCCCTCCAGCCTCTATAGCGAAGTTCGTGTCATATGTTGTGCAAAATCAAACGAAACTTTTAAAGCTAAGGGTCAAATTTATCGGTTAATTTTGACTTGTGAATCTTCCCATCAAAGGATTCAGAAGATCAATTGATGAGCATACGTAACTTTCGATGAAATTCTCCTCTGCTGCCCTTTGAGGACGTGGTACAAGTTAAAACATGTGAGCAGTAATGTTCCTTCCAGACAGGTTTGGTTTGTGAATGGGGAGGAGAGGTAATAAACGACAGTGGGTTAGGCGACAGTGAAGGTTAGTCGGAGCCCTCCCAGAGGGTGTAGGGCGAGGAGGAGGGGTCACGCAGAAGTGCATGCAGTTAAGCGACAGTTGGCCATGCTAAGCGCGGAGCTTGCAGGAGGCTTTTGTGTAGAAAAGACCAGCTTCTTCTACTTGATGGCAGTCACTTCGGCTGTTTCTAGCAGATCCTGACCCAGTGACTTGGCATAGTTTGATTGAACCTTATGGATCAAACGGAAGGTATTGTTGGGGTCCGCACGATGCTGGGAATCAAAAATATGTGTGAGAAAAGCCCTGTTCATGCTCTTAACTTTGTCTTTTCTCAGCCATGTTGGGAGGTGTCCCCTTATTCTTTTGGATAGAAGCCGACTTGTGTGCCCAATATAACCTCCTTAAAAGAAACAAATATATGAGTAAATGCTCATGGAAGTGGTCTGAGCTGGCGACTTTTCCATACCTTCTCTATATAAAACACGGTTATTCGCTGCTAAGAAGGTTAGGGAATCAGTTTTGTCAAGGCATTTTCTCATGAATTCACTTGTCGCATCCCTTTGAAAGGGGACTTTGTGAAATAGGGTCTTGTTTTCCGCAGTAAGTGTAGTGGGTTTGACCGGTCCAATACCAATATTCCTTGTTTAAAATTCATTCGGATAGCCGTTCTCACGAAGCAAGTCCTGGATTTGTCGAAACTCCCTCTCACTTGTGTCTACCGAAAAGGTATCGATAGCTCTTTGCACCAAAAAAGAACTAGATCGTGTTTCTATTAGAGGGGTACCAAATAGTCGAAGTTTATATATTGCCCCGCCCAGGTATTATTTTTATAAGTGCTCCTTCAGACGCTACCGTCAGGTCTTCTGCGTAGAAAGACGTCTAAGAAAGGGATCGAACTGCCGTTTCCACCACCAACGTGAACTTGTCTGACGGATTTGCTTAATCTACAGCATTTAAGAGGTAATCTACGTTGGTTTATACTGTGGCGATTGCAAAGATAGCATCAAGAAAGTAAGCGCAATGTTTTAGCTTATTGATCTGATAGCCTAGTTGGAATGCTTCCAGCTTGTTCATGAAGATATCGGCTAAGAGAGGTCCAGGAGGTGAACCCATTGCGACATCGTCTAAATGTCTGGAAAGTTGATTTTCAAAAAGGAACTGCTCATTAAATGTTTATCTTAGTAATAATTTCTTTAGTAGATTCATCGATATTCCTACTTCATGCTGACTTGTCAATGGGAATTCCTAGATGTAATTGGCAGTCTCACTGACTGGAACGTTTGTAAAAAGGGATAAGGCGTCTAAAATAGAGCACCATCATGCCACATAAGTTCATGGCTTTGAGGTCGTTAATAAATTCGAGTGTATCTCGATAGCTTTGTGGTGCCAGCTGAAGCTGGAAGGGCTGGAGGTTCTCTGCTAGCCACTTCGCTATCGCATGATAAGGCAAGTTGCACATGTTCAAAATCGGACGAATGCGCTGATCATCCTTGTGGATCGTCGGTGGGTCCAAACAATTGCGGGATATATTACCCTACTGGTCGGAGGCGTTAGACGTCATGGTCGCTTATGAAGACCCCTGCATGGTCGTGGAGCAGTCGACCAGTTTTACAGCTACTTTATCCGTGTAATCCGTTTCCTTGTCTTCCTTTCTGAATGGCGTCTGGTCGGATAATATTTAGTGCATCTGCGCTACACAATCAAATCTGTTCATTATAATGACCCCTCTTTATTTAACCAGTTTATTTCTCAAGACATCTTTTTCCTCTTGAAGCTGTTTTAATTTCGCTACGTGTGCTTTTGTCAACAATCTCGGAATCGTTAGTCTTTTATTCAGGTACTAATAACTTCAATTCACCTGTGCTCCTTCAAATTTCTGGGTACTATCTACAGAGACGGGCTTTAAGATCGTAAGTCTGCTTCCAGAAATTCTCAAGAGGGTTTCTAACTAACTGGTTAACTCTTCAACCAGGCATCTAGAATTAAGGACCAGGGATAATGCTTTGAGCGATGCTTTATCGAGTGTCATATAAGAATTGTTGCATTAGTTCAAATGCCAAATCGACTGAAACTGTTAATTTAAAAGTATAATTAACCTAGAATGTTCTACACTGAACTGTTTACGATCGGATTCTAGGGTTCCAGGCCACCAATTTTGTTATTTATGCAACTATTTTGCATGAATGACATCTACTCCCAAAAGTACAGTTCTAGCCCGCTTTGTAGAGAAGATAAACAGGCTAACTATACAAATCCCAAAGTAGAGTTCATGAAGCCTCCCCGTGTGCATTTTCAATCCGCCACTGTTTACTGGTTGCATTATGTTCTTCTCATAACCGAGAGACGGATGTCGGGAGAACCTACCCGAGAAAGATGAAAGTCGTAAAATAGCTCTATTAGTAAATTATGAGACAAAGTTATCTTTTGAATATGTTAATAATTGACTTGAATTCCTGACTTGCTACAGGAAAAATTTCGAATGCATTCGATTCAATTGCCAATACAGGAACTGAAGTTTCTTTAAATTTTACAAAGCAGATAATGCTGGGTAAGTATAAGTACTTCTGAGGGGAGTGGCCTTGTGGACAAAGCGTGCGCGTATTCTGAACAAAGCAACGTATGAATTCCAAAGTTAAGATAAAAGCGCTCTTCATAAATAAATGTTTCGAGGATACTGAAGGTGCTCAGAGAATCTTAGGGTTTTACTGGTCTCAAGATGAGGAAAGTAACATCATTTAATTTCCATTGTAAAATGTTCCTGGCTAGTGAAGAAGAGGCTTCTAAGACGGCTCTGACTTACTCACAATCGAATTTTTTAGCGTGCGTCCGCGTCCGGCTAGACAGAATTGACCGTCAAAAACAAATAGTCGACTACAGCGCTGTGTACAATTAATTCAAGGAGGCGCAGGAGGCAGAAATATGCGCTACTGAACATATATGAAAAAGCCGAACCGAGTAAACCTGGGCTTGTTAGCCTGACATCCTGGACACAGACCATTGGGCATCTTTATAAATAAGTTCAGATAAGTCAGGAGGCAGTAGTTACAAAAGGCAATACTCACGTGACCAGGTCGGGTGATCGAGTATCGGTAGAGGCTCTTGTTAGTGGTTCCAAGCCGGAGTGCTGTTTAAGCACCCATTACCCAATCTCATCTCCATCGAAACGAATGCTGGGCGCTCCAGTGTCTTGCCTGGGTTTTAATCTATGTAAACACTTACTGAAAGACATTCTATTATTCGTGAGTAGTCAAGCGCATAAATTCGTTAGCCCCTAATTTAATCTAATAGATATGTTCTTATGTCTGAACAGTTTCTACATAAATGAGTACATTGTTCCCTGACAACTTAAGTTTTCAAGCTGATCTAGTCAGCTGTTTATGCAAGACAACAAAAACAAGCGAACTGAAGTGTTTTCCCATTACAGGGAAGGATGGGATAGTATTTATTCCAAAAATTTGCATCAAGATGCTAAGTGAATGTAGAATTTCCTAAAAATGACCTGTAATTGTCCGTATATTTGAGTTTTGTGTTTTTTGAGTTTTTCCTGCTCTTTATGGGTCTGACAGTCCTCATTTTTAATTACCAAAGAAATTCCGAAAACTAAGACACACACGGTTAGCAAATTCAACTGCATGGTTGTTCTTTGGCTCACCCTCGTCAGTAGCAATATTAGGATCTCCTATTGACTGGCAATGCGATCACAACCTTGCGTGAGTTAAGGCCCCTACTTCATGATGTACTAGGGACTCTTAAGAGCAAGTCTCTCATTAAAAATGGTTCCTTTCCTCTCAAGGCCGCCTGAGCAGGCGAAAAGGTAAAGTAGATCATTCATGTCACTTCAATTTTGACTAGATAAATGTTACTGCGAATATCTAGTACGAAAGAGAGGGGTTAAAAAGTCAAATTTAATCCCGAGACGTTCTTATAAACTGAACTTTGTACGGGATCAGGACGAGGATTATAAAGTAGTGAGCGAATAAAAAGCAACAAACTTCAACTTACGATCGTAGCCTCTAGTTATCCACAAGTGCACTTTCAGACGAACGTTTAATATGCGAGCAAACCATCACCACTGCCAGAAGGACAATAATAGTGGTGAATTCCGAAACTTTTAGCAGCGTTTCGAACTAAGCAACCTCATCAAACGTGCCGAAAGACCCAAAGTGGCAGAAAAATCATTCACAGAGACAAAAAGAAGCTGAAGTGCACACCCATATACTGGCAATGTCTCCGAACCAGTCGCTCGAGTACCACGAACAAAACCGATCGGCGATGTTAGCCCACGTGGAGGAAAAAATAAAACTCCAATTAATGGTATTGGCTCGGATTTGAGGCAAAATCACCAGGCGTCTGAAAATGCACATAGGCAGCCAGACGACAGGGGAGTAGTGGGCGGGATGGGCCTGTTACTTGCGGCAACGGAACAATGTGCAATTCATGGGCACACCTGTTTTCTCGATTATTGCTAGGTCCTAGGTGGTGGAACAAAGCTAATGGTCGCGGGGGACTACTCAAGCACAAGTATGACATGAACTTCGTCCTGCAGTTTATCAAGTTCCACGAATAAATCTCATGCAACAGTGAGGTTAAGCATAAAACTTGCTGGACCACAATGTAAAAGGTAGCAGGCACAGTGAGTGACGATGTCTACCGGTCATCGGTTCTGGCTGTACTGCAGAGGTACGAAGCAGTTACCCTTATGACAATTAACTCCTTCCCAAAGAAGAGCATGAACGGAAGAAATGGGGATTTCAGTGTCTTGCTACTATCTCCTAGGTGCCCCATACTAGTCTGACGCCCGGTTCTAATAACTTCACGAATGATAAAAGTGTATTTGCTTTTAAAACTCCCTGTTCTCATCTTTAGTCAGTACGTCAAAATTGTGTTTTAAATACATATAAATGCATAGCAAAGCCAAAGCATACCCAGTATTAGTTATTTGAATGGCATTCCATCTTACTCTATAAAATTTAATCGCTTGTCATGGCAGTTATTTGAGAAATTATTTTTTGCCGTCACTTGTGTTTTTTTATGATTTGCATTCATTGGCTGTCCTTTGAATGAAAAATCATGAAAATTTACTACTCATCTCAACATGAAGAGGAAATAAATATGTGGCTATAGGATTTGATGTTCACTATGATCGTGCTAATCTTTACTCGCATTCTAATCAACGTTTGTAACAGATGCAACAGACATGTACGGAAAACCAGTTTCAGTGACAAAGCGACTGAAACAAGATGTGGACAGGGAGCCTGCCAAGTATAGCTTCTTGGGCTACCATATAGTCGATCAAAGTGGCATCGGCGATGTTTTATCAAGGTTCATATCGTAGAAGTCATAAAAGTTGCTGTTAGTTGTTTATGTGAGAGGTTGTTATCCAGGTTCGTAGAACGAATGGTTCGAAGTTTATTACAATATTGACTACTTGCTGTAATGAGTACTTCCCTGCTGCTTTACAACAACCTAAGCTTCCTTAATTATCCTTCCGTAAAAAGGTTCTCATCTTCAAAGTTTTTTGCGGTACTACCCCATTCCAACAGTTGTAGTTGATAAGTACTTAGAAATGTGTTTTATACTCCTTTCACATAGAAGTGTGGAGATGCTGTGTACACGAACGTTTTCTTGTTACGGGCGGTTCCTGAGAGTACATTAACGTCAAGAATGGCTAGTTTTACAAATATGCAGAAGAAGAGTTTACTTCTTCAAATTTATTACATAGAAATATATTTTTATGTCGAATAGAGGGGAAAATGCGTGCCACAGGTTTCTACTCTACAGATGAAGAAGGAGACGAAGCAGAATGACGAGCAATCACAGAACAGGAGCTGCAGATATGTAAGATTTCGAACTTAACAAAGGGCGCAACAACACAGATCGAACAGCATTGTTGTCTGCCAGTGGGAGATGGGAGTAAGGGAGGTGACTGGTTCCTTGTTTGTGCTGGATTTACACTGTTTGCCTCACAATGGTCTCGAACTATAGAAGTGCTGTGCCATTTGGTGGGCTGAGCTTAATGCGTGATAGAAGGGCGGCACATGAATTCGTCAGAGGCACAGGCCGTCCTGACTCCCTTTGCCACCGGATTTCTTCATTATCCCGGTGCTCTCGAAGTCGAATTAATGAGCCTCATTCAGGGTGTGTGTACCGCTCAGATCTCACTATAAACATCCTCGTCACCTGCCTGGACACACATACTTCTACGCGAGTGACACCAAGCTGCCCGAAGAGCAGCATTCTGTGAACAAGTATTTTTAAACTTTCAATGGCAGATTATGGAAGCTGGTGACATTCCTTCGAATCGGTCGTATATTAGCACACACAGCCAAATGTCGCGGCCCAGTTTCCAACCAAAAATGCGCACGACCAGCAAACCCTGAGTCCACTGTGAGTCAGCCGGCCCGAATTTAGCCCAGCCGCTGATCTACCCTCCTTCCTTCCCTCATTGGCAGGTTACATGTTTGCTTGTTGTTTCAGTCTCATTGTCTCTGAAACTGGTCTACCATACAAGTCTGAAATGTCAGAGTAATATAAATATTGACCCACTTATCGCAAGTGTCTATTCCTTATACTATCTACATATTTAGACAACAGGGAAAGCAAAATGTTTCCTTAGTGGAAAACTCAGACACTGAGAATTTAGATCCTTATAACAAGGAATTACCTATAAGTTGTCCAGGACGTATGTGCAGATTATTAAACCTCAAAGTCTCAAACTAAATACAATGAATAACGCTGACATCAGGAATGATTAGACTGAGGAATACACCAAGGACGATTTTTTTCTCCATATTTAATTTTTTAAATATATTCTTGCAAAATATAGGTAAAAATTTGAGTTTCAGGTTCTTCCTGTAAGGAAGAAGATGATGATGATGATGATGAAGAAGAAGAAGAAGAAGAAGAATGATATACCATCACCGGAATGGCAGCTTTAGTCTGGGTATTCGCCGTAGAAGCGCGCCACTACAATGATTGAACAGGTTTACGGTCTCTCAATTGGAGAGGACGGACAAGGAACACTGATTCCGTGGTTAGACTGGTTTCCTGCCATCTGACTCACGATGGGCTTTCGGTGTGGCGATCGCGTGCACTTTTGTTTGGCAATGGGTGCCGCACCATTTTTGGGGCGGTGGTTGAGCCTTGGGCATAGTAATAGGATGACATATTTATTGGTCCGTTCATTTAGTCTATGTTATAGGCACAGGCCCTCAGCAGTTCTTGCTCTGGCTTGTGGCCAAATTGCATGCTTATCCTTGTGTTCACGATTTCAAATTGGCGAGTTATATTCAGCGTGCGCGTAGCGACTTCAGACAGCTGTTTGCCTCTCCGAACTGCCCGATTTTGCTCGAGTATTCGTGAGCTGAGTCATCATGCTGTCTGGCACGTATAGTGGCAATGATAGTCTTGATTCACCCTATTGCTCACATGCTCCCAGTCGGTCCTTCGTCTGTATATTTCGGGTACGCAATGTGGCTGCCAGACAATGGGATATATTCACCAAATCGCTACGGCAATACCTTCATCGCATCTGTTACCTTCTTATATACAATGAAGGGTACCAAATGTTGGCCACTCAGTTTCATTTATGCTTCTAAGGTAGGTACAGAGGCAGCAGATATTGAAGTTATCTGGGTATCCGTTCTTACTAATCGATGCTGAAGAGATCATATCGCCCCTACTCGTCAAGGAAATTCGCTGCAATGCATTTTTACTCCTCCAAGAACTGCTCTAACAAAGCCACTTTTTGCACCATCGTGCGGCTGCTATTGTAGCTGAGTATCTTATTTGTGTTAGTCACTGATCTATACAACTCTCTCTGAGTTCAAAATATAGTCTGAGTGTTGTGAGAAGGTCAAGAATTAACAGCTTTTTAGCCTCTTCTTCCTAGTTTGAGGTTCGAATGTCAGGAAAAATGCTGTCAAAACAGTTCCGGACACCCTGCCTGCCCCTCAGAATTTTAACGGACGTATCATATGCGGTTAGCGCCGAAATACTAGTTCCTAACAATTGAGCTTTACGCTTTCCAGGCATTATAGGACCCGTTCTCTACCCTCAGCTAATTTGATCCTGCATTCTGCTATTGGAATAATGGAGATTCATTAAACCAATGCGCAAGATTTACTATTATTTATGATTTTTCGCATCTGCTAATCTCTGGCGCTAGTTTGATGCGATGTTCAAAATTGTGGTCGAGTGAATGGGGTGTGTTTGTTCAAGTGGGCTCAAAAATATTTCTTAATTAAGCGTGCCTCAAGCGTTAGGGGATGCAAGAAGACGAACATCAGTGGTGGTCTAGAGTTAAATTCATGCATACATATTCCCGTGTCCTAACATAGAGCCTAATCTGAAGACTAATTCTTATCCGAATATTTTCTCTAAATTTGGTGCTAGACTAATATTAACTCTAGCCACGACTGTTTATTCTGACGCTAATGCACTGGAGTGCAGCAAAACACCAACGGTAATACAGGAGGTCCGTTGTTCAATGTCCAACTATTTAGTAATCAGAGGTAGAAGATGCGATCGCTGGAAGTTGGCCTTCATTAGCCTGACGTTTTGGGATACCCGCTTGAACCCATAATCAGAGACAGTCAGAGAAAGGGGTGATGAGGGCGTCAGGGTGACAGTATGTATTAGGGCGAAGTTTCCATGCACCCATGTGCCCATTCTAGTTAGTAGATCCCGCATTCATCGATAATGGTGGTAGATGATTAAATAATTATTCGTTAGAAGGCATCCAAATGGGTAGTTGCGGAAATAACATCATCGGTTTCAATGCTTGTAAAGATTATGACTCAGCAATCTGAAACACTGACACTGGAACCTGTGGCTGCCCGTGTCCTCCCACTGTGACTAGTTAACTTTCCTAGGCAAAGTCTAAGCACAGAATATGCAAATGTCATTACATTACATTACATTTATTGATCAACTGCAAACTGGAGAAACAAGATTCAAGCAGTTCAAGAATCACGTGGTTGTCAGTCCTTACCAGAATTTCGGCCTCGTCAAATTTAAAGGTGTGCCAGGTCCCCTCGCATGGGCAGCGAACTGACAGCAAGCATCCTTCTTCCTCACTGCCACCGCATGCTCGGTCATACGCGTGCAGATTAGCCTCCCAGTTTCTCTGATGTGGTTGCTTTTTCCGAAACTGCACCAGATTCAGTAAATGATTCTAGGCCTTTCTTGTCGTGACAGTGGGTCTTTCAGTCTCATTGCCTGGTGTTTGATAGATGCTTTATGTCGGCGTTCAACTCCCTCTCCGAGTGGCGTGAGGAAGCGGCCCTTCGCGTACGGTAGCACTCTTAAAAGTTCTGTCTCTGGCCTTGGTTGCGTATGCAACTGTCGAAAAAAGTTGCGCGGGAAGCCGTTTGCTCTGAGCATTCATTGCAGGTATTGCAATTCAGAAACCTTCTCTTCTGGCATGTGGCATGTATATTTTCATCAACCCAAATGTGAAGGCTTTTTTGCTCTCTTTACCATTCGTACGTACTATATCCTCATTGCTGAAAACAAGGTGATTTTCAGATTTTGTAACCTTAAATTTTCATTTTCTTTTATTATCTTTACAGAACGTTTGATGTTTTTGCTGTTCACCAGGTTTAAAGCGTAATCTAGCGGAACCTCGTCGGGAAATATTGGCAAGCGTTTTCTCATGACTTGCCCGATAAGTTGAATAAAGGAGCAGAGTTTCAAGGCTTGCTCGTCGTACACATTTCCTTGGCCTATGACTAAATGCTTTGCCAACTTGGTTCAAAACCTCCTCTGAAGCAATTGACCGTCCAGATCCCTTTTCTGACAATAACAGCCTTCCTGTTGAAAATTCTCCTGCCACTTCGAAATCTGCCTCGATGTTGGTGCTTGTTTATGCAATCTTGAAAAAAAGCGTGTTGCGCGTTCAAATTTGACGGAGTTTGGGCGAACCTCACTACAAATTGGTCTTTTATTTGGCAGTATATCTAACCCTGAAAAGGGAACCATATGGAAGATGTGGTAAATTTAATTTCTAGTCATACTGCAAAAATGCATGAAAATTTGAGGTAAAGCTGTTCACGTTATAAGGTAATGAAATGATGTCAAGTTGTTGGGGACGTCCTGTACATTGGAGAATAGGGCAAGAAAGAGACATTTCGGTAGCCGAAGAACGGGCTTTTGACAGTGCAGACAGCGCTCAATACAATAAAGCTTCATTCTTGAATGAGATTGGTACTTCCTTTTTGAATGGTCGTTACCAGAAATAAGATTGTAATTCTGGAGCCATTTATGCTGTTGGGAGGTTGGATTCTCATCGACGATGACTTCCTCCTCCGACGAAATACGTAACCAGTATAATCGAAACGTGATCATGCGAAATATAAGTTAAACGTCCTCCTTGAGTCCCTGCTAAAGACGGATCAGCTTACTGTCCTAGGTTACGTCAGCTTTCGAGTATGCATATACCACTCTGCCTAGAAAGATGTTTGTGTGTCACCTGTGCGAAACGCGACGTTTTGGCTTTTCAGTCACATAAAAACAATAAGGGTGTACTTTCGATTTAGTCAATAGTAACTACTGATCTACATGCTCGTAAGGAACTTTGATCGGTATGATGCGTTCCTGAAAAAGACAAAACGTGGTTTTGAAGTCTTCAGAACTACTGCATTTTTTCGAAACAAAGATTGACGTTTATCATCAAAACAGCCTTGACGGAATAAAGCACCAATAAAGCTGAGCACGGTAGCGCTGGGCATGGTTGAAAGCAGTTTAGATCGATTCGAAAAGGTAACACTAACCCGTATCGCCCTGAAACCCTGTGGAATAAGAATGATGAATGCGGTCAGGCGAGACTACATTCCCGAACCTGCGACCGATCAGAATACGATAAAACGTCAGGAGGAGCTCAATGGAAATTATGGAAAAAAGTGAGATTTTATCCAAAATATCAAGTCCATGGACTCTAAATGAACAGCAAAGAAGCCCAAAGAAAAACTTTTTTTCTTTTAATACCGTCACCAAGTAAGTTCCGAGTATTTTATTATTGGGTTCAGTTAACTTTCTTTCTTAGACGTTCTCCTAAGCCAAAGATCTGACCGTAGTGTCCGGAGGAGCGTTTATCGAAAGAAAAACCGCACCTGGACAATATACGCACTCGGCAGTTTCGTACATATATAGCGCAATCTAGTTAGTTGTTTGGCGCAAAGAGCTGGTAAAAATTTATTTGGCGGACTTTATCGAAGAAGAGCTCCGAAATATCCGGAACTTGATTCGCGAAAATGGCTATCAGGATAGATTTATTACAAAGAAAATGGTCAAAAGACCAGAAAAACCCACCAAACATACTGCGGAAAAGAAAACCCTTTTTCTCAAAGTCCCCTTTTAAGGGGATGCGGCAAGCGAATTCCTGAAAAGATGTCATGACCAACCTGTTGCACGAAACCCTCCCAGCGGCGCGAATTCAAATATTATTCTCAACTAATCCAGATTTTACACGGAGAAGAGAAGGAAAGGTTGCCAGCTCAGACCACCTCCATGTGCATCTACTCATTCATTTGCTCCTCTGGATAGTGGTCGCACGAGTCGGCACCTAGCCAAAAGAATAAGAGAACACTTCCCGGCATGGCTGAGAAAATGCCAAGTTAAAAGCATAAAAAGCGCTATTCTCGCACATGTGATCGATTCCGGGCACCGTGTGGATCCCTAACGAAGCCTTCCGTGTGATTTATAAAGTGCCACCAAACTATCCCACTTCACTGGGTCAGCGGCTGCTAGCAACAGCAGAAGCCACCGCCATCCGCTTGAGAAAGCCGGTCTCGTGCACACAAAAGAACCTGCTACAAACCTTGCGCTTAGCATGGCCAACGACGGCTTAATTACATACAGTCCAGGCCGTTCGCCTCTTCCCCCCTCCTTTTCGTGAACGACCACCAAACCCTCACTGCAGCTTAACCATTTGTCTCTTATCGCCACCCCTCACCCCTTTTAACACGACTCACTAGTATGATGAGATTAAACTTTATTGATTTTTGTCTTAGCTTGTACTCCGTTCCCATATAAATGTACTGGCCCAATATGAATTTAGTGAAAGCACGCATAGGCTCGCCAACTAGTCCTCTGAATCCTTTATTGGGCATTTTCGCAACTTTATTCAAATCTTTCAAAAACACATATAAATGTGCGTCTGGCTGTTATCTGATGGATACTTAATTGATTTGCTCAGGACAAAATATTTGGGCAGTCAACCTAATGCAGGTTGGGTGGGTAATCTATCCCAAATGTAAATAAACTAAACATTCCCGACTGTGGCCTCGTAGATTAAGTACTAAGGGTTTTAGTTATCACAAACCTTACCCCCATGTCATGGGTTCACATTCTACTGCGGTCATTTTAGTTATTAAAATCTCTAAAAGCACCTGTCGTTTGTAGTTCCCTCGTGACGACAGACAACTTCCCCTGCCTATATGGTAGTATCTCAAGGGGCAACGACCAGGTAGCACGGACCTCCATAGCACGTCAAGCCTTTGACTGGCTACAACACTTAGTCCACAACATCGAAATCCAGGAAGTACCAAGCTGGGCTCTTGGCTGGGACGCTCCCCTAGGCGGAGACAGACAAAATGTAAGGTTAACCATGAAAATATGCGCACTTCCGCACTGCCAAATGTGCCTAAAAGAACATAAGGGCACATGGCATCTGCGTGTGACCGCCCTTGGCAATTTGACACCCCGAACGCCTTCAAGTGTGGGCCTCGGTGACACGCACTCGAGTTTCTCGGACACCTGGCGTCCGCAACCGTTAGCCGCTATCCCCCCTTCAAGGATAGTAACTAACCGTGACTCACAGTTTCCTCCTTCTGTACCTACATTACACCTATGCCTGGGCGAAGTGACCTTGAACGGTGTTGATACCATCTTCGCGCTCCTTGTTGAAAGTGGTCACCGACCACGGCAAGGGCATTTATCTAGCGCGGGGTGGACAGGTTCGGAACTCACCTCTTTCATTTCCTTCCTACCACTTAGTTTGCTGCTGGATACGAACCACATCGTAGCACCCAGCTACAGACGAGATGGTTGACAGGTTTCACCACGAATCTTTCGGAGAACTGAACAGACCACCATCTGTTGATCCTCTTGGGCATCTGTGCCGTCATGTGTATTTATCCACAGAACCTGTTTTCGGTGTCATCCTCCGACCCCTAGTGGAATGCTCCTTCTAACCTTTTGTAGTGTCTACCAAGATCTCATTAGTCACCTGCAAGGTGATCGACACTTCCTAAGGATCCTCCTTCCTGCTCTGACGTGTCAAACCATCTCTGAATAGTATATTTTGACGAAGAATTCATCAGATACGCTCAAGTCATCCTCCATGGCAAACGGGGTTCACCGGTCATTGGAGCTGCTCTGCCGCCGCCCCTCTCGGGTTGTCTCGTTGGATGACAATAGTAATTTTGGCGACGCAGACCACCTCAGGGCTGCCAGCTTGGATAGTTCTCCGGCTGAGCCCCCTGCTCCAGCACCTTCCCCTACCTCATGCCCTCTAAACCAACCCGCATCGTTCGCTACTATCTCCCCTGAAAACTTATATTCAGGCCTCACCACCTGTCCCAGCAGCACGCGCAATGGGCGTCATGTCCATTTTAAAAATCGTTCGGTTACCCATGTTTTAGGGATGAAAACGTTTTCCACATCACCCTGGCAGTTTACTGTCATCATTACCAGTGCATTCGATCACCCATATCACTTTAGATGCATCTACCAACCTCTGACAGTGGAATGCCTATGCTACACGTGACTCTGTTGTGACACCGGTCGCGATCTTGACCCTAAAGCATCAGTTAAGGCAGACAGTACTCGGGTGCCACTCACACGTCACCTTGATACTAGCAAACACACAGGGAGGCGTATGGTGGAGTATTTTATACTGTTTTCTTCGGAGATGTTTGAATGTTCCCGGTCCCAATAAATACTGGACTGCCAAGTCCGTCTGCCATTTTGCTGACCATTGCACATCAGCACTTCCACGTGTCTGGGTCTTTGAGCTAGTACCTGTGCTGCCTGTATGGTAAATTATTTAATAATTTATACTACAGACTACCTGTTGGTAGCTTGTGGATATTAAGTGGTTATTACGCAGTGGCTGATGGACTTCGGTTCAAATATTCATATCAAATTTAGGTCTGCACCTATAGACCTTGAATAAAATGATTTGCTCCAAGTTACGAGTTAATTTGTCATTTCTTCTTTTTAATTAATTTCTAAAGAAATTGAAAGCTGAAACTTCCACCAAAGCTAACCTCAATAGTGAAATGACGAAAACGAATTCTACACAGAGCCTGGAGTTGACTGCCATCCCGAGCCCTTTGAGGCGCATATAATGAAGATGGAGCGGCCACATCGTGTGGGCGACTGATAGGCGCACGTGGAAGGAAATCTCCAGGGTGGACGTCTCTGGAGGCATTCAAAAGCAAGATTAATAAAAAGGCACTAGGAGAACATTTTGAATTCATTAGTGAGCCTTCAAAATAACGACGACATAGGGAATAATGTTGCGGGGGATCGGCTTGCATGTGAAGACGCAGCAAAAATTGACACATACATTTTCAAGGTCATTCACATACAATATATAAACCGTAGAAGACCAAAGGAGCTTCTCGCGGACCAAAATCACCATCGCCACCTACGCCCAATCCTTCTTACAATGCCCCCATTGCCAAAGCCGACTGAAGGACCAGCTTAACACCAGGATTTACGGTATGGAAAATGTCATGACACCCTCACTCATCAAAGCACTGCCTGATACGACAGAGTGCCCTTGCCATGAATTTCAAAGGGGTTAAGGACAGAGCTAGAGGAGTCAGTGTTCGGGTGAGTTTGAGATTAAAAGGGTCACCGTTAGGGTTAACGTTATTATAAGTTAATAGATATTCCGTGAAATTTGACGCGAAACTATCTGTACTACGAGCGTGGATACTTAGACTTCTGTCCAACCCACGGCCATCAGCGAAGCAGCCTTCCCAACCACTTTCACTGCAAAATCTTCTTGTCTTGGTTAGCTTTGATTAGATACTTTCAGCATCATTAAAATGAGGATAAAATAACGACACAAAAGGCAATGGTCAGTAGTGTAGACTCTGGTACCAACCTGCGAAGCCGTCACAGCATGGGTAAAAAACCAATGGCAGAAAGTCTGGTTAACATTTGTTGCATGGGCCATATTTGTCCGCCATTAATCGGCATATTCGCTTATCGTATGGACATTTGCGGGGCTGCGTGCAACCACCATCACCATACATATTTTTTTCAGTTTTGATCGGACGCTGACTGTCGTCCGGACTGAGAAGCTGGGTGTCCTATTTGCATGTATGTGCACGTGCCATATGATAAGAGCGGTTTTCAGATTACTTCAACCGTTACGAGTAATTTCAGCACATTTGGATTGAAAAGTCAGGATGAGCCATTCTTGCCTAAATGAGGAAAGAATAATCAAGGTCAATAATGAGCCAATAATGAATTAGGGTATTTCGACCGATTCTGCACTCAAATAAATATTACTCGCTGCAACTTATCACAAGGCCTTAACTGTACTGACTTAGTAGGTTTTCAATCAAAAAGAAAGCTGGTTTCTATTCAGGATTGAGACTGGAACCGCAATGGTTTCATCCTGCTGTATAATATATGGCCCACCCCTCCCGGGAGATGGAAGACCCCTCTTCCTAAAGTTCGATGTGTACGAAGTTGGAAACTCGGTACGTCTACCCCGATTATTTTACTGTTCGAGCTGGTGCGAAAACCTTGACTTGGTTTTCCCATCGATAGGCGTAAGGTGGGAGTACAGAGAGAGGGAGAGCCGAGATGCCTGCAGTGCAAGGCTATCGTACAATAAATAAAGAAACCAACAAGTCATGGCAGAGTTTGTCAAGCAGGGAAAACAGTCAAACGAACAAATTTTGTAATTAAAAAGTGATTTAACAGCTCTATTACTTTAATCATCCAAAGGGAAATTTTCGAATATATGATTACTGAGATGGCAAGATGTCGAGACAGTCACGTTTTAACCATTTAAAAGCTTCGGGATTCATCAGCCGTTCAGATCTTTTGGGAATTGGAAGAAGAGAAAAGTTACTGAGAAGGCAGTAAGAGGGAAAGTAGTCGCTCCAGTCTAGAACGAGCCGGCAGCAGATACTGACAGCCAACATCAACACCATAATGCTGATGAAAACTGATCGTGTAAGGAGGACTCTTGATGGACAGCGTTTCACTGGCTCTTCTTCCTCTTTCTGCGAATTTTCATCGTCTTTGTCCTCATAGTCCACCTTGTCTGGAGAAAATGAACCTAGAATGCAAGAATCTGATGAAAACTAGGTTAATAAAAGCATCAAAAAGCTTTCCCTCCACTTTTAGTTTCTCTTTGTGTCATCAGTTGATTTGGAACATTGACGTAGAAAAGGACTGAAAGTTTTTGGGTTCAGCAGCATAAAGCTTCATCCTGAAAGACTTTATCTGCTAGTCTTTTGGCGAATTATCCCACAAAACGGGATTTTAGAGTAAAAAGAAGGATGCTACGGGAGACCTATCTATACGCACTTCAGTTCTATGTGTGCAGATATATTTTACCTCTTAAAAATATTCTGCCAACTGAGACGATATATACCATAAAAGTACGTTTCATTTTAAATTTTCACAAGCAGACAATAGGATCACATTTTGCTCTCAGCTTTCAGTCAATATATGCAAATAACTTTAACTGTACCATCAGTCAGCTGAATTTAAAATTGACGATGAATGTAAATAATATAAAAAGTGTTGGTCAAGTTTCGTAAAACACAGCAAAAGTAAATGAAATGTTGTCATCCAGTGCTTTACAATGCACACTCACCCTCGCGACGATCGTATGCTCTCGGTGAATCGATGCTTTTCACCTCAAGCTCATCTGTGTCACCGATAAATTTGATGGTTGTCCGTTTAGCTGCCTGATAACACAGAGAGGACGAAGGGAGTTACTTAAAAAGGATCGGAACAAGGAACAACCTGGGTCAAATCAGCAGCGGATAAACTGTTCATCGGGTCGGAAACATGATATTTTGATTACACAGGACAAATATTATCAGGTGTTCTGCCTTCAGTTTACTACAAAATTTAGTACAAAGTTCAGTACCAAAATTTAATTTGATTTTCAGTTTACTGTGAGCAGATAATACAAAAGTGAGGGCACAGAGGAAACTTCTGCCAACAGTGCTAATGCTCAGCGGAAAAAGAAGAAGGTACGAACGTTGGACCAGAGAAGTTTATTGTCCCAAATTTTAGAACGCCGTTGCCTACGCACCTGCCTGCAGTCATTAGCATTACTGGCGTTCATCAGTGGAGCTCCGGCCTGCATTCAATTAACAAGCGTAACGACCCCACCGACTTATTCTCTGCTGGGAGGCCGCGGGTTACCAGCAGCCCCACTTATACCAAGCCAATTTTTCCGAGTAATCGTCCAATCAACAACTATGACGAAAACTACAGAAATTAGCAACGCTAATACGGACCGACAAGCAATCATCGCATCAACTACGAACCCCAGTGATAAACGCGACTGTCGCTAATTATGGCAAACATGTGGTTGCCTAGCAAATGCGTCCTATAAATAGTTCACTCCTTGTGCCTTTGTAACATTTTTCGGTTTCCTAGAAACCGTGGCTGGGAAGGCTGCCAATCTGACGCTTACACCAGACCACGACGTCGGCTCAGTGTATGTGTTGTGTGTGTCGAGTGGCTGACCAGTGGACTGGGAGTCAGACGGCGATGGCTCCTCCATATCCCCTGAGTTAGTGAATCCTGGCGTGTGCGTTATGGGGGCCAGGTCGTGCTGTGGCGCGCGAAGACGGGTACGCCGATCCGTCAGCCAATGCGCCCACTCCCACATCAGGCAACTGACCGGCTCGGACAGTAGTCTGTCTGTGGGGGTGGGGGAGAGAGTGAGGTCGACAGCTCAGCGCATATTCCTCACTATAAACAATCTGACGAGCTTGAAACTATCACGGTGCGCTAAAAGCCGTGGCTTGGAAGGTTGCCAACTGACGGGATAACTCAGACCGCGTGGTCAGCCCAATGTGTGTTTTGTGTGGAGTGGCTGACTGGCGGACTGAGAGTCAGGCTGCAATGGCTCCTTCTTAATGTAGCCTTTATGGCACTCCCACTCCGTGGGATCCGAGCCAGGTGTGGTGGCACGCCAAGGGGCGGCTCCGGCCGCGCCAGCCACCTGCGCCCTCTCCCATCTCCGGTCTTCTGGACTGTGTCATGAGACCGGGCTCAGGTGAGGGAGGAGAAAAGAGTGCGGTAACGTTGAGTGCCGCGGTTGGAAGGTTGCCAACTGACAATTACACTCAGACCTCGCAGTTAGTCCAATGTGTGTTGTGTGGAGTGGCTGACTGGTGGTCTGAGAGTCAGGCTGCGATGGCTCCTTCTTAACGTGACCTCTGGCTATCTCACACACGTGAGATGTAAGCCGTTCAACCCCCTGTTGTGTGAAATCCTGGTGCTTGTGTTTGGGGGGCCAGGTCATGTACGTAGTACACGTAGATGAGGTCACCAGCAGCTGCACCCGCTTCCGCATAAGACAACTGACCGGCTCGGACAGTGGTCTGATTGTGGGGTGGGGGAGAGAGTGAAGTCGACAGCTCAGCGCATATTCCTCACTATAAACAATCTGACGCGCTTAAAACTATCACGGTGCGCTAAAAGCCGTGGCTTGGAAGGTTGCCAACTGACGGGATAACTCGGACCGCGTGGTCAGCCCAATGTGTGTTTTGTGTGGAGTGGCTGACTGGCGGACTGAGAGTCAGGTTGCAATAGCTCCTTCTTAATGTAGCCTTTATGGCACTCCCACTCCGTGGGATCCGAGCCAGGTGTGGTGGCACGCCCAGGGGCGGCTCCGGCCACGCCAGCCACCTGCGCCCTCTCCCATCTCCGGTCTTCTTGACTCTGTCTTGACACCGGGCTCAGGTGGGGGAGGAGGAGAGAGTGCGGTAGCTGCAGCGCAAGGCTACTATCACTTAAAACTAATTCACGCGCAAGTCACCGTCCCTGCACCACCTGGTGTGGAGCATACAGTGGACCTCGTCGAAATCGACGGTCGAACTGCCGTAACATTTTTCGGCAATTGTCTCAGATGATGCGTTCAGGTGAGAATCCGATACCTCAATCCACAAAAATTCTTCTTCCAGTCGTCATATCTTCTTCTTCTAAACCGTTTCCTTGAATTTATCTGGTCACTGTTATTGGTAAAATCATGTATTCTTAATTGCCGTCACTTACTTTTGATCGTCTAAAACAAACTCTTTGTCAGTTTTGTAGAGAAAATCGTAAAAACCCGTACACGTACCCTTTCACATTCTTTGGTCCAATCGATTCGCGCACAGATGATGGTGTATGTGACGGATTGAGCGAAGGAACCGATTGAGAGGCCCCACCAAAATCCTTTTTAACAAATTTACGTTTTATTAATAACACTGAAGAAAAAATTCTGAGGGATCCCCACCCACCATTTAAATAGATTATGCGAGCTAGTAGGTGAAGGATACATCTAAGAGAACTGTTCAAGGTGTCGTGAAAATAAAATGGCAGAAAGACTCCACCTTTGAAAATAATCCAGTCTTTTATCTTATAAATCAGAGCAACCCTAATCTTGACAGTAAAAGGAAGTTTGAAACTGTTTTTAATCATGCTTGTACCTATAAACGCTTGATTATCAGGTATACGGGCTCGTGCTGACTTTAAACTGATATAAAGTGTTTCATCGGAAAAAATTCAACAACATTTAGCAACTAGATACTTCATAACGTACCGCTGACTCCAAGCGGCGTAAGGAACATGAGACATAGCCCAGCAGGTCCGCCGATGAGATACATGCAGACACAGCACACCACAGCACCAATCTTCTGCTTACCAACTCCACGAACAATTCCCCCGTTAATGCCCTGAAGAATATACTCCAAACGTGTAAGACTTCAGGCGACTCATTAACTACCAGTTCAATGTAAGAATGACTTTTAAAATACAACTTCCTTCGGCTATAGAGGACTTATTCATGATATGTAAGTTTCAGCAATTTATATGTAGCTCAATAATATCAATTAAGTTGCCCACATTCGTAGTATGTCATGAAATTCTGTTTTAAGCTCGTTAAGGTGTAAGCTAATGAAGTAGATAGGACATATAGCCGAAATTAAGCTAGAAATCAAAGGCTGTCTTCATCAGATGGACATATGAGGAGTTTTCCATTACATCACAACGGTTAGCTGTGGGAGACGTTAGACACTTGATTGTGACGTTATGTAAATATCCCTATGTTGCGCTCAAAAAGTCGATTGGCGAACATATGTTTTCGGTAATTCATCACCTAGCCATGGAAGGGGTTTTTACGTGCTAGGGATGGGAGAAGGAGGGTATTATGTCATATTCCTCGTCCCATGTCATCAGCAAGAGGGAGATGACGTGTTGCGGTCGTTGAGACTGGGGTGGAGAGGGGTCAGGTGGTATGTGTGAGGCATATTTAAATGTCACCTTCGCGACTACATGTGACTGCAATAAGCGGGCTGGGGCTACGTGAGATCACCATCAGGAGTCGGCCAAGGTAGACCAACCGCCAGTAACAAGGTCTTCGGGCAACAAATCGTTTGATTCGCTAACCGAATAGCCACTGCATTGGTTGTACCTAGCACCCGTTGGCGTAAGCCAGAGGTCGGCAAACTCCGGTCATTAGGCCAGATTCGGCCTAGCTAGTATTCCAGTCCGGCCTAACGCCCCCTACTTAATTATTGTTGGATCCGGCCTAATTGAATAAGGGCGACTATGTCCATTTCCCACACCTCACCCAATGGGATGCAACCCGCGTTGACACCAAAGAATGCATCAGTGTGCTGTCAACTCTGCGGAATGAATTCTCTTCGCGCTTCACTGATGTGCGTTCTCATTCGCAAGAGTTCGAGATTGTCAGCACTCCTTTTGACTTTCCCTATGACGACGCCCCCTCTGATGTGCAATTGGAGTTGATTGAGTTGCAGGCTTCAGACGTTCTCTTGTCCAAGTTTACTTCTTGCGCTACTCTCATTGACTTCTACCGTCAGCTGCCACATGCTCAGTTTCCAATGTTCTTAGCCCGTGCCAAGCGTGTGATCGCAATGTTTGGCAGCACTCATTCGTGCGAGCAGCTGTTCTCCAAAATGAAGTTTTGTAAGAACAAGCTGCGCTCTCAGCTCACTGACAATCGCCTTAATGACATTCTGTTGCTGAACACTTCATCATTAGAACCTGATAATGTATCTGACTCTAAGAGCATGCAACATCATGTTTTCCTTTGATCGTACTGTATTTTTGAATAATAAACGTTTCCTTGGACACCTTGTTTCTTCTGGCCTAGTGTGCCTTCTTGACCTCCTGAAATGGCCTAGTAGTCCGAAAAGTTTGCCTACCCCTGGCGTAAACCTTTAGTGACGTTTCATGGTGTCCGGTAGATAACATGAAAGGTTTATTTAGTATTGACCCCGTGATTTATATCGACCAGGCATTCGAGAACAGAACCCGAAATCGATCTCTCTTCACGTCTATCTAGCTAGACAAGTATTTCATCACATGCCCTCGTCGGAGTAGTCACGATGGTAGTCATGGCAGGATGCTTAAATAACCTCACTTTCTTATCTCCTGAGTCAACTTTCGTCAGAATGAGATCGTTGCTTTAGACATTGTCGAATTTTCTACAAAAAGCTTTATTGGAGCAATTTTAAGGAAAAACCGAAAGATAATTATGCCTATATTTTTTTTGAATGATCTTTCCACAGAAATATACAGATGATCACACTGTTCTGTCTACCTCTCATTACGAACTTAATGTGAAAATAACGGTTGAGGTGATGACACATATTGTCAGATTAGTCAGCGGTGAGCACAATAGCATCCCAAAAATGGTTGAAAACGGAACCAATTACGCCCAGTACAAGAGACAGCCATGCACCACAGAGTAATCACTCCAAAATCCCAACTCTAACCTTAACCCTTAAATCGAAAATAAACTCGAAATATAACCCTTCCCTGAAGTTTAAATTTAAATACAACCCTAAATCTAACACTCACCACAAGGTGAACTTTAAACCTTACACTAACTCAACTCTAAACCTAACTTACCTTCACCATAATCATGACAGCCATCCTTAAATCCAAACTTACTCAAACTCTAAATCTAACCCACACTCTCATTCTAAAACTTACCCTAGCCCTAACTCTACCTCTTACTTTAAATCAAACCCTAACCCCTGGGCAGTTGAATGAAGGCCACCCATAATAAAGGGGTGCCAGGCTCCTCATCTGCAAAGAAAATTGCTAGACAAAGTATATTATTAATGCTTAGATTTTACACAGTACACTTTCCAAAATTATCCGCCAATTAATGCTTCATATTAAAAACTCACATTAATGGCATCAAAGAACTGGAACGTTATGACAGAAGGGAAATACTGGCTGGCCATTTCAATAACTCCCCTAAAACAGAAAGAATTTTACGGTGAAATGGAACCTCAGGAGAACTGCTGAGAGAAGTTTTATCCAGCGACGGAGATGCATACCATATTTTTTATAAAAATGCAGTTGAACGTACGGATCATGTGAGAAAATCTTCGGAATTTCTTCTCGCAAGGCAGTAAGTATTACGACAGAAACCACACCGGATGCCACTGAAAAAGCGAAAAGAAACAATGATAAGCCTTTGAAAATGGAAAGTTAATAAATATAGCATATTTCCCAATATAGTACATGTCCAAAGGATAAGGTCTTCCCTCTTGCTTAGGGAATGCCAATGTGAGGAAACATTCTGGAATATGTAAATTAAGTAGCGACAGTCAAGGCAATATTAGGTTACCCGTGGATAGTAGAGCAACAAGGTAGGCACAACTCAGACACCATAGATACAAGCAAAAATACGAGTCCCAGGAAGTAAGTGAGAAGTAGATGCGATCGCTGGGAGAAGAGTTTTATTAGCCTGACGTTTCGGATTCCAACCTGAACCCAGCATCAGAGACAGCATCAGATACGGGTAAATAGTACACAGGCTCATTCAGCGAGAATCGGCCACAAATTCAAGTTCGATGAAGCCGAAATTCTCACAAGAGCTGATAATCGCGTGAGCCACGAGTTGCTTGAATCATGGTTTACAGACCCCTAAGTGCAGTGACCTATCCACCATATCTTCGGTGATGAGACTAATTTGGCCAGTACGATCGGCTACTCAAGGAGCGCTCAGGTGAACACATTTTCCAACGCCAGTGTCGGTGTGCTAGATGGCCGAGTTTTCATCACGCCACCCTCCAACACGGTTGACGAAATTTCAGCGGATAATGACCCGCATGTCGGCCATCAAACAATTAACGCACTAGAGCGCAGTCGTCATCACTAAAGGGGGAGCTGCTAATTGTCGTAGGCGTGCAGTAGGATAACGATGGCATCCTGTAAATACTGCAACTCCCTGTGTACGAATTACCCGTATCTGATACTGCCTCCGATGACGGGTTCGAGTAATAATCGGAAACGCCAGGCGAAGAAAGCCCTTGTCCGAGCGATCGCATCTACTTCCTCTGAGACAGCATCCCTGTCCTGCGGTTTAAACATCGCGTCTTGCTATGGAAACAAGTAGGTTGTTGGAGGGGAGGGAGAGACAGGGCGGTACTCTCTGAGCGGGTCTGCTTCATTCTAAACCAATTGACATAAGAGTCATCGGTGCCCTGCGATGCGCGGTGAATGTCATCGTTTGTGACGGTCGGACTTTTATATATTTTGTGCCATCCAGTAATACTTTGATAGTTGCAGGGCTTAACGTTGAAACTTTAATAAGTTTTTATTTGACTAAATTTGTGGTATCTAACCCAAACTATTGCTGAAAATATTGGGTTGTAATTGTTTTAAGTCACCTTTTTCAAAAGGAATAAAAAGACTTTATTGGTTCACTTACGCACAACTGTGAAGCCAACACATGCTGCTGAACGAGGTGTCCCATTATCGTTTGCTCCGAGGTACTGACCAACGCGTATTGTCGTTGCTATCGCAAATCCTAATGGAAACTAGGTAATTAAAAAAACCAGCTTATTTAATCTGTAAAGAAAAAAACCGTTAAAAACATTAAATTGTAGGGATAGACTTGAGCATTTAGAATACGTGGGGTTTTTTAATATTTACTGACTGAGGCCTATATACTATTTGTATTTCAACCTTATATTACGGCCAAACTGCACATTCGCATCTGGCTGTCATGTTTTACAGTGGCTTAGAAATAAAACGTTACAAGCGCAATCGCAGGTTTTATATTAGAATCGTAACAGGGCTATATTGGACATAAATTTACTGATAGATATTATTGCGGGGACCTTAACTTGTAGAAGTTTAGTCGGCTAAAGGAAACACTATAAGTGAAATATTGCCCTCCATTTGCAAAGATCTGAGCAATTTAGTTAGATAGGTAAGGTGTTATATGCATACAGGGTGGAGGCAATTGTAAAGTTTTCTGAAAGACGAGTGTACTATCCTGCGCAATTTATAAATGCTTTTACTAAAAACATCATAACAAGCAGATTTAAAAATTCTGCTCTGTTCTTGATGAGTAATACTAGCTGGCCACGAGAAAAATGAGTTTTTAATTGGAGTTTTTGGATTCCTTCGGGAGTTCACCGTTAGAGGCGTTATGCAAACAGCGACATAAGACTAGGAAATCTGACAAGTCAGCCTCACCTCGTTTCCCTGCAAAAATCAGCATTGATCTTTGAAGACCACGCTAAAAATAGAGCTGCTCTGCGCGCCTGGGACGGACAACCTAGGTCGTGCTGCAGGCGTTTTTGAGAGCTCAAGGTATCTGCTGATAAATATATGCTTGGATTCTAACAGCTTGACTAACAGCTGCATTTCTCCGATTGGCATCGTGAAGGTAAAGAGGACGGAGTGAATGTGAATTTGCTGTTTGTTAATTTATTTAGAAATAATCCTTACATTGGAGTCAATAAGATTGATAGTTGCAGATGAAAATTCGATATGATTATTTGACCAAAGTCCATCAGTCACAGTATGCCAATCGTGCAATATTCGTTAAACTACTAACAGGCAGGCAGTAGAATATATTGAGTTAAAACGATACGCTCTATTGGCAATACAAGTCCGAGATAAAAGCTTATCGTTTGAGAAACCACCAGGGACACTACGCCTTTTTGTCGAGCAGTGGTTTTATCGTCAAGAGGCACGATCCTCTAGTTTCACCTGACTAACTTTTATTATTACAGAAACAATTACTTAGGGACATTGAACAAACAATATTCTTCTGCCCATGTATTTCTGTTGACCCCTGGTGCACATGCTATAATTGCCACTGTTGTTTTATACTGCCGATATGGGCAGGTGATGCCCTCCATGTTTTTTAGACGTAAGGTTAAATTCATGGCAACACAGGCTCCTGTACCATAGTCGAAAGAAGCCACTCGCATTGTGGAGATCCCATACATCTAGTGAAGAAGATTTGGAGGTGGCCACTCCTTCTGTGTTGACTATGCAACCTGAGAGTCTGCTTCTGAGTTTCAAAACGCGTTCTTATTCTCCTGGACATAATCTTCATACAGCTCACTCTCTGTGGTGGAGTGTGGTAGCCACTGTGGTGAACTGTCTTGGCTGTGCTCATGTCCTTCAATTGAGAAGATGCTTATACCCGGGTTCTAACCGCTTCCAGATGAGTGCATCTACGAACTGGAGTTTCTTTCCTTGAGAGTCCATTAGGGTGAATTCGACATGAGAGAATATCATTAGGTGATTCAGGAACTGCTTGGAAAAAAATGTAAGAACTTCTGGGGAGGTTTTAGGATTTTCGCAGACCTCGTCCGGGGAATATGAAGAGGATTGTTTGGTGAGACCGAAAGACGCCATTATTAGTTCTCTTACAAAACGTCTCTTGACTTCGGTCATGAAGTAAGTTGAGGGTCTTGCGTAATTATTCACATGCCAACAGCAAAGGCAGATGAGGTCAATGGGTCGACTCCGTTGGTATTCATTTCATGTTTCCGTAGTACGGAAAGAAAATTTCAGCTTCTTCTGGCTCTTTATAAAGGGCTTTTGAGAGGACATTTATTCGTTGATTGATCAAGATGGCTAGATTATTCATGGGTTTAATCCCAATAATTTAGTCAAAACTGTTCATGTCGTATGCCTTTTAAATGTTGGAAGGACTGTAAAAGAAGTGCGCAGACTCAATTCATTTTTTCCGCGGATCGAATGCTTATCATTTTAATAATAACTCCCTTGATTGGATTTATATGCCATTCTAACTTACTTCATAAATTTCGGCTTTTACCCTCGAAGTATAATCTGTAAAGCCCAGTGTCGTCTTCCCTCAGAAGTTTTTTGAAAAGGCGTTAGCACTTTTCCCACACAGAAAGCACTTTCAAATTGATTAATATTGTTTTTTAGATATGGTGGTTTGTTAAAATTAAGAATAAATGTTCTGTTTGCAACAGTTTTATATTAGCTAATTACCATGACGAAGACGATAGATTCCACGTTGTTTAATATTGTTTGAACTGCGAGCTCCTTCTCACCCAGTATACCTAAAAGTCAAGGAAAGTTTACGCATGTAAGAAACGGTAACACAGCAACAATTTGCGCTCTGAAATACAATAATTATATAGTTTTAATTTTAAAGCATCTGTACCCAAACGTATCAAGTATGCAAGTATAAAACAACATCAAAATAATCAAAGAGAGAATAAAGAGAGCAAAATAAGGATAGTTACTACTATATAAAGTAAAAAAACTGGCTAAAAAGAAAAACGAACGGCTTCCCACGAAATGTGCTATAATTCTAATTGATGGAAACACATTAGCCGAGCTCCACTGAAAATATTGTCATCAAGGTCAATTATTTTATGAGAACCGAGGTAAAAGAGGCTTCATAGGTAAGGAAAATATAGGAAACAGGAAAAATACGGAAAAGCAAACGGAGAAAGTAGGGATAATTAAAAAGTAATTGCTGACTATAAATGAACTAAGTGGAACCCGTGCGAATAAAGGGAAATGGGAAAAGGTATCCAATGAGTGAAGCGCAGGTGAACCAGATCGGTGTATAGGAAAGCAAACGTGAACCGGTGGTAAACAGAGCCAGTGAAACGCAGGTGACTGGAGGAAAAAATGGAAAGGGTGAAAATAAAATCAGGGACAGTTTCTCCAGTGCCAATTTTCTCAGCCGATCCGGCTATAATGCTTCCACCATCTGATTTGAAATGCAGTTACGCCAGGAAACAACCACTAACGCTTTGAAAAAGGTACTTGTTACTACCCATACACGATGCAGTAACTGCTTTTAAATAAAGCTAAATAATTAATTTGGTTGTTATGGTAAGTTAAGGCGATGTTTCTTTCTAGGGATCTGCTAATTTAATGCCGTTAATAAGGACTTTTCTACCATATCATAACTCCTATTGGTCACTTAGAGACAACATTCAGAGCCGATGAAGGAAATGATTCACTAGATTTGACAAACAGCGAAGTAACATAATATGCACTATTCTTCTGCGTTGGGTGTTTCACTTTGCTAAGGAATAAATAACGATGGAGGCTAATATGAAACGCCTCAACTTAAGGATTTAAAGATAACCAGCGCATTCCTGGTCAAAATTCGCACCCAAATCAAGTCACGATTTCGATAGTTTTATGATTCATACTATTTGAAAATATACGCTAAGCCATGGAAAAAGAATCCTTTTAGAAGTAGACGTGGCACTGCGCTTAATTATTATCATATTCTAACGTTACTACGAACGCTAAACGTAACCCAATCTTTAATCTTAACATGAACCTTTTACTTAACTCTCAACTTACTCTTAACCCTAGTACTAAGGTTAATCATGAAGCTAAAAGAAATTCCAATCATAATCTTTACAGATATTTACCCATAATCCCATGAAGTATCACCTTTATTAATGGATGAGTCCACGTTCTGTTTCTGACCGAATATGCGATTGAGATGTGATAATACAAAGAGAACGTATTTTCCTACAGTTCGTCTGAAGTTATTTTTCAATCCCGTTGAGTGTGTCTCTTCATTAAATTTCGAATATCACCAGGAAGGGGGTAAAGTAAAAGAATGTAGAAATAAGAGGCCCACTTCTCCGTTTACGTTTTGTGCTTATAACAAGATTTTACTGACTTAAGGTTATAGAAGATACAAAAGAATAAACGAATTTAACATCTATTTGCTAGTCACCTACTGCACAAGATCGTTTATTTATTTGCACATTCCGATATAAAATTTCATTAAAAAGTTGGAGTTTTTTTGTAAAACTTGCCTGAAACCAAGCTCCCAGCCTCGCAAACCCACCACTCCATTCCACTCATGACGAGTCCGGCCACTCCAAGATGCATCCAGATTCCCCAGTCGTGCCAAAGTTCGATGCGAATGCCTAAAGCAGTACAGAAGCTTGCATACACATACACTGAAACCATCCATAATTCTTAAATCTCTTTGGGCTAAAGTGTGCTAACAGAGGACGATATAATGCAATCAGCCACTTTAAATATGAATCAGAAGCAAGCCATTCTCGGCTGTGAACTGCTGGTGATTGGCCAACCCTTTTTCATTCAAGTTGAGCTGTACAGTAGACCCTGGTCATTTGGATATTCGGGTAAATACGTAAGCCTTTGTTTGGGCAAAGCCTTGAGGAAATGTGATAAATTATGCGCAATCTCAACTTTAGCATGCTCGTTAGGCTAACCATCACACTTAAATTTTAAGGGCGATTGCCCCAATTCAAACATTAGAGAGATGAGGTCTCCCTTGCTTATAGAAAGTCAGACGTTCTGCTGGACAAAAGTTCATTCATCTGGTCTTGTTGGTCATGTGATCCTCCAGGGCACGCTAATCGCGATGAACCATGGGAGATTTCTTAGAAAGAACGCAACACCAATTGTTGGGGGGTGATAGGCGAAAACCACTAGTTTCGAAGAATGAACAGATGGACGCCATAATTTATAGGATAATCTTTACTATGACCGGAAGTGTACAGCTAGCAAATGTCACCGTTGGTTTGGCTAAATCATTGCTTCTGATGCCCTCTGAGCTTCCACAACAGGAAAAATTGTCCTACTATTTTTAAAATTTTAAAATTTTTCAATACACCTGCTAGGGAGCAATGATGAAGGCCAACCATGCAGGAGAGCCAGTGACGGGAGTAACGAAAACAAAAGCCTGAGAGCTCATAAATACTTTGTTACCTAACGATTGACTTCAACACTGTGTTCTCGGCCTTTCCTGCACTGCGGATATCTGGAGCCGTTTACCTAGACTACTATCTTTTCACCCAATCTGGACAGATTGGTCAACATCCACTGCGTAAAAGCTGTGTTAAGAATAAACAGGCAATTAAAAGCAACTCGGAAATCTGAGAAGTTTTATAAGGACATAAAATAAGAAGATCGAATGCAGAACCATATTGGAACTATGTGAACTCCATTTCACCATGGATTCCTACACAAGGCACTCGCAGGCTGCTGGACGGCAACTGTAGCTGCAACTGTAACCGCATGCACTGTAACCGCATGCAGTCCATTCAAACGGTCAACATCATTCAACTCAACGGTCAACTCAACGGTCAACTCCATTCAACGGTCAACTCCATTCAAACAGTCAACTGTAACCGCATGCACTCCATTCAAACGGTCAGCAAGAAGTTGGAATTTACCCACCTTGTCAATGCAAAATCTTTTAAGCCTTCAAACACGTGTGAGATTGCTCAGAAAACAATGATTTAATGACAAAAGCTAATGATTAACGCAAAATCGAATTGTCTGTGGAAAGAATAGCGTTTCCCTTAGGGCATCACTTAGGGCATCACGCTATGCAAACCTACAAGTAACTATTTTTTTCATGCTGTCTAGAGCCACAATGTTGGCATTCGTATCTTTCTTACGAAATTTTAGTTGCTGGACTCAATTCACAAGTCTGGAAGGGATTTCATAAAAAGGCTTTCGATAAGTTCAGATAGAAAATGCTCACAAAATAGAAAACTCAAACAGACTGCACAATTCTAGAGATGGGATAGTTTGTCAAACAACACATAAACTTCAAAGCGGAACATCATATGAAATACAATTAACATACCATTCCAGGTTTTGCGATACATCTTTGAAAAAATTATATAGGCCAGCAAGCTCACAGCCTCCGTCATGAATCCCAACGACTGGGACAAGGCTGAGCCTCTACAATTTAATAAGAACCTTACGAGCATGTTCATCGCATGTGAAACATGGTAGCCAGTAATCACTGTAGCAGTGTGATTCAAGATATAATAATGTTGCCGTTGACTATTGAAGCCACAAGCAGCCTTTGGAAGAGCACAAACCCAGTGCAGTATAATGATGGTCCTTCTATCTTTCTGTTCTCTTTATCAGCTCTAAACTTATTACGGAAGAAAGCTACCCCTACTGAAGACTGCTCCTTTAAACGAAGCCCTTTGATGATTGTAAGGTAGGTCACACGAAAGGGTACCCCTTATCACAGATGGGCTTGCTTTTACTTTCCAGTTGAGGTTAGCGATAAGGTTAGGATCGAGATTAAAGTTCATAATAGAGTTAAATTTAGAGTTAGCGTTTGTGTTAAAGTTAGGATTAAACTGCTCGAGGTGGTTCCTTCTGACATTTAGTGCAAGGCCGCCTCTTATGCATGCATGCATATTCCCATAACAAACTTAAACTAGCAACACCAGCGAGCGTGGCCCTAACCCAGCATTGAGTTTAATCGAAGCCGCTGTTCTTTTATAATAGGAAAATGTCACCCTCAACCGCATACATAAGAATATTGCTGGATAGCACAGTCATTTTGGATGACACCTTTCTGGGTGGAAGCAATTTTGACATTACGAAGTTTGAATTACGAGGCCTTCACGGTGTTTGCTCTTTACGGCCAAATGTTACGCCATCCCTTCATCGTAGGACACAAAAGTACTTATTTTAAAAATAAAAACTTTAGCTGGATTATTAGACTGGAAAATGGGTATATATGAAGCCCTGATTTTGATGAAAATCTGCAGCTATTTTAAAAAAGACGGTTTTCATGCATAAATGTTTTCCATATTTGAAACATGTCTACGGCACACTTAAGCCGAAAATTGCGAACAGGCTCCATCTGTGTTATCTGTCTCCGATGCCCAGTACGTATCATTAAGGATTTAACCAGGGGATTTTACACATCCTTACAGTCAAATCAAGTGTTATGTATCGACTAGGCACAGAAAAACAATCGAGTAGTCCGTCGCAGTCCTTTCACCGAGCACACCGCACATATACTGAAAGAGACGTTTTGTGAACATAGGGGACACTTTGACAGGTTTGTACTTCACCTTTAGTGCTAGCTTTTAGGTAGCCGATAAACAGTCCTCAATGATAGGACACACTTGCAAATAAAGCCTGATTTGATGAAGATAAATAATTTAGCACACATATGCCATGCACCGAATGTTGACTGGTTGAATCAGTTCCCTTAAAATTATTTAAATGAAAATATAGGCATGAACATTTGAAATCCCTATTTGTACATCATATTATGATATAGCTCAACTTTGTCCTCCTCCTAGATCGTGATGTGCATGGGAAAAGATTAAGGGTTGAACAGGGAACTTTGAAAACAATGAGGACTTATGGACAAAAACAGCGTTTATGTCAAAAGGATATGACAATAAATCCGTTTAAGCTAGCGAGCAACTCTCAAACAAATCTATTTTGTCCTTGCTTCCGTAAATTCTGTGAAATATTATGCTTACTAGCAGTCTAGCATAGGTCTGTCTTCCATTAGGGCTTTTCTCACTGCAGTTGTCTAAAATTACTGGGTTAATCTTTATTTAATTTGAATCCTTTTTATATATAAACACTTTTTATCCCTAGCAAGTTTGACGACGAAATATTAGCCGAAAATATGATGTTATTTACGTCCATAGAAACGAGTGTATTGCTCGAAACAAAAGAGAGCTTGTGATTAATTCGGAAGCGGAACAGCAGATTTTAAACAGAACTTGCATGAGGCCAATGTTAAAGTGAAAGAGGAGGACATAGTGAGCAGCAGCATTGACCACATTTCCAAGGATCCCGGCAAGGAGCGGGGGTAGGACTTTATTCTGCAAAAAAAAACAAATGAAATTTAACCATAAAGGTATGCCCATAGGTGCGAAGAACGAGTTTTACAATTTTAAGCTGCTTCCCTAACATACCTGGGACTGGACGTATTTAGAGAGGATTTCATACGCCGCTAAACTCTAAAGATAAGAATATCACAACGAACTATGGAATCTTACGAAGAGACCCGGTATTAATCCAAGCAGATACTCAGAAACAGATCTAAAATTAAAGAAAAAATCATTCAGCAAACTGGATAAGTTGAAAATAGGTAACATAATAAAAACCCGAAACCTTATGCCTAGTTGTAAGTATAGAACACTATGACAGACCATGGTTATCATTCTGTCAAATAAAGTGACATTGTGTATAATAGAAATTTTCATAAGGAAAACTATTTAGATATTTAGTGACTGAACAACTTTTACCCAGAAACAATTACAAAAAAACCAGAATATAATCCTTTGTCCCATGGGGTCTTGCATTAATAGGAAGAGTGATTTTTTGATGAAACATTGGAAATATTCGGTAAATATTTAAAAAAAATTGGAATGTAGTTATACACATGGGCCTACACACAACAGATTTTATTCGGTAAACATAATTTGCCTACAGCTTGCGGTAATATCGCAGGAAATTTTAACAAAAATTCACAAATGTGTTTTCCATTTAAAAATGATCACTGAAGTAATAATATAAAAAAGCATACAGTATAATCCCAAGTTATTGGGATGCCAGCTTTTGAGTGCGCATCTGTTCGAATATCTGAACAACTTCCTTTAGTAAAAAATATTACTTAAGTAGTATGCATTTTTCGCATTGCGTTTCGATAACCGTTAACTATAAAAATATTTTCTGTCAAAAATGCGTGAAAAGATTCTTTATTGGACTAAGTTGAGGAAAGAGGGACTTCCAGTCTTAAAAAATATTTTTCAATCGCCGTAACACTTGTATCTATGTTTTCCAAGCTACATGCTGTGGACATTCTAAGGAAAGCAAACATTTCTCTAAACCACGCGGACGATGTCACCTAGCGTTAATACACATGTGACATTGAATTGGACCATGTAAATACATTATAAGCAACGTTACTCCATACACGAATAGGATGTACTATGAATTGACATTTCCTTTTAGGAGAAACTATTAAAACGGAACTATGCCCTTTCTTCAAGTATAAACTTTAAAGAAAACGTATTTTGGTACCAAATGTGCACAAGACGATTACGTTTATGCATGTTTTCTATAAAATATATTTGAAGTTGTAAGAGCATTGAAAATAAAAGAGAAAATGTATACTACATAAGTAGTCATTTTTTACATTGGGTCTTTTTTATAGGCAGTCAAAAAGAAGCTCGTTCAAACGTCAACATCCTGAAAAGACAAAATTATCTTGAGCTTAGGTTTAACGGTAATTATTATTGCAACCCTACTTAAGTATTTTTAAAATTTAAACACATTTGCGAACGAAGGTTGACATTTCATTAGCTAAACAATCTACTATCCTTACAAGTCAATATTTAAGTTACTTTTCCTTTAAAATTTTGATTGGTTTTCAACAAAAGATCGAAAGCACTCACTTGGCAATGTGGGGTGGCTGGTTTGTTGCAAGAAGCAAAGGTTCGATGCAGACATAAATGGCAACACAGGGCAGGCACCAGAGGAAAATGATGCAGAAAGCTGAAAGTCAAATGAATAAAACAAATGCAGACTAAGAGAATTGGCTGTGATTACTCCTCAAAGCTGAAGATTATCTCATAATAGTGTTTATCGATCCACACAACTCGCAGAACGGAACTAGGTATTCCCGCTCTGATTTGGAGCTCCGCATACTGAACCGGTAACTGTCGTTACATTTTTCGATCATTTAATTCTACTTCATGTGCGGTTTTTGGTTGGGTTCTAGGTTAAGGGCTCAAAGACATAGACGAAATTCTCATTAATGTATTACAACTAGGTTAAATCGCATCACGCCACTTCCCTGCGACGACATTCTCCCGACCTTAGTTGATGGCACCTGATATCGTAGTCTATGTGGGAAGAAGTTAGAATTTAAAGGGTCTTATAACCTAATTATTGGAGTTTTTGTCCCAGGTGCTTGTCTAGCGCGCTGAAATAGTACCGGCTGATGGACGCAACTGGGCAAATTAATGTCACAGATGAAACATTTTAGTCTATGAGTTGGAATCCCACCTCTGCTCAAAGGAAATCCCCCAAGGACTGCTGACTTACTAAAATTGCTAATAAGTTAATTTTAATGAGTCTGGACCATAACCCTTCGTTAGTGCCTCTCAATAGAGTGTACATTAAGTAGAATCCGATAAAAACTTTCGATTTTAAATTTAAGATCAACCTAGTTGGCAGTTTTCAAATGTTTGCCTCACATTTGCAATGTTTTTGGATCTACTGGACTGGAACTACCAAATTTGTGAAACGCATTGGATTCTATAATAAACTTGTCCGTCAGGTTAAGGAGTTACTGATATTTGGCGTATTTGTCTGGCATATCCAACATGTAGCTGACCGGCAACAGCTGATAGTCTTATTGGAACAAAATACTTTTAATTCATACAATGTTAAAGAGGGCGTTATAACGTTGGAAGACGTTTATCTTTCTCAAAATATATACCTGTCAGTCCACAAGCATTCGCTCAATGGCACGGCTAGTTTTGTGATACTGGGAGTTTAGGTCACAGAAACTGTCTTGGCGCTTAGTATCCCGAATTGTTCCTCGAAGAATTCCAGTAACACTAAACTGCTGGTTATGGCACGGGTACCACGTTAGACAGATAATTAGACTTACCTAGTTCTGCACTGGAAACTCAAGAGTGTTAATTACGCATTCATATTATCAACCTTAACCTGGTACAAGAAAGTTCTCAGTTTCCAAATATAGACTTCCAGTAAAAATGCTCATCTTTCGTTTACGATTTAATCTGATAGTTTCCCAAGATTCGGAAAACAATATTTGGTCTAAAGTCTTCCATTGTATGGCATAAAAGGGATTGAAACTCACCTCTTTGTAGTTGAATACCCAAGCGGAATTTGTTTGAGCCACCATATGTCTGCAAAAATTAGATGACTTTTTAACGTCTTTCAAACACGCGTAACGCTAAATAAAATAGATAATTTCAAGCATTTTCTAGCCATTTTTGATTCACCTGAGCAAAAAGGGTTTCACCGGCGGTTAAGAGGCCCGTTACAAGAGAGACTCCAGCGGTGTGAAAAATGGAAACTGCTAACCCAGCGGATGCCAGTTCTGATTTGCCAAGCTTTCCACAGAATACTAAACTAATTGGTGCCAAAAGATACTCCACGAGACATGTCAACATCTGAAATTTGAAGGGAATTATAAAATGAGCTTAACAACTCTGTATATGAATGGTGGGCTATTGGTTCTTTAAATTTGTCTCTAATAAAAATAGATCATAACTTGCGATGGAAATCGGTGTAAGTACCATTTCTGAATTTTGGAATAAGTTGGTCTTCAGTTTACTTCTAGACTTCTAACTGTTACCGCTACTACCCTGAGGTAGTTTATAAACACATATATTTCCTGCGTGATTTTTCAGATAAGGTGGCCATAGGTTGTCGTCTACACTGGTATGAGAACTCACTTAATCTGCTTGTCTAAGCAGCTTAACTCTTTTCCTGTGGCTTGCTAGGTCAGCAAAATGCACTTGTGGAGTACTCGCCGTCCTCCCATCGGCCGCCTCGTCAGCATATGCTTCAGATGCGTCGAGTCAGTGCTCAGCTCACTATAGCTCCAAAGGTTGGTAAACAAAAGCTCGGGCAATTTTTCCCTCTGTAAAAATTGAAGACTGCGTTTATTTGTAGTCGAATGCCAGGTAGTAGTATAGGGATTTTCTTCAAGTTCGAACCCTCCCTGTATTTACCGTTACACCAAAGGGAAGAAATACACGCTTCTGCTACTGACAACTGCCTTAAATTTGCAGAAGTTTTGTTGATTATCGAAAGTTCAGCCGTGATAATTTGAGCCACCTTTAGAAGCAGAAGCCAAATTTCAATACACAGCCCATGAAATGAAACGCACATGCCAACAAAATTTCGGTGTTTAAATTGAATTCTATATAACTGTAATATCAATGACGTAGGCTGTCAGACCAGCGCCTTCCAAACTGACTCATCGATAGGGGTGCTGCCACGGAAACAGAAGACATTCGGGATATACACACTGTCACAAGAATACCAGTGCAATTTTATTTAAACTCAGTAGTATCTATCGCCAGTTCTGGACCACTGCAATACCTTGAATATCCTGTGAACTAGATGCAAACTTCGAAGTCAAACGAGTGCAGGATGTCAAGCTGGAGTAACAGGAGTGCAGAACAAAGATACCCGGGAACAACGCTTCTGACGTGTTTCAAATGCTATCATATCTTTAAGATATGCATTGGTACTCTATGTACACATATACTATCTAACGCGAGCATTGCAACGATATTAACTGCACTTCATTTACTGTACCTACTCTGAAGGATCAAATTGTCAACGTTGAACAACGCCTCACTTCTCAGTAATATGAGCACATATTCCAAGCCCTGACTATCTGTGTCGACATGAACACAATGCACACAATCCCTCAGTTGAATCGTGCCGGTACAGCGTTGAAAAGTGTTGTGGCTTGCATTTTGATGCTGCAAATAGGTCTGGGGTAGTAATGGCTGCGAATCTATGACTGTAAGTCGTAACGCTAACCACAAAAGTACTCCATTTACCTCCCAGATGACAGTTGCGTTCTGATCATGATGATTAATCTGTTTGACCAAAATATATATGGGTAAGCTTCCAGGCTCGTTGCCGTCTTGTTGTCCATATATAACTGGACCTCACGTTAGGGATCTCTAAGTTTCGTGCTCTGAGTTCCGCAGTTGTAGTTAACATCTTTTGTGAACTGGGTAATCTTATGAAGGCCAAGGATATATCGAGTCTGATGCTGCGCTCAATATGAAGTTCGCAGAGCTTGGCCCAGGCTCTCGAGCAAAATTAGATGAAAGAGGAAGAGGGTTGCCATCTCTTTTCTTCATGGTAACGTACTCTACTCTTTTAGCTATAAGGAACCTTCAAAGGTATCTTCTAGATGGCAGCAAAATGGTCAGTTTTGTAGCATCCTTAATTAACAGGAATATAAGAGGATGCGGGTAGAGTTCAGCCGAGTGGATGGATGCGCACACTTGTGCCACGCCCATTTGTCGATAAATGCATAATTAGTCATTACGCCTTAGTACTTGTGGTCCCTTAGTATCCGCCAGAAAAAAAGCGAACAGATTCGAATCTGTGAGTGGGTTGAGAAAAAAAGCATGATTTTAAGCAAACAAGTCTCCCTGTGATGCTATTTAAGCTCATCTCTTTTCAACTACCTTTGCGTCGATTCTCCCTGAGCACGTCAGATGCCCAGTCTATGCTAGACAGAATGTTGACGTATTTCTACATTCTACTCTATCTGCTTCATCCACAAGGTATATTGTTTAATACAAAAAGGAAATGATTTAAACGGTATTATCAGCATCCAAATTGTATCTGACAGCAGTTTGCCCATTGGTTATTTCAGCAGCTATGCAAAATTCACCTTTTGTTTGAGTCATTTACAGCCTTTCCAAGGCCATTATCAAAATGCTGCTTTAAGAAAGGATCCCAACATATTTCCCGGGATTTAAAGTTAATAAATAAATACAATTGGGTCTCTTCCCTATATCTGCGACACTTACAGTAAGTGGTTATGCGTGACACCTCGAAATTCGGGTACGAACGTGCATCGGCGGAATTAAAAACGAAAAGATCCATCTTCCATTTTCATTAAGTTTCAAACGTAAAGAACACTTAATATTGCTAAACTCCTTATTGAGAATCAGCTTTCTTAATTTACTTCCCAGTAATAATAAAAAGTTTATTCTGTTAAGCGGCCTAGAGGTGACCCACCGGACTGCGACCGGTCACATTCTCAACTCACCTCTACCTGTGATCTATAGGCCACATCCAGCCATTTAAACTACAAAAAGTAGGCGCTCAGTCCACAGATCTCCAGATAACGAGCAAGCAATATCGTCTACAAATATGGCATATTTGACCAAGACATGCATTAAGATTAATAGACCTTTTGAACTATCAGCTGCAAAATCCAAACCCTTGAAAAGATACTTTATTTAAAAACATTTAAATCACACTGCACACCATTAAAAGTACTGTATGTAGTTGTGGTTTCCTGCCTAGCAAACAAAAATACAACAACAAAAATAAAGCCTTTTGGTTCTAAACGCCAAGCGGCCTACAAAATACCACCTCCAATTACCTATGATTCCATTTTGGCTGAACCAGTGCATTCCTACACCGTTCCTAACCCGTCGGTGCAGGTGGACTTAAGAATTTGAGATCGTAAGTCATCGGGCCCCTGCATTTTTATCCATATTATGAGGAATGACTACATTACTTGACAATCCATTCTCTTACTTTGCTGAACTCTAATTTTTTAGGAAGCATTAGTTAAATATATTAAACAACCATAACAGGAAATTGAATTATATATATATATATATATATATATATATATATATATATATATATATATATATATATATATATATGTCCGGGGACACGCATCTTCGCTTCTATCAGCAATATTTTCGGGCGCGAAGCGCTTGAGTCAGCACGACGTTGGGAAACCTTTGCCCTTCGTGTGTCATCTACGTACGCGCAAATCCAGTTCCTCCACAGATGCCTTGACAACTACGTGCTTCCGAAGAGCTTGTCTTACAGGCCACCGTTGAACACAAGTCTGGCCAAACGGTGGGTGATGCAACACGGCAGACGAATGATACGGGCGCTCCTCCAGGACTGCCTTCTTCGATTGCGGCAATATAATGGGGTTTTGAGCCAAGCGGTTGCAAAGTGCGCTGAACCCATTGGCGAAGATGGAACTACACTTTAGCGACATGTGATAAGTAGACGAGCCAGAGAATTACGGGCAAAACGAGATGCTGATCTGGCGGATAAGCTTCGAAATATAAGCCACTCACCTGAGGAAGAGACTGATGTCCTAGTCCACAATCTGTCCTCTAAACAGTTGACGCCTGGACAGCTGAAGGTTATGAGTCATGAGGCTTGCTTCAATACCACAGACGCCGATCCGGTTAACCTCGTTGCCACAGTCGAATAAATTCTCGAACAAACCGGGGAATCCGATGAAACGAAACACATTGTTCGGCAACAGGTAACCACCTTGGTAATGGCGCATAAACCACACGCAATTATTACCAGAGTGGAGCAGGATGCTCTCAAGAGACTGAGAGCTGACACGAGTATTGTGATACTACCAGCGGACAAAGGACGTTCTACAGTCGTCTTGGATAAGACCGACTATATTCAGAAGGCCAACAACCTGCTGGAAGACCGACAGGCATATCTTCGATGCGATAGTGAACCGATAAAGAAGCTGATGATGCAGCTAGACAAAACGCTTGCCGATATGCAGACAAACAAAGTAATAAGTAAGTCGGTAAGATTGGCTGCAAAACCATCAGATGCGGCCGCAGCAGGGTTCTACGGATTACCAAAAGTACACAAGGCCGATATTCCTGTTCGTCCAATTGCGTCATTGCGTGGTGCACCAACATTCAATCTGGCTAAATGGTTGTTCCGACACCTGAAGTCTCTCACGTCGGGAGCAGCCACAACGGTCACTTCAGCTACTCAGTTCCTGGAACGGCTCAGCGGGATGCGATTCACCGCAGACGACGTCATGGTGTCATTTGATGTCACCTCTCTCCACTTCAATCCCGCAGGACTTAGTAGTCAAAACGGTAAGCGAATTGCTTGAGAAGCAGTACGCTGATGCAGGCGAGTTGGTGAAGCGGGGACATCTTGTCCAACTCTTAAAATTCTGTCTGAAGACGTACTTCACCTTCGAAAGGACCATATACGAGCAGATCAGAGGGACGCCAATGGGATCGCCGCTCTCGGTATTCATCGCTGAGGCAGTTCTCCAAAAGCTTGAGACTCTGATTTTCGCAAACTACAGGCGAACATTTTGGACTCGATACGTCGACGATACCTTCTTCATCCTCAAACGAGAAAGGATCGAAGAATTCCATAGCGTCCTGAATTCCGTCTTCCCGGACATCCAATTCACAATGGAGGCCGAAATTAACAACCAACTGCCATTCCTGGATGTTTTTGTCCGTCGAAAATCCAACGGGCACTTAAAAACTACGGTTTATAGGAAGGCGAACAACACACGCCGAATCTTAAGTTACCACAGTAAGCACCCGTTGTGCAACAAACGCAGCTGTGTGCGAACTCTCTACAGAAGGGCAGAAACACATTGCAGCGAGTCGGACGACAAAAGGGCAGCACTCGGCTACCTCCAGCGCCTTTTCGTGGCCAACGGATACCCTCGTAAATTCATCGAGCGCAGCAGGCTGACCAAACCAAGACAAAATCTGGTAACAGAACAGCCAAAAGTCTGGCGTGCACTGCCATCCATTGACGGCGTCTCTGAGGCAGTTTCCCAACTCCTCAGACCGCTGGGGATCGGAATCGCCCATAGACCGGATTTAACCATTCGGAATGTAGTTATGAGACCGAAAGCCCCCCTTCCACGAGGTGCGACGTCAAACATCATCTATCGGATCCAATATGACTCCTGTGAAGTTAACTACGCTGGAGAGACAGGGAAGCGATTGCAAACCCGTGTGACCGAACACGTGCGGGCAGTGAGGAGAATGGGTCCATTGTCCCTGGTGGCGGAACACTGTGCAAACTCTGGGCACACGTTCGCCTTCCAAAACACCGAAATCCTGGGTCGAGGAAATGACCGCGTAACCAGGGAAAAAATTGAATCCTGGCACACGGAGCCTACGTCGATCAACCATTGTGTTGCCCTTCCGGCAGCCTACCAGGCCCTTCGGCGTAGCTCATCGAACGTAAGGGCAAACATGGAATTAGGCCAAACGTGAATTCCACCGCAGGAGAACCTAGGACGGATATGCACCCAACCACGTTACAATTCGGGACCGACGAAGGCGCAGTCATGATTACCGCCGCATCAGTTACTACCCCGACAGACGAGGTGACTTGCACTCAGGACAAAAAAATAACTATCGACCCAGGCGCCAGTTAAGGTCAATGCGGACCCAGAAAATGGCCGCCCCCCTCAACGAGAGACATTACAAGTGACAGCAATTTCCTCCTCTCCCCCCCTTCTTCACCCCGGTGACTACAGAGATGCTTCCTGTGTGTACGCAGGCAAAGAACGCCAAAGCCAATTAAGGACTCCCCACCCCGTCCTCCTATATTTTACACTGTTAAGGTTAACCCCTACAATCAACCTTGTGTAACGAAATGGCTATCACCCCCTATAAATACTGTGAGACGCGGTACGATACTCACCTCCGACGATTGAAGCTTGTTTGTTTTTGAAACGTCAGGACAATACACCTTTGGTCCCTGAGATCACCTTTTCTTCTCATTTATGTCCGGAGACACGCATCTTCGCTTCTATCAGCAATATATATATGATAGTATGTTGCTCACCGATCTGCTTAAGGAACATGTATGTTCCGTTGTGCCCTGGAGCTCAGACTAGAACCCTCACAGGCAGTCGCATAGTGACGTGTAGCATATGATTGAATGGAACCGACAAAGACAAGGGAGACCGGAATGGTCATTTCTGGTTTATTAGCCGTCATCAGCCAGTCATTCCCAATCCCAAGTGTGGCACACCTGGGATTCGAACCCGCAACCTTTGGTATTTGAGTCGAACGCTCTACCATTGAGCCACGGGCTCGTTGTTTTGTCGGTTGTGATCGGGAATATGATGATAGTGTGGGGCTCACCGATCTGCTTAAGGAACATGCATGTTCCGTTGTGCCCTGGAACTCAGACTAGAGCCCTCGCAGGCGGTCGCATAGCGACGTGTAGCATATGATGGAATGGAACCGACAAAGACAAGGGAGACCGGAATGGCCATTTCTGGCTTATTAGCCGTCATCAGCCAGTCATACCCAATCCCAAGTGTGGCACACCTGGGATTCGAACCCGCAACGTTTGGTATTTGAGTCGAACGCTCTACCATTGAGCCACGGGCTCGTTGTTTTGTCGGTTGTGATCGGGAATATGATGATAGTGTGGGGCTCACCGATCTGCTTAAGGAACATGCATGTTCCGTTGTGCCCTGGAACTCAGACTAGAGCCCTCGCAGGCGGTCGCATAGCGGCGTGTAGCATATGATGGAATGGAACCGACAAAGACAAGGGAGACCGGAATGGCCATTTCTGGCTTATTAGCCGTCATCAGCCAGTCATACCCAATCCCAAGTGTGGCACACCTGGGATTCGAACCCACAACGTTTGGTATTTGAGTCGAACGCTCTACCATTGAGCCACGGGCTCGTTGTTTTGTCGGTTGTGATCGGGAATATGATGATAGCGTGGGGCTCACCGATCTGCTTAAGGAACATGCATGTTCCGTTGTGCCCTGGAACTCAGACTAGAGCCCTCGCAGGCGGTCGCATATATATATATATATATGAGAAGAAAAGGCGATCTCAGGGACTAAAGGTGTATTGTTCTGACGTTTCAAAAGCATACAAGCTTCCATCGTCGGAGGTGAGTATCGTACCGCGTCTCACAGTATTTATAGGGGGTGATAGCCAGTTTGTGACAGGGTTGTTTGTACGGGTTCACCTTAACAGTGTGCACTATAGGAGGACGGGGTGGGGGGAGTCCTTAATTGCCAACGAGGAGACATGCACTCAGGACATTAACAACACAGGGCGCCAATTAAGGTCAATACTGACCCAGATAATGGCCGCCCCCCTCAACGAGATACCTGTCAACTGACAGAAATTTCCTCCTCCCCCCTTCGTCACCCCGGTGGCTACAGAGATGATTCCTGTGTGTATGCCGGCATGTAAGTGGAGTTATCCGTTAAAATTGATGGCATCTTATCTATGTACTCCATCTTGTTTAAAATAGCCATAGAACCTCCTTTGTCGGTAGGCAAAATTATAATGTTTTCATCTTTCTTAAGTGAATTAAATGCTTTCTTTTCGTCAAAAGACAGCCCAAGAAACACAATATACAAATAGCGCACAAACCAACAACAACTTTGTGCACCCAGCTTGTACACCCTAAGGACAGGGTTGGCTATTTCAATAGAAAAGAAGTCGTCTACAAGATACCATGTACCAGTTGTGATGCAGTTTATTGTGGCCAAACCGGAAAACCTCTATCCACCCGTTTACATGAACATCAGTTAGCGGTGAGGAGACGAGACCCTTTATCGCAGGTAGCCATGCACACACTGGACACAGGACGCTTATTTGGATGGGAGGATACCCGCATCGTTGGAGCCTACCCAACAAGAAGAGGCCGCGAATTCCTGGAGGCAATGCACTCAGACGAGGCATGCATTAACAGGCATATCGATTTAGATACCAATTACAAATTTCTCAAGGTCAAGTTGATGCAAAAACAGCCACTATTGATCAGATAACTTCAAACTCTGGATGTCTATTGGCTCAAACTCTAGCCAACCATAGAATCTTGTGTTAGGCGTTATTTAAGGTTAACTGTTTTCTGTACATCTCCCATTTGTCTGACGACGAACTGGGGCACCAGATTCGAAAATTTACACAATAAAGTTATTTTGTTCCCAAAGAACTTAACTGTATTTAATATATATATATATATATATATAAAACACCCATGGCGGTTCGTTTTAATTTGCCATTGGGAAAATGCAGCTGAAATCAAATTGAAACTTTAGAAAACATCGAATTCTGAAGCAATGGAACATAATTTCTTCATATTGAAGCAGAAGGTAGAAAAAAATATAAAACTTAAGCTTTTATATGGCCTTACATAATGTTCTATAACCAACGATATTGCTGGTTTAAATAGACATATATCCGATTTTAGTGCTTGGTTCCTTTCAGCTGGATTTTTCGCCTCCATCAATTCGGTGCATACAGCGGGCCAGACAAAAATGTAGGGGATACCAGTTGACTACCAGCCGGTGAGATCAAAATATTTAATATTTCAACACTCGATCAGATCTGTAAACTGAAGGTGAGGTTAAGCTAAACCAAATGTGTAGAAAAGCAGGTGCATAAGGGGGCTCTAGTTGAAAGCTTTCTGCTAACGTAATGTTCAATCGTTTGATGAATTCGGCCTGATTATTGTGGAGTAGAACCTTTGACAAAAACAAATGAAAGCGATTGTCTCTTATTTATTTTCGGTATGCATCTTTCGAAAGCAAATAGACAGATTAAATCTACAATCGGGTCTATAGGAAGCGACTCTATAAAAATGCTTGTGCAACGTAAGATTTTATAGTGCATACGATTTGCACATACAAACTCAAAATAACTAAGCTTACAATAGGAAGGGCAAGCAGGCCAAGAGCTTTAAACTCGAACCAGAATCCATTTGGAAAGAGTCGGCGATAACATTCCATGTTCCGTGCGATGGGGTGGCTTTAGCACGTGCCTTCCTGTTCTCAAATCTGTGATTTGTGTAGAACAATGATGTCAAGGAGTCTTGTTAGGGCATGGATGCAGAAAACATAATTATTTTTCTCTTTAAAAGATTCGCATACAAGAAGTTAAGGTACTCAAATACGGAAATTAGGACAAAAATGATTTATGACATTTTCGACAGGAACAAATTTGCAAACCTATTTGTTGTGTGACTTAAAATAAATTAGAATGATTTGCATTTATATGTTTTGTAAGATGGTGGCATAACCTCATACGGCGGCGACGAAGTGCGTGACAGTTATTGCAGAGAAATAATAATTTCGCTGTAGCTGGTAGTAGTAAGAGTTCTGAGGTGCTTGTCCTCCAATATATTTCTACAGATGTAATGTCATATATTAATTTCCCTTCACAAGTTCAGAACAATCCTTAAATACTGGTGCAAAAAAAGAAAAATCCGCTCAGTATCGACTTAGATGCATAGGTATCTGGTAGGAAGCGCCCTTCAGCCACATGATTCGCAACCTCTATTGTAGCACGTATTCCATCAATTTCCAAATTCTGATTGGTTAGCAGGAAATTTGCGTCAGTCTGGTTATAGGTGGAAAGGTAAAACGAATGTTCCCTGTGTGTACAGGACAGAAGACAAGGCTGCTATCTGATTGGCTCTTGAAAAACACCTTGTCTATAGACTCTAATTAGGGCTATCGACGTCCGTCGTTGAAAAAAAACTAGGACGTGCCAAAGCAAGATATTGAGTCACTAGGCCGGTTGGTAAAAGTGACTTTCGCAAGTGAAAGTTCATTTTACTGTTTAAGACTTTTTGCCATCTTTTTAATCCCTAGCGTGTAACCTGGTATTTAAGTTGTCCAGTTGGAGGTACAGTATTTTTTATTGAATATATAATACCAGGCGATGTTCATAGACCTATTTAACCCTAAAGATACTCTACCATTATTTCTGTAACAGCAGTCCATTTAAAATGAGTTTTTATTGACGGCGAATCGAAGAAATAATTTAGGTGTTAATAGGCAATAGAAAACCAAGAAGTAGACGCAATCACTGGAACAAGAACTTTATGAAGCTGACATTTTGGATTCACGCCCGAAAACAGTATCAGAGACAGGATCAGATACGAGGAGTTGATATGCTACTGTATATCAATGCCAAGTAACGGCATCCTATTCACTGAGGATGGTTGCCCTTTGGTGCGCTAATGGCTTGGTGGCTGACGTACAAGTAGTTAATTGCTCATTTTTTATCACATGTGTTAGATGTTGATGCAATGATAGCTCGACCACCTAGCCCACCGGCATTGGCGTTGGAAAATTTATTCACCCGCACGCCCCATGAGTGTCTAGTTGCCTTGACTAAACTAAGTCTCCGCACCGAAGATTGGCTGGGCAGGTTATTACACTTGTTAATAGACTGGGAGCCAGTCAACCATAACTCATGCAACTCGCGGCTCACGCGACTGTCACTTCTCGCGAGAAGCTCGGGCTCGTCAAAATTAACTGCGTAGTCGGGTCTAGTCGAATGGGCCGCTACTTGTTAATTAGCGTCATTTCTATGAACTATTGCCCAATTTTCGATAGTTCGGGTCCAGAGAACTCTTCCAGTTTCTCTGAGGTAATTGGTTGGCCCACAACTGCACTAGATCCAATAGACGATTTCAGATGTTTCTTGCCGTGAATGTGGGTCATATGGTCTCATTACCTGAAATCTAATGGTTTTCTCCGTTCTGTGTGCGACTCCTACTCAAAGTGGTGCAAGACGTATTTGACGATCGGAATCGCTAGCCGAAATTCGGGGTCGGTGCAATCTTATCGCTCGTCTCATTCGCGCCTGTATCGGTTGACGAAGTTGCGTGGGCAGCCATTTTCTCTGAACACCCATCGAAGATATGGCACTTCAACAAGCTTGTCTTCCGATTCACTGCAGTGCGTCTCAACACGACAATATGACACCCTTATACAACTGCGTTTGTGGCTGATTTGGTAGTTGCTGTTGAAGTTCAGTACTTGCATCGTATTTATCGCTTTCCTGAACACATTGGTCTTTGGCCCACTACAATTATTGCGCAGACGAAGACGTCGAGGAAGACCAGCTGGTTCTTTCTTCCACTTCCATAGTGAATTGTATGCCTGGAAAGACGCTGTCCAGATGTTCTTTGAATGCGAGTGCCTGCTACATTTTGACGACGATGAAGTTACCATCCACATACCGAGCCCATAATTTCGGTCTTTGGTGTTGAAAGGACAACGAATCTAATCCTTGTAGGACTACCTCGGCAATAGGTCCGGAAATAAGTGAACCCATTGGTCTTCCTTTCACCTACTGATATGTTTGTTGTTCCGTCAAATGTGAAGTACGCCCTGAGACAGAACTTCAGGAACTTCAGAATTTTGGTCGCGAATATGATTAAGCTCTCGCCTCCCAGTGGGGTTTCAGAACTAATATTGTTAGAGCGCTGGCTCTGGTGAGGCCTTTGCATGCTGAAACGGGTTCAAGGCCCGTCAGTGGCTCGTCATGTGTTCAAAATTGTGTCAAATGGATTATTAAAAGCTGCCAAAACCCCGATTAAACGACATAATTATTCTCAGTTTCTGGAGCACAATGTATTTGTATGCTTTCAAAGAAAAAAAACTGAATACAGTTACGCGCTAATTGTGGTAGTTTAAAGGTAATATAGTGTATCGTAAATTTGTAAAAATGGATCAATACACTGATTTTTGGAAGATTTCTCACGATTTTGAACATTATTAAATGAAGTTTTGGCTGTTTTGGCTGTTATCCGCATTCCTTGCATATGCTACGGATTTTTTCCATTTGCAGTGCAGTTCTAGTCACTGGCCTGTTTCGGATATAAGCCTGACAGTGAGGACATGATCAGTAAGTCAATCAGCGCATATACCATAGCACGAATTGCATTTCATAATGTTGCTGCACTTTCTTCAAACGAACGTTTTCTTTAACAGCATAACGACGTCCAGTACCCTTACGTTAAATTTAAAGAAGATACGATTTCCCATAAAATATCAATTGCAAAAACTTCAAAGAGCTCAGTTAGGAAGAATGGTTTGGCATTCATATTTCCATCCTGATTGCAAAAATGCTAACTATCAGGTATTACCTCAGAAATTCAAGTTAAAACCACTGATGGTGTCATAGTAACCAATAATCTGTGTTCCCTCCGCGTTTTTGATAGACGGTATGAATAATGATTATGACTCCAATGCCAGCACATTTAATTTGAATGTTTGAAGGATCAGCCCGATATTGGATAAAATACCTACACCCGTTGGCCAGTTGCCAAGCCAGGTCACTAGAGATGGTAATTAAGCTAGAAGTTGTCAGTGCAGTCTTCCTTGTTCTTGTCAGAAGAATGTAAACAATAATGATCAAACGTGAGCAATCAATTATTGAATGCTAAACTAAAGTTGATTCCTCTCCATAACTGCTTGAAAAATTTAATTTTAAAAATTTGATTCTAGAATGAGCTGATTTCGGAGTGTGGCTTCTTCCCCTGTCCTTCTCTGTGTTCAATCAAACCGTATTTCCACGAGGACCCACATACAGCTGCATAAGAACACAGCGATATGCATGGATAGAGATACTGAATGTAAGATGTCAAATTCTCCGATGCTTCTATGATGCAGACATTTTATTTAATCAGCTACTTTACTGCGGATCTCCCGGCTTCTAAACAGCAATTGGGAAACATATAAAGCAAATCATCGCATAGATTTTAACTAGAAAGTTTGGTTCAATATAATCATTTTACCAAATCGGTTTGGGTTTTCCTCCTTTCCCAGTAATTTTCTATCCCACTTACTATTAACGGTTTTGAATAAAGCGCAGTGTAATGTTTTAGGTAATTTTTACAAGACCTAAATCTGGATACGAAATAAACAAAACGGTCATTGAACAACTAATTGAATGTTGGTTTAAATTTGATTAATCTTCCAGCTTTTCATGGTTCTTCTCAAATCAGATTGGCATATTATTTGCAAGAAATAAACTTTTTTCACTTAATATTCTCAGATATACGAGAAGTACTATATCAGCTACATTAAATTGGAAACATTAAACTATGTTCCCTTATAAAATTTAGTGCCTTCACAATGAAGTTTACTGATCCCTTGATCAACAGCTGACGTTGAATGAAGCCGGCTGATAATGTCAGTTTGTGGTTTATCGGTTTGTGTCTTTATCTAATACCAAGGATAAGCTATTATTGGTGAAAAGATAAGCAAAGGTACTCATTAATGTATCAGAACAGAAAGGAGGCGAGCGCATTTTGGCTTATTTGTTCATTTGTTCCTTAAAATGCTTACAAAAACTTCTGACTGGTGGCAGCATCGAAACATATCTTAATCGCTTGAAAGGCATTCTAGCGTTCTAATAATCAAGTTACTTCCCTTTGTTCGCATGCAAAATGGGTTCGCCTAAACAAGTCTTTAGGGTAACGGTAAGGACCAACAGCTAGAACTTTGAGCTTCGATCCGCAGTTATTCTATGTATTTTTATGCAAGTTCGTATCTAGATTGACAGAAAAAAATATGGAAATTCTCATATTAGGAGCGTGTATTCGTAGAAATGGGTATTAATCACTACTATAGTTTATCCATAACATTACCAAAACAGGATACTTTAAAACAATTAATAGGAGATAGAAAATGGAAGTGATGAATTATCAACTCACAAATAACTCTTCTAACCTATCCAACCAAACGTGTGCCGCGGAATAAAAGGACCTGAGCTTTTATAGCTACCTAATTAACATACTCCAATGTAATTTGTGTAATGACATACGCGTTTGAGACTTGATGACAATTACACTGGTCACAAAATATGTAAATCAGAATAGTGGCATCAACGGTGTACAGCTCAATTTTCATTTCTGCGTGACTTTCTGAGGAAGTAAATTGTTCTCCTCAACGGTTCTTAAATTCATATCCACTTGCTAAAATTTTTTGATTCAACTAAGCCCCCGAAAACTATAATAAACCGTGGAACATGAAAATTTCAACAATAGATTTTGGAGATAAATGGAAAGAAGGAAACTTTCCAAGAAACTATTGACTCACATTTGTTATTGCATTTTACTACGATTATATTCTCGAGGTTCTCGAACCTGAACTCATCAAACAGTCTGCACTCCTTCTGACGTAAATATTTTTGTGAAAATCCTGATTTTTCAAGCGTTTTCTTTTAGTAATTTAGCAATATGTGAGGAACGTCAAATCTATCCTTCATACGGGAGACCTCGAATGAACCCATAAACTACGTAATTTAAAGGGACTAAAAATTTAAATCTGAGTGCATTTAGACGCTGCATGCCGTTCGATACTATTGATCGTTTAGTTTTTGCTGAGAGCAATTCGTTGAAACAGGCCGCACATCTTTTCTAACGGAAAGAAAAGTATGGGCAAAAATGGTGATTATGAAAAATGTAAGTTGCATCGGGAAATCAAATGAATGAGCGGATAAAGAGGACACTAGTTCTAGGTTTTTGTTTATAATATTATTGCGGTCAATTCGAGATCGTGTTCCAAGGGCTCTTTTTTTTCTTTGGGCGGTTTTCCAGAGTAATCTACCTCAGTACCTTAAAACATCCTAAGAAGACATTGCATATGAGTGTATCTGTATGGCGACCAGAAGTCGGAAAGTTTTTATCTTTAGCCTGACTGATTGCCTTCGAGGGAGTTTTATTAGAGCACTTTGTCAGGGAATATTTTTTGACACGGGCACTACATTTTGCTTCCAGCATTTAGTCTTTAGTAAGCAGAATTGTAAACGATTTCACTTCCTCAATCAGCATAAACCTTTTAATATTTGTCTCTCCGTCAATTAAATCCAACTCCAAATTCTTGTGTATTACCGACGAGATTTAACGCTCTTTGCGGTAAAGTTACGATTGGTGAATGAAATATGAGCCCGCATTACAGCACCTCCCATCAAGCGTCCTGAATGTCTCAAGGCAAAATGTAGTTTATGCAACTGCCTGAAGTAGTAAAACAGATTATATTTCTGACTGTACTGTTAATTTGATAAATTTGTATGGCTCTGTCACCACCGGAGTTTATTTTACTTTATTTCTATCTTTACTCTGCTCAAAATTCTACAAGTCGACTATGAGGTTCAGATAGCTTTTGACATAAACAAAATGGAAGTTTATCTTGTTTCGTTTCTGTTTAAGCTAGAAAATAGTGTAAGATAATTTTAACCGAAGATTCTTCAACGCCACGTTCAGTGTCCTATTTGTCGGGAGGTACACCTCAGTAAACATTTATCTCCTTCTTCGAATATTAGACGATACCTTTGAATATACAATCCGGTTGCTTTTCCGCAGTTTACCTATGCATTATGCATTTTCTTATTAATTATTGTTAAAATGTTGTAACTGAAAAATAACGCACTGAACTTATTTCATTATCCCAAAAGATTTGGTGGCACTGAGTCCAAATATCAACCATCTCCCTAGCAATCTTCTTTTCCAGGAAACCAGCTCACGATTAACATTTATGCTTCCATTTCTCCTCTACGGTTTTGTATGAACCATTTAAATCGATAAACCTATTGATGCTGACTTCTTAGGCGTGCGTCGCGCTAGGTATTCGTGACAATCGTTTATAAGGTAGATGTCAACACTACGTGTTCTTCCACTCAAAGTTGTGCACGGTTTCCACTATGTAAATGATGATGCTAAAAAGATGATCTTGTCTTCTCACCGGTAGTCAATACTCATGAAAAAGACTTTCAGTTTGACTACAACTGGCACATGGAATTTTGATGAATAGGCGCCGATCAATCGGTGACGGGACTCACTCGTCCCGTTCTGTCAGATCAGTTTCCCAGGTCTTTGTCGGCAATGTTCCACATGGCAGACAACTTCTTTCCTAATCGAGGTAGTCCACCCTTTCCCTAGGTAGTACACGTAGTGAACAGTAGCTGATCGCGGGGTAAAGTTCTATATATGTTTGAGGGTTTTTCAGCTGTTATTTGACCAGCTCAGGTAGACCTTTTGCGTAAGAGAGGGTTCACCGGAAAATTAATGTTGGTGGCCAGTAAGATGAAGCGTGAGAGTTACTTTTCCCTCGGAATTGTTGACGCTTTCTGCGCTGACATACAAAGTCACGCGGAACCTTTTTGGAAAAAATGCTTGAGAAGATATTTCGTTGCCGCTCGATAATGCTCTTCATCAGAGTATTACCTGGAAACCATCAACCAAGAGAACCAATGAGAAGAAGGAGGCATGTTCGCTGGAACATGCACTTTTTTCGTCACTGGTAATAAAAATTAATAACTATGGGTGGGCTAGTAATCAGGTAGTCATTGCGTCAAAGATGAAACTCTGAAAGAAAAGTTGGAACTGACAATTATATGAGCAATTGGGTGCCATCGCAACTCAATTTTATAAATAGTGCACCCATTTTGTCGGGTATAACAATCTAGTCCTGCCTCTGATTGTGGCCTCGAGAGTGAAAATGAAACGACAAATGAAAAGGAATCTTGGTCTGAGGATCGGATCTTCACCTTAAAATCCACTTGCTGGAATTGAACGTTTTGTTTACATCGATGGTAAAGCCTCAAACAAAGCAAGGCATTCCACAATAGGTTTTACAGTCCTGTCTCATTCAAAAAAGCTTTATTTTCTTCTCAAATAAGTTAGTTACTGCGCAATCACTTAAAAAACTGATGTTTTTCTTTTCGAGTACAAAAGAGGTAGGAAAGCGAGCCAGGGTCAGTTGTGAGGTCCCCAGCGTTGTTAATTAAACATTGACTAGTACGAACATTCCTTGAACTTTGAAAAAAGGTTTTGTTACTCGAGGTCGAAGCACGTAGATTCGCATTTTTTTACCACTTTTTGATGTTAAATAAGAACCGGAATAGGAATAATGCAGTTGTCATCAAGACGGTTACGTGCATGGCCCTTCTTATAGCACTATGAACAGAAGTGACTGAAGCATTAATGAAGAGAAACTGATATTTACGTTTATTGTAATAAGTTTGCAACCGATTTGTTGATATAATAAGAGGGAAGAAGTGCTGCTGTGTATTTTAATACAACTCAAAATTTAGAGCACAAGCGCAACAGATTGGTTCTCATAGGACGGCCGAATTCAGACAAATGATTGTATTAAAATTTCTTATATTTCCGAGCAAGCTCAATGCATTGCACCCTGTCTCCCTATAACTGCTCTACGACGATTGCCAAAATTATTAACTAAGTCACAGAACTGACAGTTAATTGCTGTAATATCACAATAATTTTACTTCATTTTCCATGTGTTAAGAATGGCGTCAAAAACCGGCCACATATATGGACACCCGAGAAATTTCTGTAAAACGAAGATATAGGAGAATATTATATTTTAGTTATGCGAAAACAATATACGAGATATTATTATAGAGGCTTCCAAAAACTAATTCGTTGGCAGGCTCTTCTTCTGATTTAAAAGTGTGAGTCTACTGGCTGAAGCACGAGACGTTCGTTCTCAAGATTTCTGATATTTATCAGGGGTTTGTATTTTTTATCCAAAACGGCCATGTGTTGAATATTTATTACAGTTTAAGAACGCATAATTATGTCGAAGCCCTAGAGATGGTCCATAGTGATTAAAGTAATTTAACTTGGATTCTGAACTGATAAATTTGCCACCAACAGATTACTGTTAACATTTCTTTGGCAGTTTTATCTTCCAGATTAATATCACGCAAGTAAGTACACTCAGTCTGCTCCTTTATCTGCGGCCTACCGAATGTGTCTAAGGGTGACAGATGAGGAAACAACCTTCAATGACTGCTTATGTGAATCGATCAGGATCTCGAGTCACCGGGGCGGAGGGGAGAGGAGGGTAACTGCTGTCAGTAGGCATGTCTCTCGTCGAAGGGCGGCGTTTGACCGTTGGCAGCCATCGTCCGCATCCGCATTGACCTTCATTGCTGCCCTGGGTTGCTAGTCCTGTTTGCTTCCTTCTGACTGTATTTGTCCTCGTCTGTCGGGGTAGTGCTTGATGCAGCAGTAAAGATGACTGCGCCTTCGTCAGACACGGATTGTGGTGTGGTTACGTGCATGCCCGTCCTAGGTTCTCCCGTGTATGAATTCACGTTTGCCTTAATTTCGAACTTGATCTTGCGTTCGTTGAACTGCTCCCAGAGGGTTTGGTGGGCCACCGGAAGGGTGACACAACGGTTGCTTGGGGTAGTCTTCATGTACCAGGTCGCGACTGTTTTTCGGGATTCGCGGTCCTTTCGTTGACCGAGGATTTTGGCGTTCTGGAAGGCGAACGCGTGCCCAGAGTCTGCGCAGTGTTCCTCCTTCAGTAAATCGGTCCATTCTCTTTTCCGAGCTGATATCATGAAAAGAGGAAGGGGTTCTTCGGAAAAATGCGAGTTGTTCTCGTTAATTTTCCGGCTGGTCACACTAACCCGTCGTTAGACGAAATTGTTAGAATGTCCCACTAGACCGGCTGGCATGACAGGGCCAACAGACCAGTGGCTTGTGAAAAGGTGATTCATGATAGATTGTGAGCTAAGGGAAGGGGAGGCGGAACAACTACGGTTCCCGGTGCTGCATGGGGAGGGTGGATGGTGGATCAGTGAGATTCCGGGTCGCTGGGCTGCCGGTTGTTGATGTGGAATTTGGACGAGGGGCGGTGAGTCGTGAACGTAGAACCTCATACTGGATTTCCAAGTCTACATGGTGGTTGATACTCGCCCGCACAGGAGTACCAGGCCTCGACGAATTCCATCGCTACTTTTTGTTGGCCGTGGCGATGACCCTAGTTTTCATGCCAATTGAATCAATGGTCGCACTCGAGCGCGTGCGCAAAAGACGCAGGACAAAGGGTCTCGGCGGCGGATGGCTAGTTTTTGTTCATTTATACGGTTTCCCAGGCATCGAACCCTATGCCCAATATACACACAAGGGCAATTTGCTCCAAGGATTCGATAAATTATGTTGATTTGTTGATTTTTGAGGATGAGATCCTTTTTTGGATAATGTGGTGTGTGGTGAGAAGGCCGGCTTGTGAGCGAAGTATATACCAAGGTGATTAATCTACCGAAAGATTACCTCAGAGGTCCCCTCATGTAAGGCAGGGAGTATAATTTTCGGGCCAAAATTACCTAGTTTGGGATGGGGCCTTGGGACTGTGCCTCGTGCCTGAGGAAGTTCTTTACAAAACTAACCGGATTCCCATTACATCGAAACATCGATGTCTGAAGCGGCAAGAAGCCAAAGAGAAAGGTATTTCAAACAACACGGCATCTCAGGCACAAAAACGATGACCTGGTGAACTATCCATACATCAAAAGTGTATCAGAGTTTGTCGAAAGACAGCTTAGAAAACACTAGATACAAGTAGCACCCCACCCTACATCTACTTAACGCTCACAACTTTTATACCCTAAGGACAGGGTAAGCTACCTGGATAAAAAAAGTGTTGTCTACAAAATTCCATGATCCAGTTGTAATAACGTTTATTGCGGCCAAACTGAGAAATCTGTCTCAACCCGCTTACACGAACATCAGTTGGCGGTTAGAAGATGAGACCATTTATCCCAAGTGGCTATGCATACACTGGAAACAGGACATAAATTTGCATTGGAAAAAACACGGATTGTTGGCATCTACCCAATCAGAAAAGGCCATGATTTCCTGGAAGCAATGCACTCAGATGAAGCATGCATCAACCGGCATATCAATTTGGATGCCGCATACAAAATTGTTAAAGAAAAATTCAAACGCACAGAACTAATCACGACGGCATTACAAAATGCACTCAACACGCATTGTTTCGGATTTTGCCCAAACTCAGAATACTTTGTTAAACACGGTTAATTAATTAATTGTTCCTGTACGATGCACGTAGTCTGACGATGAGCTTGGGGACCAGTCTCGAATATCTACTCATAAAAGTTTTTATTTTTTTCCCAAAGAATTTTATCTTTTCTATATATATATATGATAATTTGGAACCGACAAAGACAAGGTTCCAAATTATCAACATATGCTACACGTCGCTATGCGACTGCCTGTGAGTACTCTAGTCTGAGTTCCAGGGCACAACGGAACGTAAATGTTCATAAGCAGATCGGTGAGCCACACACTATCATATATATATATATATATATATATATATATATATATGTATATATATATATATATATATATATATATGGCAAAGACGTTATACCGTAATTCGGACATAGATACCAGCTAAATATATATATATATTTTAGTGTGGGGCTCACCGATCTGTTAAGGAACATGCATATCCATTAGTTAGGGAGATGACTCAGACTGTCTCTAGGCAGTCAGCGATAGCGACGTGTGCATATGATGGAATGGAATCCCAGGTGTGCCACACTTGGGGATTGGGTATGACTGGTTGATGATGGCTAATAAGCCATGAAATGGCCATTCCGGTCTCCCTTATTCCTTTGTCGGTACCATTCCATCATATGCTACACGTCGCTATGCGACCGCTTGCGAGGGCTCTCAGTCTGAGCTCAGGGCACAACGGAACATGCCTGTTCCTTAAGCATATCGGTGAGCCCCACACTATCATCATATTCCCGATCACAACCGACAAAAAAACGAGCCCGTGGCTCAATGGTAGATCGTTCGACTCAAATACTAAAGGTCGCGGGTTCGAATCCCAGGTTTGCCACACTTGGGATTCGGTATGACTGGCTGATGACGGCTAATAAGCCAGAAATGGCCATTCCAGTCTCCCTTGTCTTTGTTATTCATGATATTCTGCCTATATACTTAGCTGCCTTACGGCTGCTGGCGGGGCTTGAGAGTTAGATCCAAGGCAAAACGGGATGATTGAGTCTTGTAACCGATCGGTGAGCACCCCACTACCATTGTTAATATTCCCGATGGAAACGGGCAAGACAACGAGCTAGTGGCGCAGTGGGTAGAAGGTTGGACCTTTGCACAACAAGGTCGCGAGTTCGAGGCTCGGGCGCCGCAACGCCTTGGGTTGGGTTTGGCTGGTTGATGACGGCTAATAAGCCAGAAATGGCCATGCCAGTGTCCCTCGTCTTTGTCGGTCATGTTATTCTGCCTATATAATTTGATGCCTTACGGCTGCTGGCGGGGCTTGAGAGTTAGCCCAAAGTACAATTGGACGATTGAGTCCTGTAATCGATCGGTGAGCGCCCCACTACCATTGTTAATATTCCCGATGGAAACGGGCAAGACAACGAGCTAGTGGCGCAGTGGGTAGAACGATGGACCTTTGCACAACAAGGTCGCGAGTTCGAGGCTCGAGGCGCCGCAACGCCTTGGGTTGGGTTTGGCTGGTTGATAACGGCTAATAAGCCAGAAATGGCCATACCAGTGTTTCTTGTCTTTGTCGGTCATGTTATTCTGCATATATACTTAGCTGCCGTACGGCTACTGGATGGGCTTGAGAGTTAGATCCAAGGCACAACGGGATGAGTGAGTCTTGTAACCGATCGGTAAGCGCCCCACTACCATTGTTAATATTTCCGATCGAAACCGGCAAGAAACTGTGCTCGTGGCGCAGTGGGTTGAGCGTTGGAACTCTGTCCAACAAGGTCGCGAGTTCGAGGCTTGGGCGCCGCAGCGACTGGTGTTGGGTATGGCTGGCTGATGACAGCTCATAAGCCAGAAATGGCCATTCCATTGTCCCTTGTCTTTGTCGGTCATGTTATTCTGCCTATATACTTTGCTGCAATAAGGCTGCTGGCGGGGCTTAAGAGTTAGCCCCAAGGCACAACGGGACGAGTGAGACCTGTAACCGATCGGTGAGTGCCCCACTACCATTGTTAATATTCCCGATCGAAACCGGCAAGAAACCGAGCTCTTGGCGCAGTAGGTTGAGCGTTGGAACTCTGTCAAACAAGGCCGCGAGTTCGAGGCTCGGGCGCCGCAGCGACTGGTGTTGTTTATGGCTGGCTGATGACAGCTCATAAGCCAGAAATGGCCATTCCAGTGTCCCTTGTCTTTGTCGGTCATGTTATTCTGCCTATATACTTAGCTGCCTTACGGCTGCTGGCGGGGCTTGAGAGTTAGATCCAAGGCACAACGGGATGAGTTGGTCTTGTAACCGATCGGTAAGCGCCCCACAACCATTGTTAATATTCCCGATGAAAACAGGCAAGACAACGAGCTAGGGGCGCAGTGGGTAGAGCGTTGGACCTATGCACAACAAGGTCGCGAGTTCGAGGCTCGGGCGCCGCAACGCCTTGGGTTGGGTTTGTCTGGCTGATGACGGCTAATAAGCCAGAAATGGCCATTCCAGTCTCCCTTGTCTTGGTCGGTCTTGTTATTTTGCCAATATACTTAGCTGCCTTACGGCTGCTGGGGGGCCTGAGAGTAAGCCCCAAGGCACAACGGGACGAGTGAGTCCTGTAACCGATCGGTGAGCGACCCACTACCATTGTTAATATTCCAGATCGAAACCGGCAATACAACGAGTTGTTGGCACAGTGGGTAGAGCGGTGAACTTCTGCCCAACAAGGTCGCAAGTTCTAAGCTCAGGCGCTGCAACGCCTTGAGTTGGGTTTGGCTGGTTGATGACGGCTAATAAGCCAGAAATGGCCATACCAGTGTTTCTTGTCTTTGTCGGTCATGTTATTCTGCCTATATACTTAGCTGCCTTACGGCTACTGGCGGGGCTTGAGAGCTAGATCCAAGGCACAACGGGATGAGTGAGTCTTGTAACCGATCGGTAAGTGCCCCATTTCCATTTTTAATATTCCCGATGGTAACAGGCAAGACAAAGAGCTAGTGGTGCAGTGGGTAGAACGTTGGACTTTTGCACAACAAGGTCGCGAGTTCGAGGCTCGGGCGCCGCAACGCCTTGGGTTGGGTATGGCTGGTTGATGACGGCTAATAAGACAGAAATGACCATGCCAGTGTACCTTGTCTTTGTCGGTCATGTTATTCTGCCTACATACTTTGCTGCATTAAGGCTGCCGGGCAGGGCTTAGATTAGCCAAGGTACAACGGACGATTGAGTCCTGTTACCGATCGGTAGAGCGCCCCACTACCATTGTTAATATTCCCGGATCATAACCGCGCAAGACAACGATCTCGTGGAGCAGTATGTAGAGCGACGGACTTCTGCCCAACAAGGTCGAGAGTTCGAGGTCGCGCCGCAGTGCCTGGGTTGCGATGGCTGGCCGATGACGGCCATAGCCAGTACGGCCATGCCAGTGTCCCCGGCTCTTTGTCGGTCATGTTATTCTGCCTATATAATTTGCTGCCTTATTTAGCTGCTGGCGGGCTGGAGAGTTAGCCCCAAAGTACAATTGGACGATTGAGTCCTGTAATCGATCGGTGAGCGCCACTACCATTGTTAATATCCGATGGAAACGGGCAAGACAACGAGCTAGTGGCGCAGAGGGTTAAGCATTCGACATTTGCCCAACAAGGTCGCGAGTTCGAGGCTCGGGCGCCGCAGCGCCTGGGGTTGTGTATGGCTGGCTGATGACGGCTAATGGCCGAACGACCATTTCAGTCTCCGTTGTCTTTGTCGGTCATGTTATTCTGCCTATATAATTAGCTGCCTTTCGGCTGCTGGCGGGGCTTGAGAGTTAGCCCCAAGGCACGACGGGACAATTGAGTCTTGTAACCGATCGGTGAGCGCCCCACTACCATTGTAAATATTCCCGATCGAAACCGGCAAGACAACGAGCTCGTGGCGCAGTGGGTAGAGCATTGACTTCTGCCCAATAAGGTCGCGAGTTCGAGAGGCTCGGCGCCGCAGCGCCTGGGGTTGGGTATGGCTGGCTGATGACGGCTTATAAGCCAGAAATGTCGATTCCAGTCTCCCTTTGTTCTTTGTCGGTCATGTTATTCTGCCTGCATACTTAGCTGCCTTACGGCTGCTGGCGGGGCTTGAGAGTTATCCCCAAGGCACAACGGGACGAGTGAGTCCTGTAACCGATCGGTGAACGTCCCACTACCATTGTTAATATTCCCGATCGAAAACGGCAAGACATCGAGCTCGCGGCGCAGTGGGTAGAGACACTTCTGCCCAACAAGGTCGCAAGTTCAGGCTCTGCGCCGCAACGCCTTAAGTTGCTTTGGCTAGTTTGATGACGGCTAATAGCTGCAGGCTACTGCCAGTGTCCTTGTCTTTGCCGGTCATGTTATTCGCCTATATACTTAGCTGTCTTACGGATGCCGGCGGTGCTTAAGAGTTAGTCCCAAGGCACAACGGGACGAGTGAGACCTGTAACCGATCGGTGAGTGCCCCACTACCATTGTTAATATTCCTGATCGAAACCGGCAAGAATACGAGCTCGTCGCGCGGTAGGTACAGCGTTGGACTTCTGCCCAACCAGGTCGCGAGTTCGAGGCTCGGGCGCCGCAACGCATTGGGTTGGGTTTGGCTGATTGATGACGGCTAATAAGCCAGAAATTGCCATGCCAGTGTCCCTTGCCCTGCCTACCGCTGCATAATATCTCCGTCTAGACACTCAGCTGCATTACGGATGCTGGCGGGTCTGGAGAGTTAGCCCTGCGCACAACGACACGGAGACCCGTAACCGATCGGCGAGCGCACCACCATTGCCGTAATATCTCGACCGAGTCAACCGGCAAGACAACGAGCTCGTGGCGCAATGGGTAGAGCGGTGGACTTCGCCAACAAGGTCGAGAGAGAGTCTGGAGGATCGGGCGCCGCAACGCCTTGGGCTTTGGTGGCGCGGCTGGCTGATGAAGTCTAATAAGCCAGAAATAGCCATTTGGCCGTCTCTTGTCTTTGTCGGTCAGTGTTATTCTTGCCTATATACTAAGCTTTCGCCGTCTGCCGGTCGTGGCAACAATGCGTAAAATATGCGTTTGGAGAGCAAGAACCAAAGGCACAACGATCGAGTGAGTCCCGTAAACGATCGGTGAGCACCCCACCACCATTATTTGTCATTATATTCCTGATCGAAACCGGCAAGACAATGACGCTTTCGGCGCAGAGCGCCGCCGATTCCGACGACTGCTCCACACGCGCGCGAGTCCGAGGCCCGGTCCGCGGCCGCCATCGGGTCGATCTATGGCTGGCTGATGACTAATAAGCCAGAAATGGCCATATGCCAGTGTCGTCTTTGTCGGTCATGTTATGACATTGCCTAGCGACGTTTGCTAGCGGTACGCGCTCCATGGTCGAGGGCTTGGAGAGTAAGCCGCAAAGCACAATTGACGATTTTGAGTCCGGTAATCGATTGAGCGCCCTCACACGCATTGTTAATATTCCCTGATGGAAACGGGCAAGACAACGAGCTAGTGGCGCAGTGGCGTAGAACGTTGACTTTGCAACAACAAGCGTCGCGAGTTCGAGTGCCGGGCGCCGCAACGCCTCGGCTGGGTATGGCATATTTGATGAAGCCCGAATAAGCCAGAAATAGCCATTTCAGTCTCCCTTTGTCTTTGCCTGGTCGGCGCTATCTCCGCCCAGCACTACTGCCGCCCCACGGCCGCAGGCGGGCTGAGCAGCAAAGAACCAAGGCACAACGGGACGAGTGTGTGTCCTGTAACCGATCGGTGAGCAACTCTACCATTGTTTATATTCCTGATCGAAACCGGCAAGACAATTGAGCTTGTGGCGCAGAGGCAGCGATCTGACATATCGCTCAAATTTGCCAGGTCCGCGAGTTCGAGGTTCGCAGCCCCAGCGCCTCGGGTTGTGGGAAGCTGGCTGATGACGGCTAATAAGCCAGATGCGCCATGCCAGTGTCCCTCGTCTCGTCGGTCATGTTATTCTGCCTATATAATTTGCTGCCTTACGGCTGCTGGCGGGGCTTGAGAGTTAGCGCTTCAAGTACACCTGGACGATTGAGTCCTGTAATCGATCGGTGAGCGCCCCACTCAGCTCATTTGCTAATATTCCCGATGGAAACGGGCAAGCAACGAGCTAGTGGCGCAGTGGGTAGAACGTTGGACTTTGCACAACAAGGTCGCGAGTTCGAGGCTCGGGCGCCGCAACGCCTGGGTTGGTATGGCTGGCTGATGACGGCTAATAAGCCATGAAATAGCCACTCCAGTCTCCCCTTTGTCTTTTGTCGGTCATGCGTTATTCTGCCTATATACTAAGCTTTCGCCTTATGGCTGCAGGTGCTTGAGAGAGAGCCATCATTGGCGGCAGCAACGGGATCGAGGGAGTCCTGTAACCGTTCGGTATGAGCGCACTACCACGGCGAAAGTTATTCCGATCGAAACCGGCAAAAACGAGCTTGTGGCGCAGAGGGTTAAGCATTCGACTTTTGCCCAGCAAGGTTGCGCGAAGTTTCGAGGTCTCGGTACGCAAAGCGCCCGATGCAAAGGTGCGTGCGGTCGGCTGATGACGGCTAATACGCTCGTGGAAACGACCATCAGTCCCCGCTGTCTTCGTCGGTCGCGTTATTCCTTGCCTTCTATATAATTAGCTGCCTTTACGCTGCTGGCGGGGCTTGGAGAGTTAACACGCCAACGACGCACAAATAACTGGAGTCCGGTAAACCGACCGCGTGAGCGCACACTACCGCGCTAATATTCCCGATCGAAAACCGGCAAGACAAACGAGCTCTGTGGCGCGTGGGTAGAGCATTGGACTTCTGCTCCAATACGGTCGCGTGAGCCTGAGGTCACTCGGCGCCGCAGCGCCTGGGTTGGGTATGGCTGGCTGATGACGTGGCGTAGGTAGTCAGAAATGGTCATTCCAGCTCCTTTGTCTCTTTGTCGGTCATGCCATTCCGCCCGGTACACATCGCTGCCTCACGGCCGCTGGCGGGCCTGAGAGCTTCATCCCCAAGGCACAACGGGACGAGTGAGTCTGCAACCGATCGGTGAACCACTATCATGTTTAATATTCCCGATCATGTCACATCAGGCTCCGCCAGTGGGTAATCGACCTGTCCAGGCGCCGAACGCCTTGGTTTGGGTCTTGTTGATTAATGGCATAAGCCGTAGAAATTGTTTGCCAGTGTCCTTGGTTTTGTCCATGTTGGTTCTGCCTATACTGTCTACGGATGCTGGCGGTGGCTGGAGTTGTCCCCAAATGGGATGAGTTAGGACTTGTAAGTCACCACTATAATTCCTGATCGAAACCGGCAGAATAAGTGTTTGTCGCGCAGTAGGTACAGCGTTAATTTTGCCCAACCAGTGAGTTCGATGCTCGGGTATGATGGTTGGTGGCGATTGATGATGGTTAATAAGCTGAATTGCCCTGCGCAGTGTCTTTGCCTGTCTGGTCATGATGTATTCGTCTATATACTTAGCTGCATTACGGTTGCTTGGCGGGCTTTAGAGGTTATGGCAGGTAAACGGGATAATGGAGTCCTGTAACCGATCGGTGGAGCTCACCGGTTAATTGATAATTTTCCTGATCAAACTGGTAAGATAACGAGCTGTGGCGGTGGGTAGAGCGATGGATTTCTGCCCAGCAAAAGAGTTCGGGTTCGCGCCGGTGCCTGGGGTGGTATATATTGCTAATAAGTTGAAATGACTATTTAAGTTCTGTTGTCGGTCATGTTGTTCTGTTTATATTATTAGTAGCCTTTATGGTTGTTGGCGGCGATAGCCTCGCAATGAATGACGACATTTATCTTGTTACCATAGCCCGACTTCGTTAGCCATCGAAACCGTTCAACAGGTTCGGGCGCAGTAGTGGTGGTGTCATTGGACTGCCCGTTGAGAGTTCATAGCCGGGCGCCGCAGCGCCTGGGGTTGGTTTTGGCTGGCTGATGACGGCTTATAAGCCAGTGTTCGTTCATCTGAGCCCCTTGTCTTGTCGGTCATGTTATTCTGCCTATATACTTAGCTGCATTACGGCGGGCTTGAGAGTTAGGCCCTAAGGTGTTAACGGGACAATGGATGGTTCTGTAACCGATCGGTGAGCGCCCCATACCATTGTTAATATTCTCGATCATAACCGGCAAGACAACGAGGCTCGTGGCGCAATGGGTAGAGCGGTGGACTTC